>CAWVNO010000289.1:0-128698 GCA_963930645.1 Salticus scenicus
AATTTAAAAAATTTCAAGATTTGTGAAAAAATAAACTTAGAAATAAAAAATATAAAATCGAAATGAAAAGAATAAATTTAGAAAAAATTTCGAGATTGGTTAAAAATGACAAAGTCCAAAAAAAAAAAAAAAAAAAAAAAAAATATAGATGCATAAAATCAGCCATGGTGTATATAGCCATGCCACACCCACCTTGAAAAAAAAAAAAAAAAAAAAAAAAAAAAAAAAAAAAAATTTTTTTTTTTTTTTTTTTTTTAAGGTTGATTGATTGGTTGATTGACTCTAGCTAACATATATATATGCCGGTTTGTCTTCTAACAGAATCATTTGCATCGTGGAAATGAATTTCATACGATATGAGTTTATGGACCTGCTCCGAAATTGTGTTCGACTTGCCTTACGTCTAGAGACCTGCGAAATGATGTTGGAATCTGAGTTTGCCCGGTCTATTTTGAAAATGCTCACAGTGTATTTTCAGAATCACACTAATCGCGAGATGGCCAGAATAGATACAGCCGAAAAGGCATTTAGAATGTTGATAGGCCAATTGAAATGCATAGCGTATTGTGACTATGATAGCATGCCTCCTGAGGTTAAGAGTCTGTTGGCTGAAGATATTGTGCAACCTTATCAAGTTTGGGTTCTACAATGCCTAATTGTTACAGCATGTACTGTTGCAGAGTGCTGGACAAACTGTAAAGTGTGTATGTTTGATGTAGCTTTTGAAACGCTGATAGACATGTTGGACACTTATGGCTATATTGCCTGTATCGAACGCGACCTAGATCGTAACTATAATCCGTTTGGTAATCCGAGCGAAATTGTCTTGTTCGCCGGTCTAAAAATAACCAATTAGAACGCGGCCATCCTGTTTTCAAGGACTTATGTAACGATTCGTATAAATAGCTATCGCATCCTGTTTTCATAGATAAGCTCGCTACTATAAAGGCCAGTGCTCAGCGCTTGCAGTTTCATTAATTCACTGCCTCTCGAGTCATGTGGATGAAAATATTTTTCCCCGGCAAGATCGGTTTGAGAGCCACCCTAGCCTCTGATGGAATGGTTTACGTTTCGGCCGTAGACGTGGGTGAGATGCTGCAATTTAATGACAATTACGAGTTTGCTAAGAATCGTGTCATCAAATACATAGCCAATGCATTTCCAGTTTTTGAGATTGAAGAAATGTTCACCTACGTAGGCCTGTTTTCAGCGTTTTTAGACGTAGTTGAAATGCAGATGCTCTGGAGACATGGACGGGTCGCCGCTAATTTTCCAGTGTCTACGGAAGATATATTCGACGTTCATGTTGAAACGCAGGGAGAGGTCAAATTGCAGGACTGGCTTCACACATATGCGGACCTCTTTAAAAATCAGCTGTTGGACAGACCGGTTGAAGAGAGCGAGTGCCCAGGCCTTACTTGTGACAAGACACAACTCGAAAACAGATTGACTACCTTTCGCAGCTCTCCGTTTGGAGATGATACTAAATCGATAGCCGAATGCGGCATGTTTTACTTAAAGTATGGAGATTTCGTACAATGTGCTTACTGCAAAGTGATCTTGCATGATTGGAAACCTTACGATAATCCGCTAAAAGAACATATTCGCAAGAGTCCAAGATGCCCATATTTGATTGGTTTAATCGATTGGAAAAAGCCTATGAATAAAACGAAGAACGAATGCAAGGTCTGTTTGACAGAAGAGAGCGAAGTCGCATTCTTTAACTGTGGGCATGTAGTATGCTGCCTCGCTTGTTCCAAAAAGATGGTAAATTGTCCCATATGTAGAAAAGCTATTGTAGAAAAGAGAAGAGTGTATATCCAGTAATTAAAAAGCCACACCCACCCTCAAAAAAAAAAAAAAAAAAAAAAAAAAAAAAAAAAAAATTTTTTTTTTTTTTTTTTTTTTTTTTTTTTTTTTTTTTTGAGTGGGCGTGGCTTAGCTATATCTATTTATATTAATGCGATCGTGCCTATAAAAATGCAGGTTTGTGTTCTAAAGGAATCATTTACATCATGTTCTTCCAATTTCGTGTGCTCGAAAATGAGTTTCGTATCGTACTCAGGGATTGTGTTCGTCTTGCCTCTCGTCAAGACCTGCGAAGTGTTAGAATCTCCATTTACCCGCTCTATTTTGAAATTGCTGAAAGTATATTTTCAGAATTCATCTAGTGACTCGGAGGACATACCTGATACTGTCGAAAGGGTTATTAAGAGGTTGGATGTCAGATTGAGGAATATCATACATTCTAACTACAGTATAATCTCTCCTGATATTAAAAGTCTGTTCGGTAAGGAAATGTTGCCACATAACCATTGGAGTTATCAAGTTTGGGTTTTAAACTGTTTGATTGTTACAGCATCTACCGTTGCAGACTATGCAGAACAATTCAAAGTGGATATTTTCGATATGGTTTTTGAAGTATTGTTTCAAAAGTTGAAATATTACGGTTATATTAAACGCATTGATGATGACCTGTCTCGCAACCACGATCCGTTTGGTAATCTAAGTAAAAGAGTACTGTTGGCAAGTGTATAAAAACTTACCAAATATAACCTTGAAAAAAAAAAAAAAAAAAAAAAAAAAAAAAAAAAATTTTTTTTTTTTTTTTTTTTTTTTTTTTTTTTTTGTGGGCGTGGCTTAAATTAATTAATACTTGAAAAAACCTGGCTATATAAATGCGAGTTTACGTTCAAAATAAATCATTGGTATCATGTCTATCCGAGGTGATTTTCGTAGACTACTCCAAGATTGCGTTCGTCTCGCCTCTCGTGAAAAGGCCTACGGAATGTTCAAATTTAAATTTGCCTACTGCATTTTGAGAAAGCTTGAACTATATTTTCAGACCCCCGCTAGCCGTTTGCAAATTAGACTGGATTCAGTTGAAAAGATGATTTCCAGGTTGGACATGAAATTGAGGCTTGCTTTACATTATGACGATGTTCGGTCCGATCCTGATGTTAGATGTCTGTTGGGCGAGAAAAAGTTGCCACGTGTCCATTGGCGTTATCAAGCTTGGGTGTAGATTGTACAGAACAATTGAAAGTAGATATTTTTGATAAGGCTTTTGAATTAATGATGAAAAAGATTGACTGTTATGTTTATATTAGATTTATGAAAGGCGAGCTAGCTGACAAAGACGATCCGAGTGAAATAGCCCAGAAGCGAGAGTTATCAATGACTAATATTACCAATACAGATTTAGAAAATTCTCAATTACTGTGTAATAGTTGTTTTAGCAGAGAGAGACAAATTGTTTTTGAAGATTGTAAGCATTTCGTTTGTTGTAAAAGCTGTTCAAGCCATTTCACAACTTGTCCAATTTGTCGATCACCTATTACAAATTGTATTACAGTATACCTATCTTAAAAAAAAAAAAAAAAAAAAAAAAAAAAAAAAAATATTTTTTTTTTTTTTTTTTTTTTTTTTTTTTTTTTTTCAAGTGTGGGTGTGGCCTAGCTCTATATAAGTATGGGTTTCCACGCTCATTTCTGCCTAACATTTCGTATTGAACAGATTAAATATATACTTAAACATAAGGGAGATATATAGTATTTATTTAACGTTGTTTATATTTTAGTTTTGCTAGAATAAATATAGTATGGATAATATAGAAGTCATATTTAGCTACATGCGAGATGACTACCATAGAACAATAGCACGTTTAGAGTCTTCGAAAGGGGTCGTTGATAAAGAATCTCTCAATAAAATAGTCAACGATTTGGTTGCCAAAGACAAAGAAATTTTTCGCATCATCGATTTCTTGACAATTGTGGAAACCACGTTCAGCAAATGGTATTTCGAATCCAGGCAAGTTCATCAGATTGTTCGAGATAGCGTAGCACAGACAGACGGCCCTTCGAAAGATGATGCGATAGCGGACGCCGTAGAAAAGTTGAAAACGTCTTTGGACTTGATAAAGAGTTATTGCGATGATGCAATGCTGACAAAGTTGAAATTTTCGTGTAAAAGGGATTGTTCTACTAGACAATCGTACCTGGATAGGTTAGATGTCGCGTTTAATTTAATGTGGGACCAGTGGGAAGACGCTATTTGTGACAAAAATATTTCATGACTCATAGCATTTCAGAAGCTGATTAAACTATTGTAATTCTGTCAAGGTCACATGACGGATTTATAATTGTAAAGTCTCAACTTAAATTTCTACCAACCAACCAACTGAAAAAAAAAAAAAAAAAAAAAAAAAAAAAATTTTTTTTTTTTTTTTTTTTTTTTTTTTTTTTTTTTTTTTTTTTTTTAATGTGACCTTGTAATGACCTTCATGTGTGGCTTGGGTATATATACAAGCCGTATCCTTGCTAGACCAGTTCAGATCCTTCTCTATAGCAGCATTGTTTTAAATTGTCATTGTTAAATTACGCGTCATGGCAACTTTGGACAACGATATTAAGCATCTGCTGAGACGAAAGTTAGTGCGTGGGGTCCTGAAAGGAGAACCTTTTCGTACCTTAGAGTCTCATCGGCGAGAACTTATTGGTGAGGTAGCCCAATGGATGGGAGTTGACGTTTCGACTGAAGACGGGTTCAAGAATAGGCTCGTAACTCTGCTGGGATCTAGAGAGGTGCCCACTACTACGGCTGAGTGGACAAAGCTTCTCAACAAATGGATCAGAAATCATTGTTCTGGGGCCGTGCTCTCTTCGAGAGAGATCTACGAGATCTTGGCCGTAGACGGATTCAGAGGGTTCAAACCCAAACATCTCAAGCTCTATTTGCCTACGGTTCCACTTAGAAAAGAATACGAGGATCATGCTCGAGGCGTCAGGGCCATCTACCATTGTATCGACGAGACAGATAGCATTTCAGGCTTGACGGGTACCGATTCAGCTTGTGTTGTGTTCCTGGCTCTCTTGAGACTGTACGGATCGGCTTCTGACGATAGGGTCGCTGTCAGGATCGAGAGAGCCGTAGTTGCAGCAGAGGGACACTTACAGCAGCTCGGAGAGTATTATCCAGACGTTAAAAATGTAAACGAGGCGCTGCTGAAGAGATTTGGTAAGATCTACGTAGAGGTGGTTGGAGATTCTTGGAAGGATGTGTCAGGAGAATTGTTGGAGAGTTTGGACAACGAGATAGGTTGAGGTTCAATGAAGACTATAATATATTATGTTTCAAGGTCACAAAAAAAAAAAAAAAAAAAAAAAAAAAAAAAAAAAAAAAAAAAAAAAAAAATTTTTTTTTTTTTTTTTTTTTTTTTTTTTTTTTTTTTTTTTTTTTTTTTTTCAAGTGGGTGCGTCAACTCTATATAAACATGAGCTGTGCCTATCGTTGGCATATTGTGGAATTTTGTTTGATAGAATGGATTCTAAATCTATGGTCTGGATTCAAGTAAGGGATTCGAGTCTAATCTATAAAATATCTGTCGAAGATTTTTTTCGAGAAAAGAATATTCCGATAGTGGATCGTATTGATGATACCCTTTTAATGCTAGCGGACGGAGCCGTAGTCTTGAAACCAGCAACCAGGATACGTTTCAACGAGTTTTATCTAAAACATAAAATGGATGGGCCCGAAATCCAATTGGGTAAAAATCTGATTCTGAAGCCGAATTGTATTGTAGTTGCGACCGAAAGATTTCCTTGGGTGCCTATTCGAGGCACTAGTTTAATTTTTCTTTACCACGACGCCGAAAAAAATCAAGTTGTGTGTAAAGATCCTGAAAAGGGTACCGAAGTCAGAATATCTCCGTACTACAATGAATGTTTTCCTATTGAGTTGGGATTTGCCAAACCCCTTCATATGTATCCAAATAGAATCGAGCATTCGAAAATGGTCATCAGTTTGGATGGATATAAAAATTTGAATCTGGTTTCCAGGGTCTTGAATCGCATTAATAAAATGGAACAGGTATTAGCCGTAGAACTTTAATTAAATACTATGACATTGAAAAAAAGAATATATTATTTTTTATAAAACTCTTCAAAAAAAAAAAAAAAAAAAAAAAAAAAAAAAAAAAAAATTTTTTTTTTTTTTTTTTTTTTTTTTTTTTTTTTTTTTTTTTAAGGGTGGGTGGTTGGTTGGTTTATTTGTGGCTGTGGCCTGGCTATATAAGATGGCTAACGTACCCCATTCTACCAGCTCTAGTTGATTGTAATTAAGTATTTTTTCTTTGTCTATATATATCGAGTCAAGATGAATAATTTAGCCGCATCAGAAATGCCTTTAGCCCCTTATTACAATTTTGATGTTACCAGAAACGATGTTGAGCAATGCATGCAGTCGTTGCTAAATGGCGTTGAGTCTGCTACGTTACCTAAATTTCTTTCAACGAGAGTTCATGAAATCATGCATCAGTCTGGGCCGGGCGTAAATTGTGTAATGGAAACTGGTAACATGATTATGGATGGCAGTCGCCGAGAAATGGTCGTTGGCCGATTCATAAACGACAAAGGCTACCTGATGAAAAAGAGCGAAAACCTCAATACGGGAGAAAAAGATGAAATCCAAGAGTATGTGAATTTGGATGCTGAAAATGATGTAGAAATGTTTGACTTGTCGTGGAAAAATCTGACTGGATCGTAAAAAAATTATATATTTTGACTATAATAAAGGTATAATGGATCCTGTTAAACATATTATCGACGAGTATAGAAAATATTATAGCGATACGGCTGCAGATTTGAAATCTTTAAAGTTGGGTGAAATAATAGATAAAGATGGGTTTGAAAAAGAAATGGCGTCCTTAAAATCGAATATGGATAAATTAATAGGCGTAGATAAAGAGATATTCAGCATTATCGATATTTTTACCGTTTTGGCTATAATAATAAAAGAATGGAAATTTGATTTTACCAATCTTATATGTGCAGTTGATAAAGATGCTAAAGATTTGAAAAAACTAATAACGACTGGCAATCGAATTATAGATGATAAGTGCATCCATAGCTTGGAATCGTCGTTCAAATCGATAAAGGATTATCCTGACCACGTTAGATCGCTAGAACTCGATAGAGCGTTTATACCGGTTTGGCGAGATAAATATATTACAAAATTAAAAACCGCTCATGATTTGATAGATAGTCATCTCAAGCAAGCATTAGAGGATAATTAAAATTTTTCTTAAATAAAGCATAATGGAATACGTGGGAAAAATTATTTCTAGATATGAAGATTATTACTGTGAAGTCGTTGAGAATTTGAAAGATTTAGAGATTGGGACGAATGAGTTTGAGGAAAAAACGAAATCCTTAAAAACAAATATTGATAAGCTACTCTCCAAAAATGAGAAAATTTTCAGTATTATCGATACTTTAGCCGTTGTAACTAGAATACTGGATAACTGGGATGATGATACCATTGAACATTTACAGGCAATTCATGAAAATGTCAAGCGACTGAGAGAATTGATAACAGACCCAACTGACAATCGAATGATAGATGACGAGTGCATTAAAAATTTGCAAAATTCATTCGAATCGATACAGAGATATTATTACGTTGGTAAACTGACGGCAAGCTATTCTATGAAGGCTTGTTCCTCGGATGTACGCGACGAATATATGGAGAAATTAAAATCATCATTAAATTTAATAAAGGATGTTTATAAGACAGCGTTAAAAATGACCCTTAGATATATGTAAGACATATAGAATGAAAAATCTGATCTGGCTATAATAAAGGCGTAATGGACCATGTTAAAGAAATTATGAACGAACATAAAAAATATTACCGCAATACGGCTGTAGATTTGAAATCTTTAAATTTGGGTGAAATAATAGATAAAGATGAGTTTGCGAAAGAAATGACGTCCTTAAAATCGAATATGGATAAATTAATAGACATAAATGAAGGCGTTTTCAGCATTATCGATGCTTTTACAATTTGGACTACAATAATGAATGACTGGAAATTTGATTTTATCAATCTTGTACGCAAAATTCATAACGATACTAAACGGTTGAAAAAACTAGTAACTAACCCAACTGGTAATCAAATTATAGATCATGAGTGCATAGATAAATTGGAATCGTCTCTCTTATCGATGGGTTCATATCCTGACGAGGCTGAGGGTAGTTATAACCCAAGAATACATCCACCTGATAAGCGTGATAAATATATTGCAACTTTAAAATCAACCCTAAATTTGATAGAAAATTATTATAAGAAAGCGTTAGAGGATAATTAAATAAAGTATAATGGAGTACGTGGAAAATATCATTTTTAAATATGAAGATTATTACGGTGAAATGCTTGTGGATTTGGAATTTTTAGAGACTGGGACAGTTAATAATAAAAGGTTTCAGAAAAAAGTGGAAATTTTAAAAGCAAATATTGATAAATTAATGGACAAAAATGAAAAATTTTTCAGTATTGTCGACGCTTTAGCCATTTTAATTGGAATAATGAGTGACTGGGAATCTAAGTCCACTGATCAGTTACACGCAATTTATAAAAATGTCAAGCGGCTGACAGAATTAATATCAAACCCAACTGCCAATCGAATTATAGATGACAAGCACATCCAAAGATTGCAATCGTCGTTCGAATTAGTAGAGAAATATTTTCAGCATGCTAAACGGACGGCAAGCTATTCTCCAAAGGCTTGTTCATCTGATGTACGTGATGAATATATCGCTAAATTAAAATCAACATTAAATTTAATAGAGGATTATCATAAGAATATATTAGCAATTACTCCATAAATTATATATTTGTAAAACATAGATTAAAAAAAAAAAAAAAAAAAAAAAAATTTTTTTTTTTTTTTTTTTTTTTTTTTTTTTTTTTTTTTTTTTTTTTTTTTAGATGCCACGCCCACCCTTGAAACTTGTCTATATAAACTATAGGTAACGTGACTACACCCTCATTGTGTCTCGCCAGCAACAGTCGTCTAGTTACTATGTCTCGTAATGTGCTTTCAGTAAGATGTACATTGACCTACTCTAGATGGTTAGATTTTTCTATAAGAGCCCATAATTTCATGAAAACCTGCAATATCTTGTCATTTGTCAGACAAAAGTCTTGTTTTCAAAGCCAATATTGTATAAATTACGCTATTTCATCCTATTTTAAAGGAAATAGGTTTAGACATTAGGAGCGAGTTTATGCATGACCGTACAGTAGAAGAAATAAATTCCACTCCCACCTACCCTAATAGATATACTATATATATACTATATATATATAGACTGCAGCGCCATCTACAATGATTGGCTAAGGAAACATAGCGTTAGCAGCCAACTGAGAAATATAGCTTTAGCGGCCAACTTAGAACTGTAGCAGCCAACTGAGAAATATAACTTTAGAAATATAACTTTAGAAACCAACCAACCAATTGTAAAAAAAAAAAAAAAAAAAAAAAAAAAAAAAAAAAAAAAAAAAAAATTTTTTTTTTTTTTTTTTTTTTTTTTTTTTTTTAATTGGGTGTGGCATCGCACCGGTTTCGAGTATATATATAAGGTAGTCTCTTGCTACCCACAATCAAATAACATGGCTTTTTATAGTAATGAGCCCATATACTATGGCTATTCTCCTCGACCCAACTTCGATGCTATGAACGATGACGAACTTCAGGCGTGGTTGGAATATTCTCGTAGAGAATTGGATGCAATGGATTCTTGGGAACGCTACAATCGGCCGAGAAAAAATTACCGTAAGCGTGCTCGGAAATCCCCTGAAGTCCCAAAGATTTCTTCACCTGTATGCCGGATCGTGAACGGTACTTGTGCGGCTTGCGAACAAAGAAGAAAACTGTTTAAACCTGACCAAGTCATGGGTGGTCCAGATCGTTTCTCTAGAATCAGAGAATGTGAGCGATAATAGTGATTCATTTAAAAAAATCAGAGGGTCATGAATAAAGATATGGATTGGATGCTTATGTTATTATTTATGGTGATTGGCATGGCTATTAGTTACGTTGATTCTTACTTCAAGCAAAGTAGATTAATGATTATGTCGTCACTAATGAAATTGCTAGACAACGCCCAAAAGACTAACGATGGCCAGTCGACATGAAAAAAAGATGGATCCTGAATGTGTTATCTGCGGAGGCGGAGTGCCTACCGAAGAATTATTCTATACAGAGTGCGGACATCCTTATCATTTAGAATGCGTGCGAGGATTACGTAGGCAGCGTATACGTCGTGTGGCACGCGGAAAAATAACCAAAGATCGAATAAAGCGACTAGCTCTTAAGAAAAAGATAAAAGCTAGCGGTAAAATTCCAAAAAATTTATCTTTGCCTCAATGTCCAGCCTGCAATAGATATTTTACCAGAAATGATGTCCGAAGAATAAGTCGCATGATGGGAGACACGTTGAGAAGATGGGAACGAGAACTTAACTTGCCAGGTTCTGATAGCGATAGGTCCAGATCCAGATCCAGGTCCAGATCAAGGTCCAGATCAAGATCCAGATCCAGATCACCTCCCAATCTTGGTGTCGTAGCTTAAAAAAAATTAGAGGATCGTTATGTTCGAATTTATGTTTATTGGCATGGCTACGTTAATTCTCACTTCAAACAAAATAAATTAATGGTCGCTAATGAAATTATTGGACCAAAGACTGACGACATGAAAAAAAAAGATGGATCCTGAATGCGTTGTTTGCCAAGGCGATGTGCTTACCGAAGAATTATTTTCTCCTGAGTGTGGACATCCTTATCATTTACAATGCGCGCGAGGATTACGTAGGCAGCGTATACGTTCCGTGGCACGTGGAGACATAACCAAAGATCGAATAAAACGACTAGCTCTTAGAAAAAAGATAGGAGCTAGTGGTAAAATTCCAAAAAATTTATCTTTGCCTCAATGTCCAGCCTGCAATAGATATTTTACCAGAAAGGATATCCGAAGAATAGGTGGTAGGATGAAAGACAGGTGGCGCCTGATGGAAGCCGCGTTGAGAAGATGGGGACGAGATAATAACTTGTCGAGCTCTGATAGCGATACGTCCAGATCAAGTTCAAGATCCAGATCAAGATCAAGATCAAGATCAAGATCAAGATCACCTCCCAATCTTGGTGTCGTAGTTTAAAAAAGTATGAAATATAAATGTGCAATTTGCCGAGAAAGGAAAGGAAATCTATTTATTGCTGAATGCAGACATCGTTTCCATGCGCAATGTGCCAATCGATTATATAATAAACAAAAACGGAACACTTCGAATAAAAAAACCTCCAATAAATATTCTAAGGGATCAAATGTATCCAAATTGCCACCTTGCCCATCTTGTAAAAAACGCCTTACTAGAAAAGATATCAGAAAGATGCTCAACTTGAAACAGTCAGAAAAATTTGAGCAATTACATGGCCTGGATTATTCAGACTCTGAACTCTATTATTCTGATTTGGATTACACAGGCCTCAACGATTCAGATTTTTACAGCGATCGGTCCAGTTCCAGATCAAGATCTAGATCTCCACCCAGATCACCACCGCCTAGCATACAACCATTAGTATATTTGTAGTAAAACAAGCAACGATGAACCTGAAAACAATATTATGCGGAACACTTCTATTTATAATAGCAATGAATGTTATCATGTATTCTTATCTAATTTATACTATAAATACTACCACGACGACTCAGTCAGGGAAAGATATTGTAAAAGCTCATACAGTAGCAGTTTATGTCCAATTCATAATGCAATTTTTACAATTGACGTTTGCTAGTCTTTTAATGTATGAGTCATGGTAATACAAAAAAAAAAAAAAAAAAAAAAAAATATATATATTTTTTTTTTTTTTTTTTTTTTTTTTTTTTTTTTAATGTGACCTTGGATATTCTTTCAAGGTCATAATAAATAAAATTTAGTATAAATAGAAGAACTTGACTCAGTAATATTATTATTAACATGTCTGATTTAAATGTAACGTTCAATCCCAGCTTCATTTCAAAACCTGGTAAATATTTAAATTTGTTGGAGAAGGAATTAGTTTATATAAAAAATTATAAAATTTATCACACACATTCTGTTCCGCGTCTCGTGGCTGGCTATGGCGACAACAGTTTCATAACCTATTCGTATTCTGGCACAAATGTTCCAGCCAAAGTATGGACGCCAACGCTATTTCGCATTAAACAGATGGTGGAATTGGCTACTAATTATAAATATAATTTCTGTTTGGTTAATAAATATCGTAACGGATACGATAGTATTGGAAAACATAAAGACGATGAAACAGACATTGCTGCTGATTCACCCATAGCATGCGTTAGTTTTGGCCAAGAGAGAAAATTTAAATTTTCAAAGTTGGGTGCTAAGCCAGTCTATTATAACATGACGAGTGGTAGCTTAATGGTAATGCGCCCACCAACCAACAAATATTGGTTTCATGAAATATCAAAAGAACCAGAAAAATTAGGTGTCCGCATAAGCTTAACATTCAGAAAATTAGACAAAGGCATCAATTATAGGTAATGCAAGCTTACGTTAGGTTGGGATAAAAACATAATCTCATGCCGATATCGTGAAATTGGCTTAGACAACAACACTATAGCTGACATACATAATCCGGACTACAAACTTGCGTTGGGAGACAATAAAGAGTGTAGTCTTATGCTGATATAGTGAAACTGGCTTAGACAACAACGCTATAGCTGACATACACAATCTGTCCTGTTGAGTTTGGCAAGATAATAAAGAGTGTAGTCTTACGCTGATATCTTGAAACTGGCTGAGACAACGACACTATAATTGACTTACCAATTCCAGACTTGCGTTGGGAGACAATAAAGAGTGTAGTCTCATGCTGATATAGTGAAACTGACTTAGACAGAGACACTATAATTGACATACAAATCCAGACTACAAAATTATAATCACTTAAATTAAAAGATGTTTTACAGTAATTTCTGAGTATACAAGTATATATATATATATATATATATATATATATATATATATATATATATATATATATATATATATATATATATATATATATATATATATATATATATATATATATATATATTATAAATATATTATAAATATATTATAAATATATTATAATATAAATATTAATATAAATATTATTATAAATATTATTATAAATATTATTATAAATATATTATAATATAAATATTATTATAAATATTATTATAAATATATTATAAATATATTATAATATAAATATAATATAAATATAATATAATATAATATAATATATTATAATATTAAAAAAAAAAAAAAAAAAAAAAAAAAAAAAAAAAAAAAAATTCTATCCATTTCTATAGGGTAGCTACGATTCATGCTCCTATCTTCTCCTATTTTGCTCCGACTTGCTTTTTGTGGCAACGAGCGTCAAGGGCATTCAAAGTCACAAAAAAAAAAAAAAAAAAAAAAAAAAAAAAATTTTTTTTTTTTTTTTTTTTTTTTTTTTAATGTAAGATTTTTTTTTAATGTAAGATTTTTTTCAACTATGTTTATGATACCACACAAGCGGTATCGTCTTGCGCTTCCATTTTCCTGATTCTGGCTTCATTTATAAAATCTACAATTTTTTCGCTCGTATAAAATTTGACCTGGTTATCAGTCAAGTCCACGCGTTCCGTAGGTTCGTTCGTGGCTATTAAATTGTAACATATGTTGTGTTTGGATAACATGAGGGCCAATCGGACGAGGCTGATATCTATTTCAAACGTGTTCGGTTTAGCTTCCGTGAAAAATTGTAACCATTCTTTTACGAGGTATGGTAATTTAAAACTTCTGAGCTTGGGATGCTTATTTTCGGCTACGGTCAGGCACCAAGTTTCTAACGAGATGTTTTTCAGTGCCACGCGTCTCAGCGAATATTTATCATCATATTTTAAACTCTCTAGAATGTGTATATTGGGATCCGATTCGAGATCTTCGATAGTGGCTACGGACAGTATGTGTTCGGTATTCAATATAGCCTTTCTCGCTGGCCTACCTTCCAATAATGGATAACTGAGACAGAAAAACACTTGTCTGTAAACGAGGCCTATGACGACCGTGTCCACGATAACTTTCTGAATGGTTATGTCTGTCAGCAACGTGGTATATACAAAAGATATTGGTGTCCAGACGGTAGATGCTGGCACTTCGCTATATTCTATGTATCGATCGTACGGATGCAAGACTTGTACAACGCGTTTCGGGCTGGTGCCGTTGATGCTGAGAGTTATAAATTTTCTGTCTTCGTACGTTCTCTCGATCGGTTTTGAGTTTTCGAATATGATTTCCAGGGGCCATTCTATAATCAGACCCAGAGGCACCAATTTAGAAAAATTTTGTTCGTCCATATACCTAGACATATTTCTGTAATAGGATGTTAAAATATCTTGGATCACGAGCTCAGGCTTCTCTGGACTCAGCCTACGTTGTATCATACCACTGGAAGTGACGCTAGATTCCGAAAACCCAAAGCCGCTTACGGGTTTGACGTCCATGAATTTAGGTTCAACTACCTTACTCATGGTCATGAAAGGTATGTTTAAGACGTCGTGTCGGTTTTGCCATACTGCGGCCAGATTGAGTACGTATTCTATAGGTTCGTCGGACAAAAAACAGAGTCTATAGAAATCGGTCGGACCGTGTTCGCTAAAGTAACTGCCTCCTGGATAGGGTGCATCATAATTATCCAAATACATGATTGTGCTTTTGTAGAAATATATGTTTTCGTAAGCCGGCTTGATCATACTTTGCACATATCGACTGACTACTTGTGGATTTGTCACGAAATAAGGGGTCGCGTAAAAACGTAAAGTGTTATTTGCATTCGTGTCTCGACTGATGGGATAAATCATGCGTTCGTTGCCTAAAAGAACAGTCCATAGATAATTGGGATTGGAAACAACAGACGCGGTCACATCCGATTTAAAAAATGATTTGAGGGCCAGCAGAAAAGGTCTGTTGGAATCGATGGCGATGGACTCGTAAGGATACATGCGAGACACGGTCCAAGTTTCGTATGGCGAATTCCCCAAATCAAATATGATAACGTCGTTTCGGATCATAGACAAAGAACATTGCTTAAAATTGGAATATATGGATCCGTACGTATTAAAATTCATGATCCTCTTGTTTTAAAACAAAGATTTAAATTAAAGAGACTGACTAGATTAGACCATAGTTTATGGATGTCGACAATAAAAATGCATGGAACTTGGAAAACATGTTTCTTCTTCGAGATTGTATCTATTGGGATGTATGTCAAAATTTAACGAGCCAGATTTAATATTGTTTTTTGACAGACTAAAAGAAATTTATGACTACTGTCATGGCTGAAGATATTTATGTATCAGAATTAAATCTATTTGGTAAATTTTACATGATAAATAAGTATATATGTATTGAAAATAATTTATACTAAAACTAAAAGATGGAGGCATTTTTAGAAATGACTCAGATAACCAAACCTGGCTGGTATTTTAGTTATTTTAATTTACCATGTTACGTGTTTAATGATGAAAGAAACATGACTCTTTCCATACGCTATTTTCAACATATTATAGATCAAAATCCCTCTAATTTAGAAACAGATGATAAGTTAGAATATTCTTCAGCATTAGATGATAAATATTTACCTTTGTCGAATTTAAATCCTACGAAAGATATAGAAAAGGATATATCCGAAAAATGGGAGGCCAAACGGACGTGGAAATTCGTAATAGCTCATGTAAAATGGATGTTTTCAGAATCTTATTTTCCCATTGGAAATTTGGACGACTTTTATTTTTATTCTGTAATAGGAATGGTTATTGCCGTTAATCGATCTTCTAAAACACTTTATTGGAAGGGTAGTAAATATAATTTCGATAAACCGTGTATTTTAATTGACTCAAAATTACGATCATGAACCTCATTTTAAAGTCAGGCCATCAAGGAGAAATTCTATTTCTATAGAATGTATTTATAATCATGAATGCGGATGTGAAAAAGGGGAACAAATAATGATGCCCAATAAATTACTTTGGACAGAGACGCAACAAACCGATTACCGTGTAAAAGAGAACGATATTATGGAAAATACAACCATATCATATTATAATTATCCATATAATGGCCATATTTTACAATTTAAAGACTTTTGTTTTTGCGATAAGAATATTGCTAAAGACTGTTATGAGTAGATTCTACCTAACCATGTATAAATAAGTACATGATGGAAGTCATTGAAACTCTAATCAAAATTTCGCCTCATGATAATGATGAGAATTTTTATAAAAAGCTATTGATATTGCCAGAGGGCATGCTGCAGAAATATAAGCAGGATTTCAACAAATATGAAAAATATGCAACATTGTTAAAATTTCATTTAGCTTCGCTTAAAAGGCCAGAATTAAACATTCGATTGATATATAGTGACGAAAATGGTTGGCATATATCATCCTGCCTAAAAAGCGTTTCTGGAGTAACCCATAGCGAAACATGCACGTGTGAAGAAGATTTTAAGGTACCAGATAATTTTTTTAACATAGTAAGACAGGAGGCAGCATTATCACTTAGATGTAGAGTATGTAAACATTATGCACCTGACTGGGTAGATACAAATAAACCTGACATGGAAAGAGAAAGAGAGAAATAAAATGATCATGTAATAATCTATATATAGCCAAACTTTAAAAAAAAAAAAAAAAAAAAAAAAAAAAAAAAAAAAAATTTTTTTTTTTTTTTTTTTTTTTTTTTTTTTTTTTTTTGAGAGTGGGTTTGGCCTACACCTACTTTTTTTAAACCAGTCGTTTCTGTATCCAAAAAAAATTTGTCGTTGGCTCATAGTACTTTTTTTGCCAGATCACTGCAGTCTTTTTCGTTTTTTTCCTTTTGGATTCTTAAATTTCTCCAAATAATTATATCCAACAAGCTTTCTCATTAAAGCGGTTTCTTCCAAGTCGTCGTTTTCTACTCGAGGTATAGGTTTACCATACGTGTATGGCGTTATCGGAAAAATTTGAATTTTATGGGGCCAATGATTGGAAGTCCGTCTCTGTTCAAAACGCAGTATTCGCGTCTTTAATACCGATTCGGATACTAAAGACGCAGGTGTCATACAGACATACAATACGCAGCGAATATTTGGTTTTTCTCTGAAATGTTGAGGTTGTATGCCCTGATGAATCGTTCTGCTGTCCCATAGAAGAAGCGAACCTGCTTTAGCTTTTACGCAAATATCGGAATCGTGTCCTAATTTGTCCATGTAAAATAGTTTCTGTTCGTCTGTTATTATGTACCAGTCTTTTGGATTATTAATATGATATTGTTCTCGAAACGCTTTGTGTAATTTATGACTGCCTCTCAGCACTCGAAGGGTAGCGTCTCCCTCATTGACGTCGAATAAATTGACCAACCCTTGTACGCATTCAAATCCATTTCTCATAAACGACTGATCTGTATGAAGTTTATCTGTTCCTCGATACCAACCTCGATTAGTTATTTCGCATGGCAAAGATATGCTGAGACCGTCGTAGCTAGTTAATAATTCGTCGGTTTTCCAAATTTTACTAAATGTATCGATAACTTTTTGATTTTGACGAATAGCCCAAGACATGGGATTGTGTCCGAAATCCCAATTCTGTAATAGCATTCCAGACTTTGGAAAAAATTTAAATATTGATTCATACGTCAACGGTTTGTTTTTTACGATTGGAGTTGATAAATATTTAGTTTTGTCGCTAAGCCATTGCCACATTTTATCTTGTAGCGCTGAAAGCTCTTCTGGAGTCAATATGTCATCGATGACTTTGACTCCATCCTCTGCTAGAGTAAAACCCTCGCAAGTGTTGTAAATCATGTTTGAAGAAAGAAATAATAACTGTAGGTTGTTGGCAGGGTATTTTATAGTGTAGGCCACACCCACTCTGAAAAAAAAAAAAAAAAAAAAAAAAAAAAAAAAAAATTTTTTTTTTTTTTTTTTTTTTTTTTTTTTGAGCATTTTGTAAGCACTGGCAGTGAAAATATTTATTTACTTATATAATATAATAATTTTATTTTTTACAGATTTCATATCTGTTAATGTTTTAACTTTAAATTTACTCGACTTGCATAAAGAACATAGCAACTCAAAATGCATGGCTGGATAAATATGTTGCCTTAGCATATCTTTTTTAGCAGTATAATATTTTTTATGTATTCTTTCGTACAAATCACAATTTGCTCTATAATAGCCTTTGCTCAATGTACAACAAGGTACTAAATATAATTCTGAAGAGTTTGAAGCGTATTTTTCAAACATTTCTATTATTCGTATGGGTAATCCTCTACAAGCGTGAATGGCTACCCATACATTATAGGATGGTATTATTTTTTCAAATTTATCGTCATTGATGTTGCATTGTATAAAATTACATACATTCATATTATGTAATAATTTCATGCCTTTGTACTGTTTCAAATCAACGCATGTCATTTTGGTGTCTACAAGATGAATTCCACAAGCATTTCCAGCACATATATTAATTATATTTTTATTTTTTAAGTCTATGAGATTAAATACAGACAGGGTCTCTGAATATTCTTTCAACAAAAATCTTTTACCAAAGCTATGCTGATAATAATAATCTACAAAATATTTTCGTTTTAAATTTGTAGACTTGTTTAAATTAAGCAATTGGTTAAAAATAAAAGTATTAAGGCATTCTATTGGATTTATGTCGTCTTGCTCTAGATAAAATCCCATATAGTGTCTCAAACTGGAATTGTAAAATATATTCATATTTAGTCTATGGTTCATGTAATAGCAAATCATTAAAATTTTCACAATAGGATGTATGTTATATAGATAGGCTATAATAGAAATAAAATAATGCGTAGATCCATTCCACTGAAGACACTTATCTACGACTTTAGAATCCTCATATATTACTAAAGCGCTGTAAATTTTTTTACATTTCGGATCAGAAAACGATTCACGAAAAGTATATTTCAACGAGTCTATATTTTTCAAAATAGCTATGATTTTATCATTCTTATAATAGAACAATTTTTGGACATCTGAATAAATTAAACGTAAACCAGAACAATACCGATAGATTATCCATAAAATAACGCAAATATATAATATTGACGAATCCATCTTTCAAAATGATGAAAAAGCGTTATGGCAAGTTATACGCAAGTTATACTCTAAAGACTTTTCCATCCGATATATATACATACTGTAATAGTAAAGCCACGCCCACTCAAAAAAAAAAAAAAAAAAAAAAAAAAAAAAAAAAAAAAAAAAAAAATTTTTTTTTTTTTTTTTTTTTTTTTTTTTTTCAAGTTGGTTGGTTGGTTGATTCATTTTCTAAGCAGTGAAAATATCATTTCTTACTTTAAAAATTTTTGTAAAACAACATTGTAAAAAATAAGCAACATGACCAAACATGTATCCAATTTAAAAATACCAATGTCAGAAAAATCATTACAAATAGGATACATTTAAATAGAGTACTGTCCCAATCATTTTTTTCTAACCAAACAAACTCTGTTAATGAATTATTTTTTGTTTTTTCTATGTTTTTATGATATTCGTTGGCTGGTATTGCGTGCAATGCCGTCAGATATTCTTCTACTTTAGAAGTCATAAAGTTTAAGCGTTCGTTTTCGTCAATTTCTAAAATTTCATGTTCCCAAATATAATCTGGAGTTAGTTCGGGGCGAATGGGACCGTCTTGATAATATGTGTAATCCAATTCTCGGTCAATTTTTTCTAGTGTTTGTTTGTCTATAACTTTTGAGTAATCGTATGGATCCATACTATCTAATATCCCATTTACCAATTCGTATATGGCATAAGCTGTAGTAATGACACCAATACTCGTTCCCAAAGCTCTCAGAGACATTGTTCCAATTTGTTTCATAGACAAGACGATCGAATTTTTCAAGACAATTTTTGCCGCAATGCTATTGGCCGCTTTGGATAATAGTTTTGGGGCCTTGCGTTTCAAAAAATTTTCAACGGCGTATTCCGAGATCTCTCTGCCCAAGTCTTTAGACAGCTCGAACGCTATGTCGTGAAAGACACTTACATTTTCGATAGGCTCTTCAATGGCTTCGCGTCTGATACGGCTGCTTCTACCAGCTTGAATTGTATATATCATGTAATTTGGAATTTTAGGCGGTTTATCTTTCAACGGCTTCAAGTTACCCACCTTGGCGGCTCGGATGGCAGTCGTACCCAGTAACCATTCGCCGAATTTCTGACCACCAGACCTGGTGCATTCGTCGTTCTGAAAATCTAAACCGTACGCGTCGCAGTATGTCTTGTTAATTTTCAAACGACCCTCGACTATATCAAATCCGCCATGAAAAATATGTCTCGAGGCCCTTTCGAAAATTTTTTCAGGCATCGATGCAAAAGATTTTTTTAAAGGATTCGAGAGAACGCATTTTCCATCTGGAGTCCACTCCGTATCGATAGAATGGTCTTTGCAAGACAGTTGACATGCCATCGCATATCTGCTGCCTATTCTGACCCACTGATCGAAATCGATGTCACTACAGACTTCCCAATTTTTCTTGAACGGATAGCAACCGAATCTCTTGCATCCAATCTCGTTGAAACGAATCGAGGTGACAACAATGCATCGATCTGCGATAGAAGGCGGTATGAAATAATCTTGGTCTGTAGCGGGCCTCGTTTCTAAAAACGCATAATCGAAATAATGAGGATATTGTTTTTTGTAATATTCCAACATATAAACTTGTGTGGCTTCGGTAGCATATCGCAACGCGTGTGTGTATTCTGGCTTATTCATGAGCTTGGTTTTGGATAAATGACGCTTTGTAGCGCGGGACCTTTTCCGAAAGGCGATACGACCATTCCACGTAACATGAATGCGGGGTCGTCTTTTAATACGAAAAAGTCGCAGCAAATGGTAGACTGGACTTGGAACCATTTATTTTTGTGAAGCGATCTGTGCATGGCCGAAGCATGGGCTGCTGTGTAATAACAATTCATGGCGTTTCTCATTAACCAGGCCACGATCGTGAAAGACTCTTCAAACGTACAGTCCTCTGGTAAAGCGTAACACGGATAACATAGAGATTGATGCTTGTCCTTTTTAGCGGCGATAGTTCTTCCTTTTATGGCCAAGTCGTCTCGCGTACCGCAGGCGCATTTTCGAGCTCGGTCGAACAGCGCGTAGGGTGAGGCCTGATTGACTATTGTGATGAGCCTTTCTTCGGCAGCCAAGTTTAGAAAGTCTCTTGGTACGTTGTCTGGCACGATCAATGAGGCGCATACCATGATCGAAATTGTAAATTTTAAAGCGTATTAGGACAAACGAACCTTGAAAATACCAAGTGTTGGGAAAGACTTTGATGGTAATGCGACCTAGATGAAAGAGACGAAAATAGGTAACGAGATAGTAACCCAATAACTTTTTGTGGAAAGCTAGGCAGGGACTCCTCACTCGAACACGGAATGAGAAGAATGACATGACTGATTCAAACAGATGCCATTTATATATAAATAGGCTATGGTAAAAAATATGACCTTGAAAAAAAAAAAAAAAAAAAAAAAAAAAAAAAAAAAAAAAAAATTTTTTTTTTTTTTTTTTTTTTTTTTTTTTTTTTTTTTTTTTTTTTTTTTTAGATTGGTAGATTGGTTGACTGGTAGATTTTTTTAATGGTAAAATGATAGTTTATTAATATTATCTTTATCAAGTATACAATAATTATATTCATAATCTTCTGTAAAAAGTGGATCGTTTGGAAATACATATTGTTCTCCCAAATCACATTCGTCACAATTTATATCTATACATTCTACAATTATACCGTAGCCGTAATATGGTTTTACTACCATATGTGCTTTGTCTTCAGTATCGTAATTCAAGATAAAGGGTTTATCAAATACATATTTTTTACAATTGTGATAAAGTAATTTCAATTTATGATTTATAACAATGTTATCGTATACCAATTCGTAATATTTCATATCTTCATCGATGGGTATAATTTGTTCTGGAAGCAAAATTTCACGATGGTAATCTGCCATTAACAAATTTTCCGAAAATTTATATTTTACACTTTTTCTCATTTCTCCAATATTTAGACATTCTATAGGTAAATAAATATCACCTGGATCACGTCCCAGTTTTAAACATTCGAAATGGCGATAGCATATACTCATATTTTTTGCGTCTATAAATACGTAATACGGTTCATTGTTAAGTCCAAGGAACCAGCCATATTTTATCAGAGAGGTTAAATGTAGAAATATTTTTTCTTTGAGAGTCCATGCATGTTCATAGGCCAACACTTCTTTATATTCAGATATGGCATCCAGACCGTTAACTTTATCGTACAGAGAAAAATATTTTCTACAGAGTAACATTTTAATGTCAAAGGGTAAGCTGAGAAATGAAATTGGTTCAGCCATTTCTATCGTCTGAACAAACCCTTCACTAAATCACGAATGATTCGATAGCGCTGGGCTCTGGGCTTTATATACTGATCGGCCAGGCCGTTGCATAAGCTTTTTCCATGAAAACAGGATATGATAAAGTTATTTATAGACTGTTATATTTCACCGTCAGTAATTAGAAAATGCTCCGCCCACGTGACCACATTTAAAAAAAAAAAAAAAAAAAAAAAAAAAAAAAAAAAAAAAAAAAAATTTTTTTTTTTTTTTTTTTTTTTTTTTTTTTTTTTTTTTTTTTTTTGAGGGGTGTGTTATCGTTTAATGATACAATGTTTGTTTTTCAATATTATCCTTATCGATTATACGATAATTGCATTGAAATTCTTCTGTCCAAAGTGAATCAACTGGAAATACATATTGTTCTCCCTTATCACATTCATTACAGTCCATATTGATACATTCTACAATAATACAGTGGTCGTCATATGGCTTTATTTCAATATGTATTTCGTTACAATCCTCGTAACACATGATATAGGGTTTATTAAATGCATATTGTCTGCAATGTTGATAAATTAAATTCAGTCTATGATTTACAACGATAGTACCATAATATCGCAAGTTATAATATTTCAAATCCTCCAAGTTTTCAACAGACATAACTATTTTTGAAGGCAAAATTTCACGAAAGCAATCTACCATTGAATAATAATATCTCGTACATCTAATTTTTATATTTTTTCTCATTTCTCCAATATTTACGTATAGCATAGGTAAATAAATATCACTTGAGTCCTGTTCCGGATCTAAGTAGTTGAAATAGCGATAGCATATACTCATATTTTTTGCATCCATAAACACGTAACATGGCTTATTGTTAAATCCAAGGTGCCAGCCAAATTTTATCATGGAGGTTATACGTAAAAATAGTTTTTCTTTGGGAGTCCATGCATATGGATTGACCAACACTTTCTTATATTCAGATATAGTATTCAAACTGTGAACTTTATCGTACAGAGAAATATATTTTCTACAGAGCAGTATTTTAATATCAAAGGGTAAGTTGAGAAATGAAATTCGTTCAGCCATTTCTATCGTCTGTCTTCACTAAGGCACGAATGATTTGATAGCGCTGGGCTCTGGGCTTTATATACTGGTTTGCCACACCCACTGAAACTGTTGCATAAGAAACCGGATATGATAAAGTTATTTATAGACTGTGACATTTTCACCGTCATTACTTAGAAAATGCACCGCCCACGTGACTTGAAAAAAAAAAAAAAAAAAAAAAAAAAAAATTTTTTTTTTTTTTTTTTTTTTTTTTTTTTTTTTTAAGTCACGTGGGCGGTGCATTTTCTAAGTAATGACGGTGAAAATATCTTTTTTTTTTAATTTTACCAATGTTATTTTTTTTCAAGCCTTGTACAAATAAAGATGAAACATTCTACGTATAAAAAATTATACCAAGCCCATCTAGGAGTCGTTAATGAAACGGATTTGTTACTATCTCGAAACGAAGAGTCTGACCCCTTTTACCAAAATCTAATTGATATCATAGTTTCAAAGAACGCGCCTACGATTGCATGGGATACTAAACCCTTCACAACCGAATTCATTTCAGGACCTGTACGTCAAAGATTAGATGAAACATTTTTCGCTTTCGTATTGAGAACGGCTGCTATCATCAAAGAAGAGAGCTACATACGCACGTATCGAAAACCTGAATCGCATCAAGCCGTTTTAGCATGGATTTCTATTTTACGTAACGTTATGATGACTGGTTTGGCTTTACTCTATAATGTAAAATGGACTCCCGAAATCATCCTCAATCATTTGGAGCCTACCATCGTGAAAATGTTTAGCCAAGGTGACGCGTCGGCATTACGCAAGCTCATGTTGGATTTGGGCATAAAGCTGGCCCAAGAAGAACTTTATCCGGCAGAACTTTCATTTGAAAAAATGAGTTTTTTACAAATTACACAATTCGGTTCATTTTACTGGAGATATTTACACTGGATGGCTGAAGCGATTGCCATAAGAGATGAAGGCATGAATTTGTATAAAGAAAGACGTATGGTTAGATTTGTTGAAAGGCCCAATTTATCGGACCCTTCGATGTGGAATATGTATGGTGCATTTCCAAAACATGATAAAAGAAAACCATGAGAGGTTAACGTACGAGAATTTACCTAAACTGTTTTTCGAAATGCATAATAAAACTCATGAGATCCGGCGAGAACATTACAAATTTTTACAAGAACCCAACTATTCAGAATCGCAATACGAGGCAGATTCGGCATTCATGCGCCAAGCTCTATTGCCATAATAAGATGATTTACCAGACGCTGGTTTTCTGATCTCGTTGATTTGCATGCGCTTAAAAATGGATGGTGTCACAGCCACTCGATCTTTGAAAGAGAGTGCAGCTTGGTCGCCGATCGCTTCAGGATAAGACTCCCACCAGACCAAAGACTGATCGTTTCCTATATCTTCTGAAATATATCTACCATCTATTTCTTGAAGAACACTGTTATGTAATATGCCACCATACGTTCCGTGATACAAACGAGGATTCACTAAGACAAAATTCGGTGCTGGCTTTTTTTGCTGGGGTGTAACAGCATATCTAAACACGCTTGTCTGTTGAAATATTTTTATCAACTGCTCTACTGATGTGTGAGGGATGTAAAGAAAAGACATCTTGAATGAAATGGTAGCACAAAGCTGATGCTTATATATAGTGAAGCCACACCCACATTTAAAAAAAAAAAAAAAAAAAAAAAAAAAAAAAAAAAAAAAAAATTTTTTTTTTTTTTTTTTTTTTTTTTTTTTTTTTTTTTTTAACGGTTGGTTGGTTGATGAAGTTGGTTTCTAAAATTATATTTCACAGTTGTCTTCTAAATTATATTTCACAGTTGGTTTCTAAAATTATATTTTCTTTAGCCAATCATTGTAGATGGCGCTGTAGTCAATATATATATAGTATATATATAGTATATCTATTAGGGTGGGTGGGAGTGGAATTTATTTCTTCTACTGTACGGTCATGCATAAACTCGCTCCTGATGTCTAAACCCATTTCCTTCAAAATAGGATGAAATAGCTTTGAAAACAAGATATTTATAGACTTTTCTCTGATAAATGACAAGATATTGCAGGTTTTCATGAAATCAGAATAGAACATGGGTTTTTATAGATTTTTTTTTTTTTTTTTTTTTTTTTTTTTTTTCAGTTTATGAGACACTAGCAAAAATGTTTTCTGTTGGACAGTATTCTATTTCTTCAGGTATACAATCTGAAAAGAAAATACGTCCAGCAACAATGTTTTTTTCATCTTCTTCAGATAATTTGTAAGGTATAAAATCTGAGACAAATCTATAGGCAGCTGATAAAGTCTTATCTCTTCCATTATAGTCATAATCTAACAATATAATAGAATCGTAAAATTTTTTCAAATAGGTATACGTTGGTCTGTCGATAGCCACTATCTCAATCTCTTGATCGCTTTCCAAACATTTTTGTACATATGTAAGCATGGCTTTGAAATTAAGCAAACTAATTTCATGATTTAGTTTCATAAATGACTGATAATTGTCAGATTGTACAAAATCATACTTTTGATCTTCATTATTCCATTTAAAATATTTCGTAAATAATCCAAGTTTAATGGTTTTGAATGGCGGTTTGGTTGAAGTCAGAGTCATTTCCCACGGAATTGGTTTATTTTCGAAAAGGATAAACGAAATATGAACAGTGCATAATTCTGGCATCGTCAGATCTCAGAGAGCTCAGAAGCTTAAATAACATTTTACCAGAAAAGCAAATGCTTATATATGCACGGGTCATTTGAAAAAAAAAAAAAAAAAAAAAAAAAAATTTTTTTTTTTTTTTTTTTTTTTTTTTTTTTTGTGTGGGTGTGGCTTAACTTAAATTAACCTTTTAGTTATAAGCGTGTCAATAAAATCGGCTACGTCTGATGAATTCGTTTTTATCCAGTCTTTAAAAATTAATCCTGTATTTGTCGTTGGGCAAAACAGCGTTTGTTTTAGAAACGTATGTTCTGTCATGCAATCCACTCGTCCTATAAGGGTTTCATTTTGCACTCTTGACAGTTCATGTCTGCACGGAGAAGTTTTGTCGTCCGGATTTAGATGGAAATATGTGCCACAGTCACAGGTTTTACCATTCCAACCCATAAATGGAAGAGGGTGTGATATATCTCTTAAGCAATAATCTACTGAGCATACAAATTGAAATGCAGAAATCATAGGCGTTCCGTCTATTGATTTGGATCCGCATTTGCATCGATATCTGAGTTGGTCTCTTAGCGGTTCGTAATAATCTTCGATGTTGTCGCCAGCCTCTTCCTGTTTTAAATAGTCCCACAATACATTCGAGTTGTTATCTTGAGCTTCTTCGTTCTTACAAGCGCGTTTCTTATCGCCTTTAAACACGATTTCATTTAATGGTAAACAGGACCAGCCTGCCAACGAAAATACATGATAATTGGTTTTTAAATTGCATTTGTCCACGCCTTTTGGTAAACAATACGTTCCAGGGGTTAATTTTTTATTCATAACGTATATTCGTTCGTTCGCGTCTACGATATGAAATGGTACAAAATCCGTTTCATTGTTGCAAAATTTCTTACAGTCGCATGGTTCGCTAGACGGGCATTTGAATCCGTGCAGAGGGCAAGCCGATTGAGATATTGGATGAATCATGCGTTCGAGCCAATGCATCGGTTCGCTTTTCAAGTGGATGCTAGGCTTGTAGTACAGATTAATCATCGTGACTAAGATGAGTGTAAATAATATCAAAGAAATGTATGTACTCTTTGGCATTCTTTGTCTAATGTTCTTGGCTTTCAATTTGGAATTTATACCGGGCCGGCCATGGCATGGACATTACGTCCTGATATGGAAATGGAACGAGTTTACGCTCATTCGAATTTTACCCAAAGACATTTTCGTTTTAGTTGATAAAGATATCATTTATAGATATGCGTCGACTTCATCAAAAGATACTTACATACCAGCGATTCGCTTAGACACCCAAATTCAAAAAGAAATTCTACATTATCGCTATTTATTAAATTGGATAAAAGAACCGCCGGTTGCTAAAGCTTATCCCACAAATTTATCAAACGAAGTTGAAATTTTAAATCACGTATCTAAAGCATTGCAATAAATCTACGAAAACTATGAAACGAGCCAGCCGTATACACTTTCACGTTTTTATGCTGAGTTTGTACCTCTTTAAGAATTTCATCTTCTTGAAACCATAACTGAAAAAAGCATACGTATTCGACGCCGGTAATGTCTAAATACAAATGAAATAATTCCAGGCCGACTTTAACATTTTCGTCTTTATGTATTTGTTTGACTCGAAACGGGTAATATGGAAACACAGACACGTAACGAGGCAATTTCTTACCTAAATTTGTATTGTAAAATGGGATTAGAACTACACCCTTGCATGGACGTCTTAAGCGAGTTAGAAGTGGGATACTAGGCTCAAAGGCTATGAAGCCATCTATTTTCGAATGGGAATAGATGATATCTAACATACGACGGATAAATTGACGAGTTAATTCCATCTTTTGATAAGGTTTAAAGAGTCTGAAATAATGCTGGGCAACTTCATGCTGTAGGGCATTGTAATCGAACATGATGATAGAATGAGTAGAATCTGACCGATCGCGTAGCTTATATATAGCTAGGCCACACCCACTATTAAAAAAAAAAAAAAAAAAAAAAAAAAAAAAAAAAAAAAAAAAAAAAATTTTTTTTTTTTTTTTTTTTTTTTTTTTTTTTTTTTAAGGTTGTGTTAAATTATTTCGTTCATTATATTTTGACACAGTTGATATTTTTGTATTTTTATGGGGTTGATAAATGTCTTATAATATTCTGTAAAATTTTCCCCAGTTAGTATTTGAAATAAAGGCGTTTGTTTGCATAAGCGACACCAATATTTTATATCTTGTGTATAATATCCAGTGCCACGCACCCTAAAGAAATATCGGTCTATTAAACACTCTTCTCCATAAAAAGATAATTTCATACATTTTAAACACATATGGATTTGTTTTTTATCCTTTACAAAGTAGCATCGAACATAAATTAATTTTAACATTTTATCGTGATTTAAATATATTCGATTTTGATTAAAATAGTAAGCGCTATATTTGTCAAATGTGGTATCTATTTCAGAAAATAATATTTCTATAGGTTTATATTTCAAAGAATCCTTAAGACGTCGTTCTAAACTCTTATATTTTTCTTTAAACTGAGTAGTATGTGTATTGTATTTATCATATTCTTGAACAACTTTTTGAAAAATCCTAGTAGGTAAATGCAAATTCTCGATATCATGAAAATATATAATATTATCCCATATCGTTTGAAGGGACCAATCTTCTAACGTAAAAAAGTGACAGTCGCAAATCTCAACAATCTCAAATCCCTTAGGATAAATATTACATATCCTGGCATATTCTTTTTGATCGATTAAATTTATTTTAAATCCAAATAAGAAATCTTTCCAAACGTCTTGTTCAATTTCACTCTCTGAAGTTATAAATATATGTATATGTGGCTCCAGTACTTTGTTATAATGACGTATTGTATTAATGACTACTATCGAATGGATTTTGACAATTTTATCAAATAAACTATACGTATTTTGCAGTCGTTTTATTATGGCGTGATATATAAATTTTAAATTTCTATGTTCGTGGCGCCGATATCTACTATATACATAATCATCGTCATAAGGATGTGCACATTGCAACTCCATACATGAAAATAATTCTAAAAAATAATGTACAACAGCCAGTAAAGCTACTGCTTATATATAGCCAAGTCACGCCCACGCTCCATTAAAAAAAAAAAAAAAAAAAAAAAAAAAAAAAAAAAAAAAAAAAAATTTTTTTTTTTTTTTTTTTTTTTTTTTTTTTTTAAACTTAAGATGTTTCATTCATGGTATATTTACACAACTGATATTTTTGAACTTTTATGGGATTGATAAAAGTCTTATAATATCTCTCAACATTTCCCTCAGTTAGTACTTGAAATAAAGGCGTTTGTTTGCATAAGCGACACCAATGTTTCATATTTAATATAAACTTTTTAGTGCTAAGAATATATACTATATTGAAATATCGTTCAATTAAACACTCTTCTCCATAAAAAAATAATTTCGTACATTTCAAACACATATTAATTCTTTTATTATCCTTTACAAAGAAGGATCGAATTTTATACAAATGATCTGTCAATTTTCTTCTTTCAGGCATGCGATACATTCGACTTTGATTAATATAGTATGCGCTATATTTGTCAAATGTTGTATCTATTTTAGAAAATAATTTTTCTATAAGTTTACCTTTCAAAGAATCCTTAAGACGTGGTTCTAAGCTCTCATATTTTTCTTTAAACTGAGTAGTATATATATTATAGTTATCATATTTTTGAATAGCTTTTTGTAAGAGCCTAGTAGGCAAATTTAAATTCTCGATATCATGAAAATTTGTAATATTATCCCATATCGTTTTAAGGGACCAATATTCTAACGTAAAAAAATAATAATTGCAATTCTCAAGTGTTTGAGGATAGTCCTTATATAGTTTATCATATATTTCATAATCTATTAAATTTATTTTAAATCCAAATAAGAAATCTTTCCAAACGTCTTGATCAATTTCACTCTCTGAACCTATAAACACATGTATATGTGGCTCCAGTTGTTCATAATGGCGTATATAGTTAATGACTTCTATCGAATGGGTTTTGATAATTTTATCAAATAAATGATACGCATTTTTTTGTTGTTTTATTATGGCTTGATATATAAATTTAAAATTTTTATGTTTGTGGGCATAATATCTACGATAATAATAACTACTTGAGATGCCTTCACATTGACACTTAATCATGCTTACAATGACTTACAATGAACTGACTAGGCAAGAGATGAAGACAGAATGAATGTAGCTTGAGTGCGGAGACTATTTATACAGCATGGATTCAAGCCACACCCACTCTCAAAAAAAAAAAAAAAAAAAAAAAAAAAAAAAAAAAAAAAAAAAGTTATATTTCTAAAGTTATATTTTTTTCAGTTGGCTGCTAAAGCTATATTTCACAGTTGGTTGCTAAAGCTATATTTCTTTAGCCAATCATTGTAGATGGCGCTGCAGTCTATATATATAGTATATATATAGTATATCTATTAGGGTGGGTGGGAGTGGAATTTATTTCTTCTACTGTACGGTCATGCATAAACTCGCTCCTGACCCACTTCCTTTAAAATAGGATGGGTTATTTATACAATATCGGCTTTGAAAACAAGACTTTTGTCTGACAAATTACAAAATACTGCAGGTTTTCATGAAATTAGAATAGATCATAAGCTTTTATAGAAAAATCTAACTATCTAGAGTCGGTCAATGTACATCTTGCTGAAAACGAGGCATAGTGACTAGACGACCGTTGCTGGCGAGACACAATGAGAGTGTAGTCATGTTAGCCATAGTATATATAGACAAGCTTCAAGGGTGGGCGTGGCACCTAAAAAAAAAAAAAAAAAAAAAAAAAAAAAAAAAAAAAAATTTTTTTTTTTTTTTTTTTTTTTTTTTTTTTTTTTTTAATCAGATTCTTCTTCTGATGGATATTCGTCGTCTGATAATTCTCTGGGACTGTCATATAATAATTCGTTGTAGCTCGCGTCAGAATCTGGCGAATTACGCTCATTATAGGATGTGTCTAACCATTCGTCAATTGAATCTTCGTCGGTCGTTTGATCCATATTAGTTAACTCGTCGTCGGATGTTTGGTCCATATTGGTTGAATCGTCCAACGTAATTTCTGAATAACTAGTAGCATTACTAACTTCTTCGCAGTCCATTCTATTATTCGACGATTCAATAACCGCCTTTTTCGCGCGGCCCCTCTTGCGTTCCTTAAACAAATGATCGTTCTTTGTAAATGTATATTTAACGCCTGGTTCTGTCAATAAAATCAATCGTCTACCCGTCCGGCTCCAGTGTAAGAGTTCAGCGTTATTGAATCGTTTCCAATGCAGAGAGTTTAATACCATATATCCAGGGTAGAGGGGTTCAGGCAAATGCCAAAATGCTATGTTTAACAATATACAAAAGGCTTTTCTTTGACCGATGAATAATTTTTCATAATCTACCCACTGACAGTCTGCCGCACTCATAATCCAATTGGAGATCTCCTTTTTCGCTACGTCCGCTTGGCTGTAAGTGAATTCGACAAATTCTTCGGTTATGCCTGGATATTTATTGAGAAATTTTACAGCGGCACAAGATTTGGATTTATATTCTTCCAATCTTCTAACTTTACGATAAATTGAATATTTTCTTGGATTGCGGCACTTATAAACAACTTCCTGTAAAATTCTAGCCCATAACTGCCATCCTACTGACGGCGTCATTTTTTCAGGATGTATGAACAGCGCATCCCAAACGGCCGTTATGACTTCATCTTTCAAGTATTGGCCGATTTCATTAATGTGTTTTTCAAAACCTTTCGTGACTGGCTGGGGGTTGTCCATAGATTCATAAATATAACGTTTTTTAGATATGACGAGTAAGCGTCTCAAGCGCTGTTCGTATTTCAATTCGACGTTTGGTATATCTAGGAACGCGTTTATGCTATCGCAATTGTCTTTTTCCCACTTATGAACCATCAGACTGTCGGTATCTGCATAACAAACGTGGAAGCCTAAATTTTTCGCGTAATGGTAGGATCCGAGTAGCTGATATCGAGAAAGGGTCACGATCGACATGGCTATGGGAAGATAGGCTAGGGTCGAGTCTTTACCGGCCATGACTCCGTAAAGCGAGTTAATTAAAATTTTATAGCCCAGCTGGCTATTGTAATGATAAATGTCTTTCGTTCGTTTGTATTCAATTTGATGATTTTTACGCAGCGATATGAAATGGCTAACAAAATTAGGTAGAAAGGCTTCCGTCTTCGTATTAATAACTATGGCGTACTCGTCGATTTCTGGATTGAATGTTGGATAGGTAAATTTGTCTGTCATAGGCCGATCTTCCAAAAAATCATCGTTGCTATGGATGCGGTACGGGATGCAAGTCATTTTCTGAGCGGTCTCGTTTGCCAGCCATTCGTCGCGGTTCATAATAGTACAAGTACCATAACATAAATTACTACTCAGCAGAGTGCTAGGATACATGCTGGCAAAATCCATAATCACTACATCTTCATAATATCGTTCGGGAAAGCAAAAATTTAACGCACCCTGGTAAGTTTTTCCACGGAAAGCTGCTTGGTATTTTAAATCGTTTGCTAAACTAATATATTTAGTATTAATCAAAAAACCTCTACATATCGCATGAGTTTTAAAAACCTCTTCTATAAATCGAGAATTGCCCAAATGTAAACTTTCTACGGTATTCAGTGCCACGATATTGGCCCGTGATAACAAAAACGTAAAAACTGTTTCGAGTTGAAACAATCGATAAACCAATTCCGAGTCTTTTAAGCAATAATCTAAATATGTGCGAAACGTACCAAATTCAGACGCATCTGAGACTTTGTAGGGTTTCAGCATTTCATAGCATATTTCAGTCTGCGTTTCTTCCAACAGCTGAGCTGCCAATTCATTGCGATACCAAGCCCATATCCCAACGGTGGCTACTTTAATTTTGGATTCACCACCCAATTTCATTTTAGCTATGGCATCTAATCTATAACTTGGCAAATCGGCTTTGGAAAATACTCTTGTAAAAGTATAAAGATCTATTACAAATTTACCGTCGAACGAAGCCACATTATCTTTACCTATTTTAGCAGATTTGTAACGTCGAATGGTACTGTACTGTTTTAGCCATATCAGTTTTGCAATAATACATGGGAAATCGTATGCGTTAATATTATAGCCAGTTATGATTTGAACGTCGGCTAGCAAAGAATGAAAATGGGCTAGCATCTCGGCCTCAGATGTAAAAGCTGTTGCGCATTCATAATTTGTTAAGGGCTGAGCTCCGTTGGGAAGTAAATAGAGTATTTGTTTTTGGACCCCATTCCGCTTATTCCATTTAAAAAGGCTTATCATAACGATTTTATCTGTGCTGAAATGGCAAATTGGAATATGGTTACCGATTAATGGAACAGTTTCTATATCAAATGCTGCCATCGTCCAATCGGGCTCTTCGAAACAATTGGGGGTCATACTCAACGAGGACATGAGATCTAAAGAATTGTTTAGAATTTCGTACCATTTGTAGTAGAAAGAATATGTATTAAATTTTAGACACAGATCAATATAAATTCGCGTCAGCCAATCCTCGGGGTTATAATAAACCATTTTATAGCAGTTAAATAAGCGTCCAACACTCTTATGAGGGGCTGTCGTATATATTTTATAAAAAGGTTTCGATCTATATTCTAATTTGTTTCTAGCTAGCCTATCTTCGAACGAGGGTAAAACTTTTTTGAGTTGAGTGATTTCAATATAGGTAACATCATTACCCGGAAAATATTTTTTAATTTTACGAACGACAGTATCAATATTATTTGTACATACCCCTATCCATTCTGTGTAATGTTTAAGTTGTTTTTCGTAATGACCATCCTTATTCAAAAATGATATCTCTACACCAATGACATTTTTTCGACGCCAGGCACAGGACCACTTCGTTGAGAAATTCATCACTAAGGAGATTTGAGTAAATACTTACGTTATATATATATAATATATATACATATGACCTTGAAAAAAAAAAAAAAAAAAAAAAAAAAAAAAAAATTTTTTTTTTTTTTTTTTTTTTTTTTTTTTTTTTTTTAAACTTATAATATTTTATATATTTGTTTTATAAAGTAATATAGGCGGAGCACTGACATTATTTTTTTTTCTAAATTATGCATGCGGACAGTATAAATATCTATGGTAGGTTTGCCGTCATACAAAGACACTGTATCGTTATATATTTTGAAAGATTTGTAACGTGGAAGGATACCGTACAGTTTTAACCATATCAGTCTTGCAATAATAGGAGTTAAATCGTACGTGTTAATACCATAGCCGATTATAATTTGAACACCGTCTAGCAAAGCATGAAACTGGGTCAGCATCTCGGCTTCGGATGCAAAAGCTGTCGCGTATTCATAATTTTTTAAGGGTTGCACTCCATTGGGAAGTATATAGAGTATTTTTTTTTCAACAACTCCCTTATTCCATTTAAGAAGACTGATCATAACGATTATGTTTCCGCAGATACTGTCTCTGACTAATGGAAAATTTTCTATTTTAAAGGTTGCTATGTTCCAATCGGACTTTTCGATAAAATTGGGAATCAACGAGGTTATGAGACCTGATACTGGAGGACGTCGAGACATAATGAATATGTGGGTACATTAGTTAGCTTATATATAGTCAAGCCAACCAACATTAAAAAAAAAAAAAAAAAAAAAAAAAAAAAAAAAAAAAAATTTTTTTTTTTTTTTTTTTTTTTTTTTTTTTTTTTTTTTTTTTTTACGGTTGGTTGGTTGGTTGCTAAAGTTCATTAACACATATCTCGGACTTTGCTAAACTTATAAAAATATTATCATGAAGTCAGACTGTTGCTGACCATACACTGACAGAGTGAATTCCATTATTTTATTTTAACAATTTTTCCACAGCGAATACATTTCTTATACAAATTGGGCATTTCATCTATCGCCCTATCTTGTTTTAAAAAAGTTTCATAAGTCGGTTCGTTGCAGCATTTCATAACATTTGTTTTCTGAGTCCATAGTTTACATTCTTCTTCATTAAATAGAAAATCCATTCTTAATAAAGCCTCGATACAGAAATGATACGAGTGTTCTTCTTGTCTTTGTTGTTAATTTATTACTGGTATTTTTACGCGCCTGGGTCTGAAAGCGTTACGAAACCTTCTGCTGGTTCACCCTCAAAAGCCCCGTCGTTCGATTACGTATTCGATTCGAAGAAGCCAAAACATTTTCAGTTTACAGTGAACGGAAAATTAGCTTGGGAGCATACCTTATCCAGTGACGCTTACATGTTTCATCAAGGCCAAATTTTGGCAGTCGATCCATGCTATGGAAAATCGAACGGCTCGTTGGTTCCGGCTGTAGGACAAAATCTCTATGATCATTTGAAATCGGATCCTCAATTGAAAAACCTTCCAAATTTTAAAGAAAATAGTCAGTTTACCGTTCATAAAGGAACCGTTTTCAATTTCGAGTGTCAAAACGGTCGTGTCTCGAGTCTCCAAATCTGTCCCTCAGGAACTACTCTCATAGCAAACGCTTGCCAGCCCGTCAATGCGTGTACTGGCAGATCGAACGGAGTAATGCTACCAAATCCTAAAAACATATCCCAGTATATCATGTGTCAGAATGGCAAAGAGGTCTTTATAAAATGTCGTAACGGAACCCTGTTTTATCACGATCGATGCGAGCCCGTCAAAGATTTAAATCATTATTGTAAAATTTTTCCAAATACACCTTTTATTCATAACGACGAAACGCGAGTCGAATGTCATAACGGTAAGCCCGTATTCATTACTTGTAAGCCTGGAACTAAATTTTTGGGTAAAGATTATTGCGAACCTATCAATTGTAATGGTTTACCGGACGGTAGTAACATATCTTTGCCTGAAACAGAAATGCCTCCGTTCAATTTCACGCCTGGATACATGACTTGTAAGAATGGTAAAATTGATGAAACTGTAGAATGTCCTCAGAACTGGGATAAATCGAAAGGCGATAACTTGCCATTTTTACCTATGGTTTACAACGGCCAGAAATGTACGGAACCCATATTTTGTGACAATGTCTTTTCCAATGACCCAAATATTATCGTCCCCGTTTACGAATTTACCAAACACGTTAAAAATTGGAGGAATTCTGAAGATTTAGATCGCACTGCAGGCTTTATCTGTGAAAATGGAGTTCGTAAAAGAAAACTGGTCGACGAAGGCAAACGAATTTCTAAACGTTATAAAATCGAAGATGTATGTGTTTCGGATGAAAAAATATTCATACGCGACGCCCCAGAATATTATTATGATTGCGCTGAAAAGAAACATCTGAAATGTCCTGATGGCACAGTTTTTACTGGATCGAAATGCATTCAGAAGCCTAAGAATGCTTTCAAATATAATAATTTTTATCTGTTCGAATTTGACAATTTAAATTTGGAATCTTGGATCGAGCCATTCTATTACAGTAGGAATACCATAACAAATTGTCAAAAATCTGAAATGTATATCGAGATGTACAATATTTGTTCTCATGTCGATTGTGTCAACTACTCCTTCGTGTCTCAAATTCCAGAAATGGACGTACTTTTACCTCGCGAACATGCAGCCAAATGTAAATTTTACGAAAATGAAAGAAAATTGAAAAAAGAACCCGTTCATTTTACATATAATTTTTGGACGCAGAAAATATCAGACAAGCCAGAAGTACCTTGTCAACCTGGTCAGAAAATACAAACTGGAAATTTTATTTGGGATAGTACTATTTAAGCTACATGCAATATCCAACGACCGTTCATATTTTGTCCCTCTGCACATACACAACGTATTATTCCAGTCTCTGATCAAGAATTTGCTTGCGAGCCTCCTCCGACTACGGAATATGTTGTCGATCGCTTGGACGAATGGTTAGATTTTACGACTGGAGAATTCAGACAAATAAAACCTGCGATTTGGAACGAAAATAATCCACCGTCCGTCAAATTCAATAAAAAGATGAATCCGATACAATTAGCCGAAGAAGGTTTAAAATTGGATATGGGCATGAGGTTTAAATTATTCACTGACCAACCCGTTCAGCTCCAAGTGCGATATAGAGTGACCTATCCACCCAACGTGGCGTTTGAATATAGCGATGCGGGACGAAACGCAATTATTTCGACCGATCCTTTGTCTGCATTTTTAGTCAATCGTAGCCAATTTACGCACAAACAGGTGACGCTTCCTAGATATACTCCCATTCAAACCGTCGAATTTTTGAAAAAAAATCTATACGCATAAACTAAGAGTATGGACGAACGTTCTTTGGCCCACGGTGTGCTATTTTATTCTTCGTTATATATAAATTGCGTACTGCTGAGTATTGGGGTGACCACGGGTCGTTGGATTTTCGTATTACTGATACTGTTGACTATAGGATTGACTGCATACGTAATGTATTTGACGACTCAAAATCCAGAACATTTAAAGAATGTTGGCAGCTGGGCAGAAAAAACACTCTCTATTCATTTGGAAAAACTGAAGTTGTTATTTTAGATAAAATTTCTCGAACCTGTTGTTCGACAGGGTCATTGATTACGTAAACGTTCGAACGAGCCTTCAAGAGATTTTCTTTGTAAGAATCATGCAAGCGTTCTAAATAATCTAAGCTTATCAAACGGTCGATCGGAGAGCGGTCCCGGATTCGATTAAACGCTTCGAGAGGCTCTACGTCTAAATAAATGAAACAATCTACGTTAAAATTTAAAACTTGATAAATTTTGTCGTACGTATGTAGATCTTGTTCGTTTAATATCAGCGGGGCAAATATATACCTGGAAGTCCAAGGACACCGTTCGACTAGAATTAAATCGTCACCTTTCGGAAAAGACATTTTTTGATTGTATTGAGAAATTAAGACTTGGAATTGGAAAGCCGGTCCGTAAAGCGTTTGATTTTCGTACAGATGGGGTAGTAATGTCCATTCGTGTATGGGTTCAGGAAAACATTTAAAATCTGTAGCCAGTTGTCGCATCAAAGTAGATTTGCCAGCCCCAATCAATCCGTCGATACAGACAATGTAAGGAGCCATGATGAAAGTAAATTAAATGTTCAGAGTCAAGCGTATTTATATATAAAATATGGCCTTGAAAAAAAAAAAAAAAAAAAAAAAAAAAAAAAAAAAATTTTTTTTTTTTTTTTTTTTTTTTTTTTTTTTTTTTTTTTTTTCAAGGTTGGTTGGTTGATATATATTTATAATGTTAATTGAATTAAGTATATTTTCAAAAATGAAGATTTAGACTTTGAGTTGACTATTGCAAATTCGACCAACTTTAGAAACGTAATCTTAAAATAAAAATATTTTTGAAAACTAATCGTGGAATCGTGATTCTTATTACATATACATAGTAAAATAAGCAATTTAATTCAGTCGTTTTTTTTTCAAATTTAAAAAAAATGAAAATTTTGTAAATTCAACCAACTTTAGAAACGTAATCTTAAAATAAAAATATTTTTGAAAACTAATCGTGGAATCGTGATTCTTATTACATATACATAGTAAAATAAGCAATTTAATTCAGTCGTTTTTTTTCAAATTAAAAAAAATTGAAAATTTTGACAGAGGTGGTGGCACATCAGCAAATTTAGATAAACTGTTACTTTAGCATGATATATATAGGCTAGCTAGAGTCAATCAACCAACCAACCAACCTTTAATAAAAAAAAAAAAAAAAAAAAAAAAAAAAAAAAAAAAAAATTTTTTTTTTTTTTTTTTTTTTTTTTTTTTTTTTTTCTAAATGTTATAATATCTAAATAATGTTATTATAACTAAAATGAAGGATACTATTAAACCAATTGCTGATATGATCCATTCATAGGATCGTCGTCGTAGTGTGGACAAACTTGACGAGACTGGATTGGGTATTTGAGAATTAGGTTGTAGTATGGGTAAACCTGGCGAGACTGGATTAGGTTGTAGTATGGGTAAACTTGGCGAGACTGAGTTGGCAATGGGCAGTTGAGAATTATTTTCTGGGCAATTTGGATTTGTCCAAGTTCCGTCCGCCTTACATCTTACAAGCACCTCTTTACCGTCGCATTTTACTGCTGCAAATCCTGGTGAAATTATTCGGGCATTTGGTATTATCGGACATGGATCGCATATTATTTCTGGACCGCTCCACTGTCCATTCGTCTGGCATATTCTTTTGTTGCTACCGATAGCATAAAATCCTGGGTTGCAAACCACAGTCGCTACTGAATCAACGTTCCTATTCGGATAAGACACGGAACCGTTTTCGGGGTTGTCTAACTCTTCACATTGTATGGGCTCGCATTCAATTTTTTTTACTGATGGAATCCATTCGCCAGTAGCAGAACAAAATAGAGATTTGTAAAGGGTTTTGAGTTTAAAACCTTCAAAGCACTTATAAGTTACCATACTAGGAAATGAATATACTGAGCCTGTATGGTAGCCGTTTTCAATAACAGGAGGTGCACCACAAGACCTTGGAAAGCATTCGACCGACGAAGGATTCCATACTAATTCGTCATCTTTTTTTGTTAAAATAGAAAATATAGTGTTAGATCGATATCCATCATCGCATTGCAGAGTAGCTTTATCACCTTCTAAATAGGGTGGGTCATGGCTACCCAAGAATTTACCTTTAATAGCGGATGGCAAAGTATATATCATTTATAAAACTTGATTATATAGTTTGAAAATAATATTTTAAGGTTTCTCATATCTATATATACGCCCCATAGTTCGCATAAAAAACCAGAAGATTGATGCTAGAAGACAAAATGAAGGTTTGAGTACGACTATTTATACAGAATGAATTCAAGCCACGCCCACTCAAAAAAAAAAAAAAAAAAAAAAAAAAAAAAAAAAAAAAAAAAAAATTTTTTTTTTTTTTTTTTTTTTTTTTTTTTTTACGGTTGGTTTGTTGATAGTTTTTTAATTTATATTTTTCAGTTAGTTTCTATTTTCTTTATCCAATCAAGTTTATTGTAGATGGCGCTGCAGTCTATGTATATAGTATATATATATATATATAGTATATCTATTAGGGTGGGTGGGAGTGGAATTTATTTCTTCTACTGTAAAGTCATGCATAAACCAGCTCCGCGATGTCCAAACCTATTTCCTTTAAAATAGGATGGGGTAACGTTATTTATACAATATTGGCTTTGAAAACAAGATGAAATATTCAGTTATTTATGTTCATAGTTATTTCCCATCCTGGACTCTTTTGAATTTGTTTATGTATAAGATATTTTCGCCATTCCATTGGGTTCATATTATAATATAAAGTATTCAATGTAATTTTTATATATGCTCGATATAACCTATGATTCCAACAGACAAATAACATGCAAATACACAATAATATAATTAGCATGCTCTTGCTATTAAATGTACAAATAAAGTATGTCTAATCGTAAACCAGTTTCAACTTCTTTAAAGCCAAATAGTCGCAAGAGAAGAGATATCTCTTCTTCTAATACTGTGAACAAAGCTTTTAAAATGGAGAAAATCGTAAACGAGCAACCTGAGGATGAGCAGCCTGGTCCCGGCAACGGAGATGAGCTGCCTGGTCCCGGCAACGGAGATGAGCTGCCTGGTCCCGGCAACGGAGATGAGCTGCCTGGTCTCGGCAACGGAGATGAGCAGCCTGGTCCCGGCAACGTAAATTTACCTGTCAACAACGCAATTGATCCCGTTCTGCCTGGTCCCGGCAATTTAAATGGTTTGGGGGGTGAAGTCGCTAAGGATAATGAGCCTCAAGATGACGACAACGTGTTAGAACAAAAATATAACGAAATTTATTTAAGAGGTTATTGTTTGCAAAATAATAATATGGACCAGTATTACGCAAAGGATGTTGAAGGTCATGATAAATATTGGCAAAATGAAGCTGGAAAATTAGTTTATGCTTGCAAAAAAGTAATAGACGGGGATAAAGAATATTTGATTGAATATCCATGCGCTAAGAAAGATGGTACAAATGTTTATATTTATGAAAATGGATGTCCAAAATACCCCCTAAATTTAACTACGCTTAAGGTAACGTATCCTTTAACAAGAGAGGAAATGTATCTTAAAGATGAAAATGGAAATTATGTTTATCCCATAGATGATGATGGTCAAGAAAGTTATCGTCAGGACGAGAATGGTAATGACTTACCTCTGAACGAGTATAAATATGCCAAAAACCCAGATGGGTCTGAATTTTATCCAAAACGGAATAATGGGGACGAATTTTATCTGAAAGCTGAAGACGGTAGCTCTGAAAAAGGTGCCATATCGTTACAAAATGGCGATTTAGTACCATACTACGCTCGTAAAGCAAATGGTGATGAATTTTATCCTCGTGAATTTATCGAATTATAAAAAGTCATATAAATTGCGATCGTGTCGCCAAAGCCATGTAAGAAAATATTATGTTTAGTCCTTTTACGCGTTTCATAAGACAATCTATAAATAATATCAATGTTTAATTTAACAAATTTTTCAAAGTCTAAACTAGAAGGTTGTTGCCAGCATACCTTGAGACATAATAATGTGTGGGTACACTAGCCAGCACACATATATATATTATACAAACCACGCCCACTCAAAAAAAAAAAAAAAAAAAAAAAAAAAAAAAAAAAAAAATTTTTTTTTTTTTTTTTTTTTTTTTTTTTTTTTTTTTTTTTAAGGGTGGGTGTGGTTTATCTATATATTTCAACTAGCCGTATTCATCCTTTTTGCGTGTAAATTTTCTTCTTCCTCATTTCTTGCTTCCATATTTTCTTCTTCCTCAATCTGTTCCGAATCCATACCAATAGCACTTGAAATATTTAATGCAGGTTCTGATAACGGTATAGCATTTTCATTAGACAATAATGTGTGTAAATAATTTTCAGTTGCATTACAAGTAGTAATAAATAATTGATCTTTATCCACAGTATCCAAAAATATTTTGTCTAAGTCTATTCTAAGTATGGTTTTTAAATCATAATACAAGTAATCCTGATAAATTACCATAAGTGTATTTCCCCGATTGTCTCTTCTAAGGGTCCTTAATAACCGCAATTTAACTTCAATTTGATCTTTATATTCTTCAACATCGGGCAAAAGTTGTTTCGAAATATTAAATCGTAGTTTGAAATACCCCTTATATAAATTATAAAACAAATTTTGTAGTTCAATTACAGTCCAATTTTGATCTAATAGAATTTTTTTATCACTTGTTTCTCCCAAACCCTCTACCGTTTGAATTGATCTTCTTTTCCTATTGGTGAACGCTTTCATGTGTTCATTTAATAAATCTGTGAACTGTTCTGGACTTGTATTAGGCTCAAAATTTAATATGCGTAACCATGTTTTATACAACAAACCAATATTTTCGGCTTCTGTTGAATTAATCTCTTTATCAGGCAAAGGAGATAACATATCGCTTACCCATTCACTAAAATTTTTTTCCGAAGGGTATTTATCTCGTAATTTTTCAACAAATGATGTAATATTAATTATAAATATTTTCATCCATTGCTGCTCGTTTAAACTTTCTGGATTTATTTTTTTAGCGATATTACTTAAATTAAGGGAGAACTGTTCTACAGAATTTCCTGAAAACATAAAATTTTGAGTAAATTTTTGAAATTCATAAAATCGCTTAATAAATGAATCTTTCCATTGTAATTTATCATTATTAGGAATGTCTGGAGTCAGTGCTTGAAATTCATTGATGATTGTATGATTTATTTCAAATTCTTGTTGCATCGCCGTCAAAAAATTTATACACCAAACTTCATTATCAATTGATACGAAACGTTGTGCAGCTTCTTTAATATGATTCCATATTTCAATTATTTTAGTAGGAAAATTATCTGCATTGATACCGCAACCTAGCTGATTAATTGCATCGATACACCTCACATACTTATCTATTAAAATCTTGATATTCGCGACGACATTATCATCGTTCGGTATCCGAAACATTGTTGCAATTTCAGTTATTTTCGTAGTATCAGTAGGAGATCTGGAAGTTAAGGATAATATTATATTGCCAAAATTATACGCCGATATATTATCATAATTAGATTCGTCTCTAACCTTGTCACATTGTTTACTCACCGCAAGAATGAGTTTTGTATCTTCTGGCCATTGTTCTAAGAAAAAGTTCTGCCAATTTTCCATATTATAGGTATCTTTTAAAAAATCTATGACTTGTTGATCTGCAGTATTTAATACCTGTCCATTCGATATTTGTGTTTTTAAATTAGCTAGGCTAATGTTGCATGCTACCAGCTTTTCGTTTACATCTAATAATTGTTCTTGTAAAGCTCCTTTGTCACCTTGCAATTGTTCTATTGTTCTTTTTAAAATGTCCGTGGATTGTACCGTTTTAGTTTCTAAATTTCCTTTTTCAAGTTCCAATCGTTGTATTTGTCGTTGAAAAGAATTTGTAGTTTCTGCTAGTTTTTGTTCTAAATCTCTTTTTTCATCTTGCAATTGTTCTATTCTTTTATTTAAAGGGTCGTTTTGAGTTTGTAATGTTTGATCTGAAGTTTGTAATGCCTGTGCATTCGCTAGTTGCGTTTTTAAATTATCTACGTTAGCATTATTTTCTACCAGCTTTCGCTTTTCATTTGTTAGTTTTGCTTTTAAAGTTCTTTTATCATTTTGCAATTGGTTTATTGTTTGATTTAAAGTGTCGATTTGAGATTGTAATTTTTTAATTGCAGTATTTAATATCGGTACATTAGTTATTTGTGTTTGTAAAGTTTCTACGTTAGTATTGCATTCGGCCAGCTTTTGGCTTTCGCGTGCTAGTTGATCTTCTAAAGCTCTTTTTTCAGCTTGCAATTGTTCTATTGTTTGATTTAAAGAGTTGTTTTGAGTTTGTAATGTTTGATTTGCAGTATTTGATACCTGTGCATTCGTTATTTGTGTTTGTAAAGCTGCTACGTTAGTATTACATTCTGCCAGATTTTGGGTTTCGCGTGTTAGTTGGTCTTCTAAAGCTCTTTTTTCAGCTCGCAATTGGTCTATTGTTTGATTTGCAGTATTTGATACCTGTACATTTGTTATTTGTGTTTGTAAATTTTCTATTTTAGCATTGCATTCTGCCAGATTTTGGGTTTCGCGTGTTAGTTGTTCTTCTAAAGCACTTTTTTCAGCTTGCAATTGTTCTATTGTTTGTTTTAAAGAGCTGTTTTCAGTTTGTAATGTATGATCTGCAGTATTAAATATCGTCCGTGTATTTGCTAGTTGTGTTTCTAAATCTTCTATTTTAGCATTGCATTCTGCCAGGTTTTGGCTTTCGTGTGCTAGTCGTCCTTCTAAAACTCTTTTTTCATCTCGCAATTGTTCTATTGTTTGGTTTTCGCCTGTTAGCTGTTCTGATTCTACAACTTGTTCCATTGTTTGATTTAAAGATAGTTGTACTTCTGCTAAAGTACGTTTTTCATTTTGCAATTGGTCTATTGTTTGTTTTAATGAGTCGTTTTGAGTTAATAATGACTCATTTGTTTCTGTCAATAGCCCTTGTCTTATTCTTGCCGATCCGTGCCGAGATTTTGATTTTTCACGCGTCTTTAATAAGGCATTATATTTAGTTTCTAACTCTTTATAATCGTTGGACAATGTTTCGTATTTAGCATCTAAATTTTGTTTTCGCTCAACCAATTCCCTATATCGATCATCTGAGTTACTATTTACTTGGGTCAATGTTTGATTCGTATTTTGTGTTTGAGTATATAATTCTTGTAAAGTTACATGTTCTTTCTTCAAATTCTCATATTTTTCACCTAATTTATTATGCAAGTACTGGACCTCTTCAAATGCTTTAGTTAACGGTTCATACTCATTAGCTAAGGTTCGGTGTTCCTCATGTAGCTTATTAAGCTTTGCTAATAATTCATCGTATTCCTTTCTTGGAACCGTTTTACCTTCTGCAAGGTCCTGTATTATTTTGTCCTTGTCTTTGATTTCTTCGTCTTTAATTTGAATTTCTGACTTTAAATAATTTATGTTGTCTGACGAATTGGTTAATGGTAAAACTGGATACTGCATATTTTGATTACTATGCAATTGATCAGTCAAATTTTTCTCGCGTTCTTGAGCTTGAAACAATAATGCTGAACCCTCTTGATGCAATTTATTAAGTTCGTTTACACCCGAGTTACACACGTTTTGACATTGTTCTTTTAAATAGAGTATCTCTGCCTGATTAGCATTCTTACCCTCTAGCAAATTTTGTTTTTCCCTTTCTAATATACCAATTTTTTCATTTAAAATATTTATCTTGTTATTTAATTGTGTAACTACCCCATTTACGGTTTGGTTATAGGATGTTGTCGCAAGTTGTTGCGATGTGACTGAAGATTCGGCCCCAGATTGTAACTGCAATGGAAATCCTTCTACTCCTGGCATCGCAATGGGTGATGCATTTAGCATCGGGTTTTGTGAGTCTAATCCAGATTGTATTGCATACTGGACAGGATATGTCAATGCCGTTTGAGATTGTTCGACGGAATTATCAACATACTCAATTGGGAAATTACGTTGATTTAAAACAGTTTCATTCATTGAAGGAGACATTGTATTCACATCGGATCTTTCCATTAAAGCTTTGAAAATTTTGTTTTGATTATCGTGGCGCGATTTCAATAGCCTAAATTCTGCTATTTGACGGTCCGATTTTATAGTAACGTCAGATATAGATGTTTCCAACTCTAGTATCTGCTTCTTATAATTATTGTTAGTTTGTGTGAGAAAGGTAATATTATGCTCTGCATCTGATAATTTGCTATCTAAAGTACGTTTTTCTTCTTTGCATGCATCTAGTTGTTGTTTTAAACTATTGTTTTCAGTTTCGAACCTATCCATTTTTTTCTTTAGAGATTCATGGTCTTTTGTTAAATCGGCCAGGAGATTTGCCTGATCGCTCGACGAGTCATTTTTATGACTGTAATCCGCATCAAAAAATTGTTTAGGCTTAGTTTTGTTTGTGTAACATTCCAATGCTTTAAACAGCCTATCCTTTTCGTTTTTATAGTATTCCAATTCTTTAGACAACCTACCCTTTTCGTTTTTACATTCATCCAATAACTTCGATAAACCTTTATCTTCAGATGAAGAATCGATAGCTGTTGGTAGTTTGTATAGCTTGAATAAAAAATCTAAAAAACTACTGCTAGTCCAATATAAGTTTGCATTTCGTTCGATGAGCGGTCTGCTCAAATCGTACGCTTGAGTCAAATCGTTCTGCAATTCTCTTTTTAAAGTGTTTATAGTACTGAGAGCCAGCACGTCGTCTGGATCTCGCTGCCATTTTATGATGGCCTCTATCAAGGTTCTGAAAATCATCTTGTTTTTCTATTCGTCGAAAAGAATTTTTCCGATTTGTTCTAAGTCTTTGTAGAGTAGCTGATATTTTTCTACCGTTGAATTTTGTAGCCACAAAAGTACTTGTTTGAGTTGAATTTTTTTCTTGCTCAAATCATGTACGTAAAACGGTAAACAGTAGTCGTTCCAAGTTTGTTTATCCTTGTAAAGGGGCAACCACGTATTACATTCGATATAATTAGTATCTCGAAATTTTTCAGACGTTTCTTTGACTACCATAGGCGACACGTATTTCAATTTATCGGCTTCGAAGAGGCACATTACGCCGACGGGTTCGATATCTGTAAAAAATACCTCGCATCTGTAAAAATCAGAATCGATAATGTATTCGGGAGCTTTTTTCGATCGCTTTAAAAGTCTAAACAATTGTTTGCCTATATGACTTGTTGGTAAAGCATGGGTTAGCGAATAAAATTTTTTATAAACGATATTTAATGCGAACGGACTCCATCGGTTAAAATTATTCAATTTTTGGCAGTGTCTTTTAAAGAAACGGATACTAGCAGCCTCTTCTAACGTCAAAATTCTATTTTTTTTCGTCGCTTCCACAAAAGTCACTAAAGCTCGAAAAGCTTTATTTTTCTTACACGTTTTCGTAATTTTTGGAAATGGGTTTTCGGAAGCTATCACGTAAAGCGTTGAGTGGTAAAATTCACATACCTTAGTTTGGTCTTCTGGTATTAAGGCTCGCAGTAAAGTATTGGGTGCTTGATCTGGTACGCGTATGCCACCCTTGATAACGTTCTTTCCAATCGTGTAAAGTAAAATACATTTGTTATCGAGCTGAATGTCTGGGCAATAGCTACCCCGTAGCACGACAATACTATCGTTGGGAGGATCGATAGGAGTCGTATCAAACTCGGTACAATGGTAGGTTATGATGGCTCGTTTGAAACGTATGGCTATAAAATGCTGTCGATTATATTTATTTCCATACACGTCAATAAATTTATGGTAATCCTGTTCAGATAGCGCACAACTCATTATAAGCTTGATTGTGTAGATCAGAGCTTAGTATGACCGGACGCATTTTCGCAGCACGAGACAGAATGAGGGTGTGGGTATGTTAGCTACCCTTTATATAGTCGATTAAAGATATATCAACTGAAAAAAAAAAAAAAAAAAAAAAAAAAAAAAAAAAAATTTTTTTTTTTTTTTTGTATGACCTTGAAGCTCGTTGCCACAAAAAGCAAGTCGGAGCAAAATAGGAGAAGGTAGGAGCATGAATCGTAGCTACCCTATAGAAATGGATAGATTTTTTTTTTTTTTTTTTTTTTTTTTAATATGTATATTATAATATATTTATAATATATTTATATTATATTTATATTATAATATATTTATAATATATTTATAATATATTTATATTATAATAAATTTATATTATAATATATTTATATTATATTATATTTATATTATAATATATTTATAATAATATTTATATTATAATAATATTTATATTATAATATATTTATAATTTTTTTTTTTTTTTTTTTTTTTTTTTTTTTTAATTAAGCCGTAAGATAATTATATGGTATTATTTCCTTTGTCTGTTCTATTAAATTATATCGCTCTCGAAGATATTTTGCAGGATCCATTAAGGCTTTTTGGCAAGAACATGTATCTGGAGATCCTTCAGCTAAAACGCATCTCATGCAATCTGTCAAGTGCCATTCTCTACTTTCAGAATTAAGAATTACATTGATTTCTCGATTTTTTCCCATTTCTCTCACTTTTATTTCAAACTGTATAGCATTCTTTGTAGTTTTGTATTCTTCATACCATTTGAAGACATTTTGTCTGTCTGATACACAACGCTTGTAAAAATCTCGTACATTTTCAATTTGATGAGAATCGGGATAAGTAAACGCTGCTGAAGATCCGCTTAAACGTTCTTCCTTATCCTTATGTAATTTTTGAAAATTTCCTGAAATCATTTCGTCAGCTAAATATTTTTCTGGAGATCTCTTAGCGTAGATGCAAAGACAAGTATCAGGTCCCTCTATTACATCGTCCTGACACCATACACAATTATTTAAGTGTAATTCATCTCTCTTATTCAAAAGAAATTTCAAACGACTATTATTACAACGAGATAATACTTCGAAATGTAAAATATTAACTCGATTATTATAAATCTTGTACTTCTTTTGCAGAGCATCTAAATAAGTTGTAGTCATCTTGAAACACGTCACAAGAGCACGAAAACAGGATTCGATAAAGTTTTCAAGAGCTATTTATGTGGTTAGACTGATGCTGGAAGAGGTTCAAACAGAATGATGGTGTTGGTACACTAGCCACCCTATATATAGCTGAGCCACACCCACCTTTAAAAAAAAAAAAAAAAAAAAAAAAAAAAAAAAAAAAAAAAAATTTTTTTTTTTTTTTTTTTTTTTTTTTTTTTTTTTTTTAGTGTGGGTGTGGTTAGTCTTTGATAATTTCAACCGGACTTGGTTTTTACACGTTTCAGACTACAAGATATCAGAGTTTTATCCAAACATGTTATAATTTACTCGCAACTGTAATCTCTCATCAAATTCCCAGTGCAGCGCATTTAATACTGTGTCATCAGAATAATGTATAATAGGCCAAAAAAATGGAAACGTTGAAACCTTTTCTGCAGATTCTATTAAATAAAATATTTGACCGTCGATATATGCCCAACAATTAGTTTTTTTGTTGTTCTCAGATTTGAATAAGGATATAGTTCCAATACCTTGATCATTTGACGAAATACACGTGTTAGCGAAATGATCATCAAAAATATCTTTAGTAGTCCCAGGTGAAAATATTTTGCGACAATAACTACATATTGACGAATATAAGTGATTGCCCTCATTAATGTGTGCCGTCAAATATGTTTCTTCGTAAAATAACATTGGACAATAGTCACATTTAAAGTATGCTTCGGAATCTAATACGTCTTCCATTTGACTGATACAAGTAAAATGTTGCAAATTGTAAACGCAAACACTTATATACTTTAAATAAAAGCCACGCCCAATCTAAAAAAAAAAAAAAAAAAAAAAAAAAAAAAAAAAAAAAAAAAAAAAAAAAAAATTTTTTTTTTTTTTTTTTTTTTTTTTTTTTTTTTTAGACAATCTTTAACTCTTCATCTTTTAAAAGCATATCATTTAACTGTATCAAATTTTCCTTAGAATTGCTCAGCATTTTATAATACGCTAAATCCAATTTCTTTCTAGCATTCCACGAAACAGTAGATTGTTTTGCAATCATAAATGCCCACCATACATTTATATATTTATTTCTGACAATTATCATTCGAACTCTATATAGCATCGTCAAAAAATTTAATAGTATTAGTATGAGTACAATCCCATAAAGTAGCATAAATATTTTACGATATACACTGCTTAATGGTAAGAGACAATTGAATTTTCCAGCTGTAGATCCACTACTGTGATAATAGGTAACGAAACACGACCCGTTGTCTGGAAAAATTGTATAAATTGATTTTATCGACCAGCCGAAATGACCCCAAATGTTGTTAAAAAAAATATTGGTTATGTATAATATTAACATTACGTAAAATATATAAAATATTTCCAATGCCAGCGTTTTAAAGAATATTAAATTTCCTTTCGAATCATTAATGACTCGAATTACATCTTCAGGTTTATCAGCCAAGCTTTCTAGGTATCGTAGATAATTTCCAAATAATTTTGTCCAAACGGAATATGGAAAATAAAATCCAAATGCCAATAATAGTAAATAAACAGACACCCATTGATAATAATCGTGATAAATTACTGGTTCATCTCTAGTCATGGTTCCATTTATGAAACATTTTGTATCGACAAAAGATTGCGACACGCTTTTTTCTGTTACTTGGCAAATTATATTTTGTCCAAATAAAATGCGAGCCATGCCAAGGCCCGTACAAAATAGAAGAATATTACGAACATAGATTTGTTGAAAGTCAATTAACACACTATGACTTTCACTATGCTTGGAACTAAATTTGATGAGTTGCAACAAGGATATCATGCTGACGAATTAAATTTTGTCGCTGCTACTTAATTTATATAGCCTGCGGTCTATGTTGGACAAAACCAGTCATATATATAAGCATTTCACGAAGACTGTTGCTAGAAGGTATCGAGAAATAATGATTGTATAAATACGCTCGCAGTCATATATATAGCTGAGCCACGCCCACAAAAAAAAAAAAAAAAAAAAAAAAAAAAAAAAAAAAAAAAAATTTTTTTTTTTTTTTTTTTTTTTTTTTTTTTTTTTTTACAGTTGGTTGGTTGGTTTATGTAATTAGTTTCTAAAGTTATATTTCTCAGTTGGCTGCTAAAGTTATATTTTTTTAGCCAATCATTATAGATGGCGCTGCAGTCTATATATATATAGTATATATATAGTATATCTATTAGGGTGGGTGGGAGTGGAATTTATTTCTTCTACTGTACGGTCATGCATAAACTCGCTCCTGACCCATTTCCTTTAAAATAGGATAAAATAGCGTTATTTATACAATATTGGCTTTGAAAACAAGATATTTATAGATTTTTGCCTGACAAATGACAAGATATTGCAGGTTTTCATGAAATCATGGGCTCTTATAGAAAAATCTAACTATCTAGAGTCGGTCAATGTACATCTTACTGAAAACACATTACGAGACATAGTGACTAAACGACTGTTGCTGGCGAGACACAATGAGGGTGTAGTCACGTTACCCACAGTTAATATAGACAAGTTTCAAGGGTGGGCGTGGCATTAAAAAAAAAAAAAAAAAAAAAATATTTTTTTTTTTTTTTTTTTTTTTTTTTTTTTTTTTTTTTTTTTTCAAATGTGGGTGGGGTATTTTCTAAGCACTCAAATGTTTGTCCCTGTTTTATTACGACATAGATGCCAACTGAAAATTTTTTTCGACCAGTACCTGATTCAATATATAGTTAAAAGTTTCTTCTGACATGGCGTCTGTATAATGAATCGCATCCGCCACGTCCTGTTCTACGACTCGATTGTTTCCGTCAATGACGCGACCCAAATAATCTATAACTAAACCTTGCAGGTTAAATATAATTTTATTGTGACCGTATCCCGGTTGCCAAATTTTTGAAGTCTGCCAAAGAGCTACATGAGAGGTTTTTGCATGAGCGATTGCCTCTATGGGTGTCAACCCTGACCAAAATGAATTTTTTATTTTTACATCCCCTTGCATACCTATTTCTCCAAACATTTGTTTTAAAATCTCAAAATTTCCTTTAGCGTTTGCTAATATTTGGGTCACTAAGCAACCTTTACCTTGTTGGACGTCACCTCGTTTTTTATAAGTATCGATCAACCATTCCATTTCTTCTAAAGTCAGCGAAAATATTTTTTCGTTTTCGAATTTATAGAGATAAAATTTTCTCATATCGTCAAATGCCTGAAAGGTTCTTTTCGATCCATAAATTTCATATATTACTTTAAATGTTTTTTTCAAATCATTTTCTTTATAGGGTAAAAAATTAATTTCGTCTTTAAATAAATAGTAAGCGACTAGCATATCTTGACACGGACTCAACTTCATATCCATGACCGAACTACCCATTTCCCATTCTGGATTTAATAAAATCATACATTCCGCTTGAGACAGGGCACTATAAAACAAATAAATGTTGACTTCATCGCCATCAAAATCTCCATTGATAGACGACAAAATTTCTAACGGTATGCCAAAGCAATCGTAGGTCCATGCGGGACCTTCTACAGGTACTTGTAAAGCCACGAAATTTTCAGGTTGTAGAGACGGCATTCTATTCAATAGCACCCATTTACCCTTCAAACCAAATTTTTTTACGATGAACTCTGGCATATGTATTTCGTTAGGTCTCAGGGTTGCGTCTGGAACAATCATACCTCTCATGGAATAAGAACATCTTTTACCGAACGCTACTTGACGAATAAATGTAGCTTTGCCGCAAGACCGCGAATCCAAACTGCCGTAATTTAAAGGCGCTTCCTGTATCTGTTTATAAAAAGTGACAGATTTGGAAGAAGGCTGTATGGTTTTCGTACGACTCGTTATAGGCTCTCCCAACACGAAACGCATGACTTTATCGTAAACGAGAGTGGTTGTCAACTGCCAATAAATTGGATCTGGTAAAACTAAAAATTCCTGTTTGCATTGAATGCCTGCATTATTCATCATGCGTTTATGTTGGGGTAATACGAAAATATATCCTGGAGTAGGTATCGCTATAGACTGAAGAGGATAACAGGTAAGCTCGTCGTTGAAATAAAACTGACTGCAACACCTATTGAAATTTCTAGATCCGAATTCGATTTTTTTCTTACATTTTAGACATTCAGAGGCGAACGCGTTTTTCTTGCGCCAAGCTCGTAATATTATAAGTAACTCTTGCGGCTCGATTCGTAGAGTACATTTGTTCAATTTCAACATCGAAATACGGTATCGGCTTACAGACATGTTATAACAAAGTTGAATGAACGATGTATCCGAGAAAACTAAACGGTGACGAGTACTATCCCAATGACAAATTCGTTACCGATAAATATGGTAGGGAAATTTACGCACGCGATCGAAAAGGTAACGAAATCTATCCAAAGTCAAAGCAAATTCTTTTTGCAAGAGACGCGTCTGGTATATATTATTATGCTAAAGACAAAAACGGAGACGAATATTATCCTTTAAAACGAAATAAATCAGTCTTAATAGAAGATCACTATAATCAAAATGTACAATTCGCTCTTTATTCAGATGGTACTCAAAGATATCCAGTCGATTCTACTGGAAACGAGTATTATTTGTTAGATGACCAAAATCCTTACTTAATGCGAAAAAGGGACGGAGATGTGTACTATGCCAAAAGTCATAAAGGTCATCCTATGATTCCTTGGAATCATATGGACAAATTCGTACAAAACGAGCCTTTCGTTTATTTGAAAGATTCGGGTGGTAATTTAGTTTATTTAAAAGAATCAACGCTGCCTCCAACCTTACATGCTATAATTCGATGCATATGCAAAGTAAGTGTTATTTGTCCAAAGTACGAAGGGTGTATTACAAAATGTTACTGACCCCTGGAAGAGGTTCAAACAGAATGATGGCGTTGGTACACTAGCCACCCTATATATATAGCCGAGCCACACCCACCCTAAAAAAAAAAAAAAAAAAAAAAAAAAAAAAAAAAAAAAATTATTTTTTTTTTTTTTTTTTTTTTTTTTTTTTTTTTTTTTCAAGGTTGTTTACAATTAGTTAATATTTTTGGTTGATAAATTCTGATGAGTCGTTGAATCATTTCAAAAATTATTGTAGAGTGGCAGTATTACATCAAATTTTAACTACTATTATTTATTGGCATAAACGGATTTAGTTTACGTATATAAATGTCATCAACCATATCCTCACATGCGCCTTCTAAAAATTTAATCATTATTTGAGATGTAATTTCAAAAATTTTATCAGGACTATGTAATACAGTCATGCATTTGGCCGCATACATCCCAGTATAGATAAGGCATTCTAATACCCATGGTTGATAACTTTCTGAACAATTCGGATTCCGATTGAAAATTTTATCCTTTAAAACATGAGAGACTCTTGGAAAATGTTTTTGCTTGATCTTATGCATTAATTTCGTCTTTAAAATAGGGCCGACGTCAGACATATTTTTAGGATTTGTAACTTTACCAATGCCAGGATACGTAGTAAAGTATTCATATAATATATTCTGAATAGACTGGGACATGGCACATATTTTTCCATCAAAATTTGGCTCATCATCTATAAATGTGTAATTTTGTAATTTCCAGTTAGCCATATAAATAGAGTCTTGAAGAAGGTATAGTAAGGCTTTTTCCGCGTCTTCGGCAGCGTAGTATTCAATCATGTCTGGATTGTAGTAAGTTGTTTAAAAAATGTTTGATGATGAGGATTGTAGCTGGTATTTATAAGCCTAATATAACCCTAAAAAAAAAAAAAAAAAAAAAAAAAAAAAAAAAAAAAAAAAAATTTTTTTTTTTTTTTTTTTTTTTTTTTTTTTTTTTACATCTATTTTATTTTCCATAGTGGTGGATTACTCTCCTTAGTTTTTATAACTAAGTAACATCTTTGCATATTATATAAACATATGTTTGCCGTTCTTTTATCACATCCAATAGATTCACAAATTTCTTTAATAGAACGGGCACTATGAGGTTGTAAAGCTAAATACTTGAGAATTTTATGTTGAATTACTTCATCAGCCATCTCAAATAATACAGTATGGCGATCAATGTTAAATTTCTCAAACAAGCTTTAGTATATATAGGTTTAAATTAAAGATATGACCGTTGCTGGCAAAGATTAAGATAGAATGATGAGATGGCATTTCAACAATCCTATATATAAATGAGCTACGCCCACTCTTGAAAAAAAAAAAAAAAAAAAAAAAAAAAAAAAAAATTTTTTTTTTTTTTTTTTTTTTTTTTTTTTTTTTTTCAAGACTGATACGTTAGTTTTTTTGCCATAGAAATATTTTTTATAAATTTCTGAATCCAACATGTGTTTTAAAATTGGGTTGTAAAAATAATATTTTTAGGATAAGTAAGGGTTATTCGAGATTGTAAAAATTTATCGTTGTAAAATATCCAAGGCGACTTAAACAAGACTTTCGAGCTTAATTTAAACAAAGGATATGGATGATACGGCGATACAAGAAACCATATCTAAGATGGCTGCAGAGGCTGCCGAAATGACAAAACAATTTAAACGATATACAGGTGAGAAGTATGTTGATGTTGTACTAGATACTGTAGTTTTCATTCCTGATGAACACATAAAAAATTTAGAGCACTATTATACAGCTATAATTTATAATTTATATAAACTAAGAAATTCCATACCAGAAAAACTACCAGACTTTGAGCAGAAAAAAAGTAATATTAAACATAAAATATATAATTACATTTCGGCAAATGTGGATTTTATAAATAATAGGTATATGAATCCGTTTAAAGACAATGAATTTCGTAGTTTTAAAAAGGGGGTTAAGAATATATCAGCAGTTTTGAAAGGATATGTAGAGGATTTATTTAAAGATGACCATGAGAGCGATACGCCAACCAATTTAGCCTCGAAAGAAAAATCAGAAATCGAGCCAGACTCAACTACTGAAAACGTCTTAAATAACGTACCATCTCAAGTAATAGATCCGGTATCCAACCAAGAAGTATCAGATTCGACAATCACTGGACCCTTCGTAACCTCTAAACCTTTAGATCCTTCTACACCCGTAGAACCCTTGAATCCTCCTACACCCGTAGACCCCTTGAATCCTCCTACACCCGTAGAACCCTTGAATCCTCCTGCAGCTCCACAACACTCTAAAACCTTGGTCCCCCCTGCAGCCCCACAAGAAACATTTATTGATAATACGAAGAATAAATATTATAGTTTACTTAGAAAGGGTGATGCAACAAATCCAAATACAAGATTAGCCTATCATTATTTAAATAATCGAGATCATCTTCAAGCAATGCAAAGAATTTCAAATCTCATCGAATTGTATATGGGCAAAGAAAAGGAATTTGCAACAGTCACCATTAATGACGACGAAACATATACTGTAAATCATCATTATTTGCAGAAACATAAAAGAAATACTGCCAAAGAACATGCGCTTGTAGGAAAACATTTAAATGTTTATGAAATGAAAGCTTATAAATCAATAAAAAAGAGGAAATTAGAAGAAGCAGCTGAAATGAATGTGTAAAAAAAAAAAAAAAAAAAAAAAAAAAAAAAAAAATATTTTTTTTTTTTTTTTTTTTTTTTTTTTTTTTTTTTACCGGCTGGTTAGTTTTTTACACATCCATTTCAGCTGCTTCTTCTAATTTCCTCTTTTTTATTGATTTATAAGCTTTCATTTCATAAACATTTAAATGTTTTCCTACAAGCGCATGTTCTTTGGCAGTATTTCTTTTATGTTTCTGCAAATAATGATGATTTACAGTATATGTTTCGTCGTCATTAATGGTGACTGTTGCAAATTCCTTTTCTTTGCCCATATACAATTCGATAAGGTTTGAAATTCTTTGCATAGTTTGAAGATGATCTCGATTACTTAAATAATGATAGGCCAATCTCGTATTTGGATTTGTTGCATCACCCTTTCTAAGTAAACCATAATATTTATCCTTCATAGTATCAATATATATTTCTTGTGGGGCTGTAACTTGTGAGGGTGTGAATTTTATTACTGGTGTTGTTGGGCTTCGTTTATTCAATGGGGTTTTACTTTCTGACGCTGGGGTGTTTAATGTATCTTGGGAATCGTCTGGTTGTCCAGAAGAGCTTACTATATTACTTTGATAAGCATTTTCTGATGCGGAAAAATTGAATGGATACTCATATTGTTCAGTATCGCCGAATATTTCATTTACAAATTTCCTCACATCTGGTATGATATTCGTATTATTTTTATCAATGTATATCCAGTCTGTGCCAAACGGATTTTCAAACGCTCCATGTGCTGAAGCGTAATTTTTTAAAACGTATTCAGTTATTTTAGATTTAACTAATTTTTTTGTATTCTCAAAGTTTGGGATTTTACTTAGTAGCTGTCCCGTCTCAGTATAAAAGTTCTCAAGTATAGCTTTATAATAATCCTCTAAACGATCTGGTGTGTATGCATCAGGAATTAATAACACATTGTATGACAAAATATCAATATGCTTGTTACCTGAATATTGTTTGAATGTTTCTGTCATTTTGACTGCCTCTGCAGCCACCGTAGCTATACGTAGGGTTTTTTCTATTTCCGCCATATCCTTTGTTTAAAATAAGTTCGAATGTCTCTAGAACAAGTCTTGTTTAAGTCGCCTTGGATACCTTACAACGATAAATTTTTACAATCTCGAATAACTATTACCTATCCCGAAAATATTATTTTTACAACCCAATTTTTAAAACACATGCTGGATTCAGAAATTTATAAAAAATATTCTTATGCCGAAAAACCTAACGTATCAGCCTTTCAAAGTGTAGATTGGAATAATGCCATTATAGTTTTCAACGACGAATTACATTTGGTTTTGGCACCGGATCCCGTTCATCAACTCGTCCGCTTAGAACGTCGATTACAATACGAAGAAGCCGCAAACAATATTTTTGGACCTTTTAGATTTTTTCCATTTTTCGAATCGTTTAACAAGAACGGAATTAAAATATTTACACTTGTATTTTTCTTCGTTTTGTACTGGTCATTTTCATTAAAGAACAAGTTTCGTTTTTTGTCTCTATCCAATAAGCCTTCAAACGCCTGACGAGATCTTCCGAATCCACAAAGACGTGACGCTCAGCATCAGGTACGGGTTGAGTAACCGTATTCTCGTAACCTTCTTTCGCTTTACGATACATTTCTTTAGAAAAGCGTATGTTAGACAGCCCTGTCAGTAACTGATTCCGATCAAAAGTGTCAAATAAATGATTTTGCAAAAATTGTTGTTTGAATGAACGTGAAGTGTAATAATCTAATACCCAAAAATAGATCGTCCAAAACCAAACTACCAACTTATCGTCTAGAAACTCAACTTCTGTAAAATGAAGATGTTTTCGCATTTCCTTAATAAAAGACGCTATTATTGTGGGGGTATCGTAGTCTTCGTCTATAGCCATTAAGCAGTTATGGATGGCTGGCGGATTTGTAGAAGAAATTGCCGTTAAAGGAGGTATGAAATCATTTCCAAATAAGAAAGAGGCATCTGTTAAACGTTTGATTGGATAGCTTTTTTCAATATTTTTTACTAAGCTATTAATATTATAAAATTGATTATATCGAAAAATTTGAATCGATTCGTATCTATTTAAACGTAATAGAGACAAAATGAAGACATCTTGATCAATGCTGACCACAATTGGATTTTTACATTTTCCCAGAGATTCGGCTACATGAAATATTTTATGTTCGCCCTCGCCAGGAACGTTACAACCACACAATAGGACTTGCATGTCACGATTGAATGTTTTCAAATTTTCCAGGATGTATATTTGTACACGTGTCGTCAGTTTATTGTTTCCGAATAAAATATATCTATAGAAGCTTTTTTTCGTCTCTTTGGATCGAGAACGGCGTTTTCGTTGCGTGGCCCATTTCATTGGTAAACCTTCGCCGTCAAATGATAAAACAAACGTGACATAATCCAAGGTAAGGGATAAAAAAGTTTTAAAACACGTTTTTATTTGATCCCAAACGGATTCGCAAATTTCTTGAAAAATTTTTTCTTCCTCAATTTCAAGACATTGTTCGATAGCCACATACAAATAACTTTGGCAGTCTATGAGTACGGAATCGAAATTAGCTGGTAATTTAGAGGGTGACGATATTAACTGGATAAGTTTACAAAAATTAGTAATACCCATTCCGTTATAAATATCGAACTTTATATAACCTTCTTGAAAAAATCTAAGTCTGTTGCTAGAAGGTGTCGAGACAAACTGACTGTATGGGTACGCTCGCAGTCATATATATAGCTGAGCCACACCCACTCAAAAAAAAAAAAAAAAAAAAAAAAAAAAAATTTTTTTTTTTTTTTTTTTTTTTTTTTTTTTTTTTTTTAACAGTAGGTTGGTTGGTTGATGAAGTTAAGTTGGTTTCTAAAGTTATATTTCTCAGTTGGCCGCTAAAATTATATTTCTCAGTTGGCTGTTCAAGTTATATTTCTTTATCCATTCATTGTAGATGGCGCTGCAATCTATATATATAGTATATATATATAGTATATCTATTAGGGTGGGTGGGAGTGGAATTTATTTCTTCTACTGTAAGGTCATACATAAAATCGCTCCTGACCCACTTCCTTAAAAATAGGATGGGTAATTTATGCAATATTGGCTTTCAAAACATAATTTTATAGACTTTTGTCTGACTAATGACAAGATATTGCAGGTTTTCATGAAATCATGAGCTTTTATAGAAAAATCTAACTATCTAGAGTCAGTCAATGTACATCTTACTGAAAACACATTACGAGACAGAATGGCTAGACGACCGTTGCTGGCGGGACACAATGAGGGTGTAGTCATGTTAGCCATAGTATATATAGACAAATTTCAAAAGTGGGCGTGGCACTTTAAAAAAAAAAAAAAAAAAAAAAAAAAAAAAAAAAAAATTTTTTTTTTTTTTTTTTTTTTTTTTTTTTTTTTTTTTTCTCGTTCATCAAGATTCGCTTTTCAATTGTCATGACCAAGCGATTGGTTACCAAATTCAATTAAACCAAGTCAAGAAATGTCTAGAATAATTTGTCCAGAAAAAGTTCTAGGTGATCGTTATGCCTTTAGAAATAATGGAACATGTTATTATCCTAAAGACGGATATGGAAATGAGTATAAAGATGACCGTTTAGGTTTTATCGCAATCAATAGTCTATACGTTTATCCGTTAACGAGTTCGGGTAGGCCAAAATATCCTATTATAAATGGTAAAGAAATTTATGAAATTTATGCAGGTAGAGCTATAATTGGCAAAGGCGTAGATGGAAATGAATATTATGCCAAGGATAGATATGGAAATGAATATTATCCAGAAGGAAATATTTGTGCCAAGTTGAAAGATGGAACGCCTTATTATGCATCTACTGTCAACGATAGTAACATATTTCCATTCGACTCGTATGGAAACGAGTATTATTTTACGTTTGTTGATTTGACGAAACCTAGCACGATACCCAATAGATAGCTGTATCTTTTGCAGAAGGTGACATTTACCCTCTGAGACTAACTAGTGAGGGTAACGAATCACAATATATAATAAATAACACGTATGCCTTTGATAAAGACAGAAATCAATTTTATCCAAAAGATGGATACAAAAATGAATATTATTTAGATATTAGTCAGTTGGACATTCAAGAATTTAATCGTAAAGGGACATTGGGTAAAATTTTATTGGAAAGATATGCTTTGACAAATGATAGAAAAATCATATTACCTGAATTACAAAATGCGTTTTATATAAATACTGCTATGAAACCCGTCGTAAAAACTGAAACTGTAATTGGGAGACTAATTCGAGATGATGGCCAAATAAAGGATTTTTTAACAAATATATCCGAATCTGAATCTACTGTACTTGAAAAACCTTACAAATATAAAACCTTGGTAACGAATGAGACAAAATTCATTGCTCCAAAGCCACCAGTTACCAATTTTACATTTTTTGGGATTTTAAATGCAGCAATACCATTTTATCAAAGATGGTGTTTTTGGGTATTAGTAATAATCGTTGTAATTATAAAAACAATTTTTCTCGTATGGTGGTTCTTTTTAAGGACACGTCTGCCATCAAGTATATTCGATAACATAAAACTTTAAAAAAAATAATATATCCTGCCTTCAGATATATATGTGTTAGCTAGAGTCAAAAAAAAAAAAAAAAAAAAAAAAAAAAAAAAAAAAAAAAAAATTTTTTTTTTTTTTTTTTTTTTTTTTTTTTTTTTTTTTTTTTCAACTTAAGCCAAGTTCAAGTATTTTACTAGACTCTCAACATTTTCCTTTCCCATAGTTAAATTATATAATGAAACACATTTCTGCAATATTTTTGCATCTATATCGCTGTCTACAACATCTGGTTCCCTTGGCAATAAGACTCGTGTCATTTCTTCAATGCATCTGTAGACTATATGATAAACCCACTTTGCGGGAACTGGTGTGGCGTTACCAATCAATTTGTACATTTTTCTAATAGCTTGTACATGTAATTTCATGTATTCGGATTCATCATCAAAAATTGTCTCGCCCTCTCCGTATCGAAGGTTATGCATATAATTTTCACGTTTATAATTGGGTTTGATTTCGCCATTTAATCCATCTACGGCTAAAATAAAATCTAAATCGGGTACTTCTTTCAATATGCCCTCCAATTTTTCATTTTCAACGACTCTGCGATCGGTCTTTAGAATCGCAGCAATTTCTGGATGGATGGGTGTGTATTTTTTAAGAAGATTTTCAACCGTTGTCCAAGTTAAGCCGAGTTCTTCAAAGACATGTTCCAATAGATTTAATTTAAGCGTTTTCAGACTGACATTCTTCTTAATGTCTTGTGGTGAAATGCTGACGCGAAATAGCTGATTGATATTTTCCTGGAGTGTGTTCATCTTTATTAAACCCCTTTGGATTGAAGCCTGTCTTTTTTTTTAATTAAATTAAGATGTTTACGGTGTATATATTAACGTTTTTCGTCATGTATATTTGTCATTGTACTATGGCTCGTAATTTATTATCCTATTACTTAGTCAAGCCCTATCCGTTCCATCTTAACCTTTTTCGCTGGAATAAAGATGTCCAACTCACATTTGATTAAGTGGTTCGAAGAGATATTATTTGGTAGTCAAAGGCCTCCTATTCGAGAGCCAACAGAAGTACACAATATAATTTTACGCATGGAATCGGAAAATATTCCTTGGTTTCATATGATTTCTCAAGGTGGCCTGACACTGTTTCCATATCAGGTACACGGAGACATTAATTCCTTACTCGATTACTTAGAAAAACAATGGATCGATAAAGAACCTTATTACGACCCGCCGATATTTAAAACGCGAGCCGTTTCCAAATTTTGGGATCAGTTACAACTCTTGTTGGCAAGACGACTGGAACCACCTCCACCTTTACCGAACCCATCTAAAACAGACGCCGAAACTTTAAAAGAAATTTTAGAACCCACTCGTCCAAATCAAAAATTTTCTTACGAATCGGCCGAATTTTGGGGTGAAGTGGCTCGTAGATTTATCAATTTGAATAGACCTGAAGACGCATCGACGCTACCCAACATATCTTCAGATCTCACAAAAAGAGCCATACAGCTCTACGACATAACTTCTAGAGCTCAAGGCATGTATTACGATCCTTATACCTATTATTTGGTACATGATTCGGAATACGTAGACTCGGTTCATTGGCGAAGCGGTCAAAATCTCGAAGCCTTCATGCATCATCGACGCAGACATCCCTTAACGCTATCTATACAGGCCATTCTAAAGAAAAGTTTAAACGATTTGTTAAACGGTAAGAAACCCTCAGTTTTTAAGGATTCGTGTCCTCAGCTCGATTCTCTATTGCATAACATTAAGGTCATTCATGAAGAAATTGAGCAAGTTCCGCACGAAAATCAACCGCCTAAGCTCATAGACGTTTTCCAACGACTCTTGGCTCTTTGTAAGCGAGACGGATTATGGGAAAATCAAATTTCTGAAATTGAATTGGAACCCATTTCGACGAGTCTTTTACATTTGACGGAACGAGTTCAGATTCTAGAACGCGAGAAAAGAATTTTATGGAAACATGTTATCGAAGATGATGAGTAATCTGATTCAAAGCCACCAAAGCGCATTTCTTCAAATTGCCTTTATGCAAAGGACAATTCGCCGAATTCATAATATTACGGTTTACGGTCGGCACGCCTAATTGTTCCACGTTCATAATGTTACGTATGCCGGCATCTTTTAAAATGTTAGGTTGGAAACTACCGCCTTTGTAACCGAAAACAATCTCTGTGTTGGGAAATAGGTTCTGTAAAAACTCATAGCGATCCTTCAAATATTTTAATACGTCTGAATAAATTATTCCGCCGCTGGTAGTCACTTCTACGTCTGGACGAGCTAGAGGATAGCATTTTCGCATCTTTGAATAATTCATGGGACTCGTAATATGGAAACATGAAAGTAAACCTGTCACGTCGCAATAAGCCAGTTCTAGAGGCACATACTTATCTCCCAAGACCACACCTTTTGTATGTACGATTGCTTGCATTCTAAATAAAGATGAAAGGTATCGGGTTCAATACAATCCTTCTTGGTTTCGTTCTGGTCAATTTGATTATAAGCTTGGGTGTGACAGCCTTCACGATGTACAAGATGTCCAATGCAACTGAGTACGAATTCGGTACGGGTGCTGACCTTATGAAGGCATCAGTCAAAGGCGTCTCAGCTCCAAAATTCTTCGCTGACAACAAACTGTTGTTGTTGTTGCCGACCGTTTCAAATACCCTGAGTATGATTCTTATAGGCGCGCTAATTATAATTAACAAATAAAGTAGCAATTATGAATCTCAGAATGATGTTGGCAATCACGTTGGTCGTGTTTCTAGTAGTGGGTCTAATGACATATGGTTATCTAGTATATTCTATTAAGGGCGTTGCAGCTTCAACAACTGGACCGGCCATGCTAACACTTCAGAAAACAAAATTGTATGGCCAACTATTTATACAATTGGTACAACTGTTGGTTGCCGGCGTTATTGTCTATAAGAATTAATCTCGACGGATAACTAGAAATCTAGACAGAGAAGACTGTTGCTGGCGGACGTCGAGGCACAATGAGGTGTGGACGTGTTAGCAGTTATATATATAGTTAATCCTAAAAAAAAAAAAAAAAAAAAAAAAAAAAAAAAAAAAAAAAAAATTTTTTTTTTTTTTTTTTTTTTTTTTTTTTTTTTTTTTTTACAGTTGGTTGGTTGGTTTCAATAGACTTTATCAACCTACAAACCAACTATATTAAATAAGTTAACTTTGCTCGAAACTTATTGCAGTCATCTCTCAAGATACCATGCATATACTGTAAAATGAAATAGTATCGTCAGTTTATGGTGCTTGGATTTCAATCGATTATATATTAGCTATAATTTTTTTGGTGCTGTAGACGAAACCATCCATCATTTTTTGAAATTTACTCTCTGATTTAGGATCGAATGTTTCCCAGCCTCCATTTTTCTCAATCCAAGGCGTTAAATACTTTTCAAAATTTTCATTTAAAATTTCTAACGCAATCTTAAAAATGCTGAGAGACATTTTATTCATCAGGCATTTTGCAGTCACATCACCAACAACTGCCAAATATTTTAAGATTTTACCCCAATCTTTTTCTGAGTCTTGAAACAAAATATGTTGAAACGAATCACGTAGCTTATCTTCAGTAATATCGTTACGAATTTGTATGGGATCGAAAAAGTTTAATTTAGAACAAATGTCTTTAACGATTCGTTTATCCTGAGGATGGTCTAATAGATGAACTTCAATATAAAATCCATGACGATAAACTAAATATTGCAAGACTCTAGCTAAAATATGTTTTGTCTGCGACATGTTTGCATTTGGATGTTTGGATAAAGCTATGACTTATATATATAGTCAAGCCACACCCACGAATTAATAAAAAAAAAAAAAAAAAAAAAAAAAAAAAAAAAAAAAAAAAAATTTTTTTTTTTTTTTTTTTTTTTTTTTTTTTTTTTTTCGTGTGGGCTGAGCATTTTCTAAAAGCAGGCAAATATAATTTCTTTTGAATTCTACCACTTTTTGTTAAACATAATAAAGGGAAAATGAATCCTGAAAAAATTGTGCAAATTACATACAACAGCGTTATACAGTTCTTACAAAGAATACTTGGAGTGGATAAAATGACCTATATCTTAAATCATTTAAATAAATCTTTTCCATCTTGGGATCATAAGTGGTCTACAATACAAAAATGGCTAGTGGAAGAGCATCCCATGACAAACATGCAGCATACCATTCATAGTTTTGCTCAATTATTTCCAGATTACGAATCTTTTGCCAATGATTTAAATCAGTCGCTAGCTCTTCATGACGAATTTTGGAATCAAGTATATATACAGCTTTGTATTGCAAAAGAAGGTTTAAAATGTTAAATGTTGCAAAATTGGAACCCTTTGCATTATTAACGCTAGCCGGCGGATTATTATATTCTATTGGTGTATTAACTGTCGAATCCAAAGCCAATTCTTGTTATCGGATTCATTTTATTATTCTAACCCTCGTTATTTTCATTGCTCTCGTAGCCATTAGCGTGTTTAAATATCTCAAATGTCGTTTCGCTTGCCGCCAAATGGAAGACCTCATAAGGGCTATGAAAATAAAATAGGAAGCCTCTCTCCTTTATCGTTTTGAAAAAGTATTGCATCTCCGCTACGAACTCCAATCAGCGCCCATTTGTCGATTTCGGAAACGGTACAATGTTCAGTGCCGCCCAAAATAGGTGTGATTTCCAAATGCTGAGCGATACATAAAAATTGCCGAAGACCTTCGTTGTTATCTTTTACGCAAACTTTGACACCGTCTTCAAATTCAATGGAAAATTTTAAAGGGTTTGAAGACATGTAAGCATGTTTAATGGGTCGGATAGCTTTTTTCTTTATAATAGTCAAGTATTCCATTATCACAAAAGTGTATATTAAGTAATGGCGACTTTGGATGCTACGTTAGCTGAGTTAATGATAACAATTCTTCAAAAGAATAATCCGAACATATTTTGCGTGATATTTCCAGAAGAAGCGCGCGCGACTAATATAGCCCCAAACGTAACAGCTGAGGCCGAAAGAATTTTTAAAGAGGAGTTTCCCGACGACGATTACACATTAGACTAGTTAAAAACTTATTGGCAAGAGAGATCCAAAGACACAATTAATGGATACGCTGAGGGAGTATTGCCAAATAGTGAAATATGTAACCAATTCGCTTATGATTCATCAAAAGGTAAAAATGTTTATATTTATCCTCCTATAACAAAGAAAAAGTTGTCAAAAGAATTTGATATTTTCGAATTTCTAAAGGCTAGACAGGATAACGGATATCCAATCAGGTTTCAGTCGGATGCAGATCTGGAAGCCGATTTAGAAGTTTTATTGGAACCACAGAAAAATTTAGTTATCGATGCCGGACTTAGAAAAATTGCACGAGCCTTGACTGTGTTAAATTCTGCCTGTAGTTATCGAATACTAGATGTGCAAAGTGAAAGAGTCGTACGTTAGTCATTATATATAGGCATGACCACACCCACACTTGAAAAAAAAAAAAAAAAAAAAAAAAAAAAAAAAAATTTTTTTTTTTTTTTTTTTTTTTTTTTTTTTTTTTTTTAAGACTTTAACTCTCCCTTTTAAATTTATCATTTAATTCTGCAAATCGAGTTCGTGTCTGAGGACTATTCAACGTATAGCCATCTCTATTATACATAGATTGCATATAATTTTCTTTTTCTTCACAATCTCTTTGAGCAGGTTTTTTATTTCGGATATGATCACTTAAGTGTGGATTGTATCGTTCAGTATTCATCTTTATTTAAATATGAAACCCAACTTTAAAGTCTTATAACCTGGCTGCTAATGTTGAATGAATAATTGATAATATATTGTGTTAGCGAGAATCAGCTATATATATAGTCGAGCCACGCCCATAAAAAAAAAAAAAAAAAAAAAAAAAAAAAAAAAAAAATTTTTTTTTTTTTTTTTTTTTTTTTTTTTTTTTTTTTTTTTTTTTAAGGTCACGTGGGCGGAGCATTTTGTAAGCACTGTCAGTGAAGATGTTTTTTTAAAGGATGCCAGATTAGACCATAAGAAATAAGTACGATGCTATCTGCTGAAGAACTATTGAATTTTATATTACAACAAGATCGTTGTATTGTATTTGGTGACTTGGGTCGTTACCCGTACAAACTCTTTGAAATTTTAAAATCAATTCCTTCGCTAAAAGTAATGGTCATTTCTTCAAATAATAACTTATATTCGTCTGATAATCAGATACGAGTCCAGCGTTCCGACCAACTCGTTGAAAGTTGCGACTTGTTAATCTATCTAGAACCCGAATCTATGCAAACGATAGCCAAACATCGATTGGCTTCTCGCGTGGTCGTATTCGCGTCTCATTTAAATTTTATTCATTCTTGCGATGCCCGATGGGCACGTGTTTGTTTCTTTTTGAAAATCGATCCCACTGGCACGCGTAGCTTATTAGACAGGCAAGATTTTTCAATTCAGACTCAAAACGTGGGTTCGGTTCGGGTCGATTATACAAACGTTGTAAGAATTTCTGGAAAAGATAATCCTCCTCTCGAAACCAACGACACGTATGTCATAGTAGACCTCACTCACTACACAAAAGACATATTGAGTATGTTTCTCGCGTTTTGGGATGCGTTTGATTTCATGCTAGAAAACAAAGATTCTATTTCGCGATGGGTTCTATGCTTTGCCGAAAAAGGATATAGCGGTTTTTGTAGATTTAGACAAAAAACGCTCGATGCCTTATCCTGCAAAGATTTCGAATACGGAAATGTGACCGATATTCAAACGATTCTGTCTATGCTTCCATTTTATAAATTTGGAAATATTGACAAAAAATTTAACGTGAAATTATCTTCCTTTGGCGGTGTGAAATACATAATACCTAAATCTGAACAAGAAGCCTGCAAAGCAGCCTATATGTATAACGTTTATCCTATGGTGAACAATGTACTTCGAGTTCGGTAGAATGAATGAAAAAAAAAGGGAATGGCAAATCGAGGCTCACCTACATTGAATTCGTATACTGCATCCATAAGTCCTACATCGCCTACTCGTGTCATCTTTAGAAGAGTTCCAGGACCTTCTAACGCTGTAGCAGGACCTTCTAATGTTGTAGCTATTCGAAATAATGATCAAAGACTTGTTCCATCTCCAACAAGACGACCTCAAGGCCTAGCTAATAGCAGAGGTAGAGGTCGAGGTAGAGGCAGAGGTCGAGGCAGAGGTAGAGGTAGAGGTAGAGGCAGACCTCGCCTCCCAAGCATAGGCAGTAATTCAAGCGGTAGCTCCTCAGGTAGAAGCAGAAGTAGTAGCGTTAGCAGCAATAGTAGCACTGGAAGTTCGAGCTCTCGCAGGGGTATTAGAAATCCATATTTGAGAAGAGTATCGCCAAACGAATTGGTTTACAACTACCATCCACACAGTTTAAGATTTAAAAAGGTACAAGGAAGATTTCCAACGAATCGATTGCCAAACAAAACGTGTAGAATACTGACAAGCCATTGTTCAAAACGATATCCACTACGACGAGATCAAACACCCCGTCATACAACAATTAATATAGATCAGCTTTAAGTGACAATCTTGAAGAGAGATGTAATGGCTAAGGTCTATATATAGTCCGGACACATACAAAAAAAAAAAAAAAAAAAAAATTTTTTTTTTTTTTTTTTTTTTTTTTTTTTTTTTTTTTTTTTTTATAAGGTTTGTATTTAACCCATTAATCTATTAAATAATTTACTTAAAACTTTATAGCTAATATCTGTTCCAAATCTCTTACACGACTCAAGGCTGTATAAACCAAACTCATACTTCGATTGTCATCTAAGCTGACTACAATTTTCGAATTATCTATCGTATCGCCTTGATATTTATGAATTGTACCGGCAAATGCTAACACTAGAGGAAAACGTCCAGTATACCCTGACGTGAACACTCTAACTTCGGCATTCGTTTTAGGATTTCTACACACTGCAGCATTTTTTTCAATATCATAGCAAAGAAAGATTAACCTAGTACCATTATTACAACCCTTCGCACAATAGTTTGCAGTTACAAACACCTCACAATTTGACTTCAAGACCAGATCTTCATGTAACTCTATTTCCGGACCTTCGATTTTATGTTTCAAATAAAACTTATTAAAACTGTTGACAGTTGTATTTTGATGAGCCATGGCTTTATCCGCTTTCATTAAAAGAGTCCTATCGATATCCTGTACTACTGGAAATTTTTCGCATATGTAAGCAAACATGCCTGTCGTGTCTTTTTTATCAATAAATTGACGTAATTCCTTCACAATTTTTCCATATTCGGGTGTGAATCTATGATTTTCCTTCAAACGAATCTTGCAAACGTCGTATCGTTTTTCGTTTAAATTAATGCTAAACAAATTATGCTCAGAACTGATGGGTTCGAGTTGATGAGGATCTCCCATGCAAACAAATAGCAATGGGCCGTGGGACCTATCCATAAAATATCTAATGAGCCAATATATCAGCCATCCATTAATCATAGACACTTCGTCCACGAGTACCAAATGAGGAAAAATGTCGCATTTGAATTGAGACAAAATCTCTCGACTTTTATCTATAGATTTCAACAAATCTTTTTCGTTTTCTAACTTATCTTCTATTTTTTTAACGTGTTTAGAATTCAGCTTAAGTGTGGAATGAATTGTACAACCGTCTATCGCTTCAGCACTATGAGCCGTGAAACTCATCCTAATCTGCGGAGCCTTAATCAGATCGAAAGTATTTTTAACCAAATGCGATTTGCCAGTACCCGGACCCCCAGAAACAATCACTAATAATTTGCGAGGCTTCCTGATCCAGTCGACGACATAATTGAAAAATTTTTTCTGAGATTTGCTTAAAGTAAGAAAATGTTCACGGAGCCCTTGCTTATCAACTACAATATCGGAGGTTACAGCATACGTGGATGCCATCTTTGCCAGAAAAAGACCGTTTCCTTGATTCTTGTAAATTCTGAAGGTCAGACTGCCGAATATATTCTATTTATTTGTAATAGAGTACCTAAAGCCTATTTAACAGATTTATACACCTTGTATATGGGACGCGAATTACAAGATTCATCCACGGAATACGTGGAATCAATTATTTCGTTGAAGGTCGACGAAATTATAAAGCCAGACGAATGGCTAAATTGCGTAATATGGACACGATACCGAGAACAAAAAGATAAGTCAAGCCTGGAATTGTTTGTAAAAAGACCTAAAAAGTCTGAATTATACTATGCAGTAGGTACCAACGGCACACTCTTGATTTGTAGAAGAAATTCAACTGAGAGTATAAAACTTCACGAAAGCACGATTGAAATGTTTTGTGGAAAATCTAGACTGTACTGTAACAATCCGACAATAGAATGGGTCAATAAAGATTTATAAATACTATAGCCTTAAACCAATGTAGACTATACTGTAACAATCCAACAGGAGAATGAGTTAATAAATATTTATGGCGGCTTATTTATAGGAAGGTGCCACACCCACCCTTAAAAAAAAAAAAAAAAAAAAAAAAAAAAAAAAAAAAAAAAAAATTTTTTTTTTTTTTTTTTTTTTTTTTTTTTTTTGTGGGTGTGACTTTGAAATATAATTTCATACAACCTTCATTCAACCTCAACTTATTTTTAACTTTTATCAGACGACATTAAACTGAAGCCATAACCAGTTCCTTCCTTAAACTGTTCTCCAAAAAATATACTATCGGCCGAAGATTGTACATTATACCATTCCTTCGTACCAGTGCTTAATCGCGCTAAATTTTTCTTAATTGCTTCAAAGCTCAACACTTCTATAGGCGTCTTGTCAGGATTTTTTGCTAGCCCATCTCTAGTTAATGGTAAAGGTTTACCGCTACGACATTGACATTTAATCAGAAACAATACATCTTTTTCGTAAGCCGACCCATCATTTGTAAACAATTGCCTTTCTATTAAATTCACCATGTTAAAAAAATAGCAAACGATTCCACATTTTTGAAAAACGCTACGCACATCAGAAAAAGCCACAACCATTTGAGGAGGAAACTTACATAACATCTCATGTAAATCTTTTAGCGATTGGTAAAGAATTTTGATAGAACCCCTGTCTTCAACCAAAATATATTTACACGTGCTCAAATATTTAAAATCTCCGTTTGAATTTCTGCCTTTGTTTCGAGGACCGCCTCGTTCTAAGTGACAGGCATCTGGTAGCAATTTCATCAATTCTGGAATTGAAAGTATCGTATAAACTGTAGAATGTCGCCGTCTGTTGGACAATTCGAAAACTTGTTTTTGAGTAGAAAACAATGTGAGTTCATATAAAATGTTTTTTTCGACATTAAATTGTTTGACGGATTCCGAAGACGAAGACAAGTGTTTGCTGTCTAGAGCACCCTGTGTATCGGATTTAGTAACGCGACACGCTCGATAGATTCCAAATGCGTCTCCAGGCGTAGGAAATTTCAAGTGTTTTACTACAGCCCACATGAATTCAGGAACCGCCGTGATATTTTTGTTAAATATATTTAAATCTTGAATTTTCCTCAAATGACATTCGATCAACCTCAAAACCGAATCCATATTATGGGGTTGGATTCTATTCAAAATGGCCTCGTAAAGATCGGGTCTGTTTAATAGAGTATATTCCATCAAACGTTTGGACACAAACATGATATCTGTTAAAGAGTTACAGCGAGTATATAACGGACTCAAATTTCGAAAAACAACAGACGAAACCAGTATGCTAGCTTACGTGATGATGTTTACTGACCTCAAGATGAAAGATTTGTTGGGATGGTTTAATGACAACCCAGGCCGACGACAAACGTATTTAAAAGACTTGAATATTTTGGAAGATTACGCGTTAGCTAAAAAACTATTTACGAAAAAACATCAAACGTACTTAATTCGCTGGAAAAATATGGTTTTTGTTTGGATCGGTAGAAAGGTTACGTTTGAAGCCTTGAGAAAATCGTGTAGACGGGCCAAGGCAAAAGGTCTAATGAAAATAGACTCGGATAAGCTTATATTTGTACACCATACTTTAGCAAGCAATGTAGAATGAATGTAGCTTGAGTACGGAGCCGCTATTTATAGAGAATGAATATCAACCAACCAACTGAAAAAAAAAAAAAAAAAAAAAAAAAAAAAAAAAAAAAATTTTTTTTTTTTTTTTTTTTTTTTTTTTTTCGTGTGACCTTGAAGCTTGTTGCCACAAAAAGCAAGTCGGAGCAAAATAGGAGAAGGTAGGAGCATGAATCGTAGCTACCCTATAGAAATGGATAGATTTTTTTTTTTTTTTTTTTTTTTTTTTTTTTTTTTTTTTATATATATTTATATTATATTATATTATATTTATAATATATTTATATTATATTATATTTATATTATATTATATTTATATTATAATATATTTATAATAATAATAATAATAATAATAATAATAATAATAATAATAATAATAATTATATATATATATATATATATATATATATATATATATATATATATATATATATATATATACTTGTATACTCAGAAATTACTGTAAAACATCTTTTAATTTAAGTGATTATAAGTTTGTAGTCTGGACATTACATGCCAATTATAGTGTCTCTATCTAATTCAGTTTAACTATATTAGCATGAGACTACTCTCTTTATTGTCTTGGCAAACCCAACGTAAGTTTGTAGTCCGGATTTTGTATGTCAGCTATAGTGTCTCTGTCAGCATCACTATATCAGCATGAGACTACTCTCTTTATTGTCTACCAAACCCAACATAAGTTGGTAAAGTGAGTCCTTATATCTATCAAAAATTTTAATCGGTCCGTATCGAGTTTGGATATGCTCTTAGTTTAGGAAATAATACTTTAAGGGCTACGAAAATTATAGGTCCAATGATTTCTTTAGAACACAAACCTGATCCAGCAAGGAGTCAAGCTTACACGATTAAAAATTTAATATCGACGTCTGATCAGTAGGTTAAGCTACATTTAAGAAAAAACTCTTTGCGTCGACTTTGCAGAGAATCCGTTCATATTTTCCAAGGGTAAGCCCTTTGTCCAAACTTGTTGTCGAAAAAACCAAAATATACCCGTGAACATCTTATAAATTTACAAGATTTCATGCTAATGTTGTAAATTTAGGCCTTAGAATTTAAAATATTTAGTTAATGATTATATAGATTCAGAGACAAAGCCATCCAGACAATATTTTCAAAGATAAGGCCTTCATAAAGTAATCTGCGAAAACGAAAAATATTAAAATACATTTAAAAAAAATAACATAGTTACCTGGACTTTGCATTCAGACCAGTTAATATTTTCAAAGTCCGTTCATCGCCACATATGTAGGAGTAATGTTAGAAAATGAGATTTGTCAGCTGCTTATATAGGCGCTATCAAGGTCACAAGGTCACAAAAAAAAAAAAAAAAAAAATTTTTTTTTTTTTTTTTTTTTTTTTTTTTTTTTTTTTTACAGTTCGTTGGTTGGTTTCTAAAGTTATATTTCTCAGTTGGCTGCTAAAGCTATATTTCTCAGTTGGCTGCTAAAGCTATATTTCTCAGTTGGCTGCTAAAGTTATATTTCTTTAACCAATCATTGTAGATGGCGCTGCAGTCTATATATAGTATATATATATATAGTATATCTATTAGGGTGGGTGGGAGTGGAATTTATTTCTTCTACTGTAAGGTCATGCATAAACTAGCTCCTGACCCATTTCCTTTAAAATATGATGTGATAGCGTTATATATTCAATATTGACTTTAAAAACAAAATTTTATAGACTTTTGTCTGACAAAATGACAAGATATTACAGGTTTTCATGAAATCAGAATACATCATGGGCTTTTATAGAAAAATCTAACTATCTAGTGTCCATCAATATGCATCTTGCTCAAAACACATTATGAGGCATGGTTACTAGACGACCGTTGCAGGCAAATGTCGAGACACAATGAGGGTGTAGTCATGTTTAGCCATAGTATATATAGACAAGCTTCAAGGGTGGGCGTGGCACCTAAAAAAAAAAAAAAAAAAAAAAAAAAAAAAAAAAAAAAAAAAAAAAATTTTTTTTTTTTTTTTTTTTTTTTTTTTTTTTTTTTTTATGTAGCCATGTCATCGAAATTCATATCATCCCAATCAATATCGTACAAGCTCATATCTCTCATGTCGTGTAAATTGCTAGGAGTTATGTCATTAACAAAGTCGCTGCAATCTTCATTTTGTGGATATTCCGACATAGAATTATCCATTTGAGAGTCAATACTCAGATCGATTCCTAAATTCATATCGATGGAAATATTCGAGTCAGTATTTGAAATCAAGTCTGAATCAATATTTGAATCGGCCTCTAAATCAGTAGCACTGTCCATATCTAAGTCGGCTCCAGGATTACCGTCCAAATTTAGATGTGATCTATACAGCTGATCAATAGATCTAAAAAATGTGAGATAATCCAAGTCAACGTAATCATCATTTGAATCTTCTGAAGAATCACTGGACAACTCTTCATACGGTATTTTTCTACAAACTGGGCAAGTACTTTGTAATTTAAACCAGTCCTTTACACATGCTTCATGATATGTATGCTTGCAAGGTAAAATTAACACTTCTTCATTTAGAGAAAAGGCTTCTGTACAAATAACGCAATTCTTATTAAATTCAATTGAATTTTCATCCAATTTTACAACAGTCAATTTCTCCACAACATTATTCGAAAGGGGATTTGTTATCGGAGGGTCGTCAGAATCATCAGGTGCATTTTCAAAAACAGAAAGGTATATTCCATACAAAACTGGAGTTCTCGCGATAAATTGCATAAGGCGTTCAGTGATTTCATAAATCTCAACTTGACTTTCGAAATTTGTATTTCTACGATCTAAAAATGCATACGCTCTTGAAACCTCCTGGTCATGATCTGAATACGATGAAGCAGTTGCGCTTAAATATTCCATATCTCTAGTGCATAAGATTTTGACTCTTACTATAGAAGAAAACAGTTGATAATGGTAAATCGTTTATGAACGCGCTTATTTATATAGGCTCGAAGTCATGTCAAAAAAACGACCTTGAAAAAAAAAAAAAAAAAAAAAAAAAAAAATTTTTTTTTTTTTTTTTTTTTTTTTTTTTTTTTCACAGTTGGTTGGTTGGTTTAACTAGATTTCTTCAACTACCGGCTCATTTTTAGACTTTTCTTCCACTGCCAAATGATTTTCAGTTAAGTAATCAACAGCTAGTGGAAATGAAATAAAATTTCTAGTAAATAATGATTTTCTTTGAAAAATAACCATTTCATTTATCATGCCACATATTTTGTATGAACTATCACCAAATGTAGTTCGACTATGTATTTCCATGCTAAAAATTCCCATAAAACTTGGCATTTCTGTCATTATGGATAGTAGTTTTGACGTACAAGTATTTTCAAGCTTAGCTCCATCATATTTTTTAATATCTAATACGCACCAATTTTTTGGTTCAATGTTGATATTAAAATGTTGATGGTATTTCCTACAGCAATAACATAGATCTGGATTGCACGTTCTATTAAAAAATCTTCCGCCAGTGTGTAATTTTTTATCTTCGTCTTCGCGCATAGATAGGCCAATAACGTCTAAAGGCTCACAGCTTTTTGCAACGATTGAATAGTCATCCGTTCTATCCGATTTTTGAAGAATCCATTCACCTACAACTAATATACGGTAAATATTTTGACGATCGAGAATCCTTCTCACAAAAGCAACATTCTCAGCACCGCATGCATGCCCTTTACTGTATCTAACCTTTTTATTAATGTGGTTTTGATACACCATAGAATTTTCTAAAGTTGACTGCCAGTCGTAAGTAATTAAATTCAACGCTTTAGTTTCGCCAACTAAGCATTCCACTTCATTTTTAAGAATATCGTTATTTAATATACCATTCAACAAAATATCATATTCTGAAGCCTCCATTATCTTGATTTAATGATAAATATTTAATTTGAAAATTGTAAATATTACTCTTGTCTTACGATTTTTTAGCTGGTACAAAATAACAATTTATCTTTGTTTATTTTTGCATCCAACTCTTTATCTTCAGCCCACGTAAATTTTCTTTCTGAAGACATTAATAGATGAGCGTGCAACTTTACGCTATTTATCATATATTCGACAGCCAACCAAGACAATTTTGGATTGACAAGTCTTATGAAAAAGTAATAAATTTCTACCATAGTAATTTCGTATATAATACTACTCCTGCATGCAAACTCGCTGGCTAGTGCCTCTATAGCTTTCGTGATACGATCTCTTTCTTCGGTTTCAGTAAACAATTCGATTCCTCGAAACTGAATCGCTAACGGCATTAGTAAACTCTGGCCACTCAAATAATAAATGTATCCATATTTTTCTTTTTCTTCCAATAATTTTGAGATATATTTTCGTGCCGCGTCGCGGAGTTTAGGATGCATGACCATTTCCAAAGAAACATAAAATTCTATCGGCCATTTACCAAGTCTCGGATTTAAAATTCTAATGGCTTGATCTAAGGATTCCTTTTGAACGAGTTCAGATAACAATTCGTCGACGGGTAAACGACAGCTCGCCAATCTTTCATACATGCTACTTTCTTCTCCATAAAAGAGATCGGGCTAAATTAGCAATCCAAAATATAAACAAAGCCGCCATAAAATAAATAATGTACCATAGCCATGGAAAAATAGTTTCGATACCGGACCAGAGAGTCGAGCCGAATTGAGATGCGTAATGGGATAAGGCGTCTGCCACCGTCGGTCTCTGGCACTGCATGGTCTCGCTAGGTAAACAATTTACGTACTGACAATCGCAGAGACGACAACAAGATTGTTCTTGGTCCGCGTCAAAATTTTCGCAAGCATTAACCATTTTATCGGCTCCATCACAGAATGGAACATTGTCCAATTTATCTTTTTGACAACAACTCAATTGTTCGTATTTGCATGTGGAACCGTCCGCATGTCTCTTGAAGCAACCCGAATTGGATTCTATATAATTCCAAATGCTAGCTACGCCTACGCCGACAGCCGTCCCGGTAGCTGCAACCGCTAAACCTTTTTTACTGAAAATTACTTTAATAGCCTTTTCCAATTTTTTACTTTTCGTGACGAGCGCTTTCAAGCCTTGTTTGGTTCTGGCCACGACTTTAAACGGTTTGAAACGAGTCGGAACACGTTTGGGATGAAAATTGAACTTGCGCATGAGGAAGGACTTGATTCGATAAAATAAGGTGTATTATGTCAAAGCTAGAATCGACCGTATGTCTCTTTAACGCTTCAAAAAACGAATGCAAAGGTCGCAAGAGAGCTAATGTGCAGATGCTCATATGCTCAAATCATTTAAAAGAGTATTTTGGCTTGGAAATGGCAATGCACTTGCAAGATCATCCAACTAACGTAGCGTACGCAGGAGGATTTTTACGACCAGTCCAAAACAGGGGCTACTTTCCAGAAAATACGGTCATCGTACCCACCAAAGATTTTTTCGATAGATATTTTCGTCCTGAAGAATTCGGTGATCACAGACAAGTAGATTCGGTACGAAATTATCAAATGAATCCTGTCATTGTCGAAAACGTACGGAAATACAGTTTGATTGCTGGCAAAAGTAATGATGACAGATACATATACGAACTGTATAGAAATTTCATAGACGTTAAGATTGACTCGGCACCGCATCACGAAACGTATACTAAACACTTAAACTCTCATATTCGCAGTAAAAGATCAATTTCTGAATCCTATATCCAAGATCAAACTATACATAATATTATGAATGATTTTTACATTTACGATGAAAATGCTGAGGCGTCATGTTTAACTGATTTAGAAATCTCTTTATCTATGAAATATTTCTTATATAATTTACATTTTGCTGAAGCTCAAATTTCGTATACAGAAGAGAAATTTCCAAATTTTCTATTTCCGAATTGTGAATTTTTAAAAGGTATCGGTTTAGTAGCAACCAAAAATGTTAGTTTCCCCCTGTGGTTCGTAATAAAAGGTTATTTTGTCACAAGTCAAATTTATTTAAATTCTATTATATCTTTGATTAAGAAAGATATTTCACCAAAAAATTATGGACAAAACGACGTGCCGTCACAATTTGCTTTATCGGATGCTATGAAAAGTGGAACTCTTTGTTAGAAGAAACACTAACGGATAGTGTGGGCACGTTAGCCATTCTATATATATATATATAGCTAAACAAGCCCTTAAAAAAAAAAAAAAAAAAAAAAAAAAAAAAAAAAAAAAAAATTTTTTTTTTTTTTTTTTTTTTTTTTTTTTTTTTTTTCAAGGCTGGCTGGTTAATATATATTTATAATGCTAATCGAATTAAGTATATTTTCAAAAATGAAGATTTAGACTTTGAGTTGACTATTGCAAATTCGACCAACTTTAGAAACGTAATCTTAAAATAAAAATATTTTTGAAAACTAATCGTGGAATCGTGATTCTTATTACATATACATAGTAAAATAAGCAATTTAATTCAGTCGTTTTTTTTTAAATTTAAAAAAAATTGAAAATTTTGACAGAGGTGATGGCACATCAGCAAATTTAGATAAACTGTTACGTTAGCATGATATATAAAGGCTAGTTAGAATCAATCAATCAATCAACCAGCATAAAAAAAAAAAAAAAAAAAAAAAAAAAAAAAAAAAATTTTTTTTTTTTTTTTTTTTTTTTTTTTTTTTTTTTTTTCCAAAGTATATATGGTTTACGTAATTTATTAAACGTCCTCATAAAGCCACTGGGATATATAACTTTCACCCTCATCTACTTTTCTTTTCTTAGAATCCGAGTCTAAATCATTAGAATTTCTCTTGTTGCCTACATCCACATCATTCAAATCAATGGTATCGTGACTAATTTCAGTATTTTCCAACTCAATAGTATTTTCTAAATCAAAAGGTTCATAAGATATCCCTTGTTCATTTAGTTTCGAATCATTTGTTAGCTTTTCCAAATCAAAAGGTTCATTTAGTTTTGAATCGTTTAAAACCCCTTCCAAATAATCGCCAAACTCATCATCCGTTTTTGTTGACGATTCTACCTCCTTAGTCTTCGTTGAAGGTTCAGCCTCCTTAGCCTTCATTGGAGGTTGGTTATTGATTTCTGTTATGAATCCTATATTAGCTGTTTTAGAAGCCATTAATTTTCTTTCCTGAAATCCGATGAAATCTAAAATAGTTCCACTAATACGTAAAAATTTTTGATTATTTTGAGTATTATAGCGGTATCTCGTATTAATTTTTATTTTTAAGATGGCTACAAACGTGTCAGTAAACGTAGATTCGATCATACTATGAAAGCGATTCACGACTTCATTTCCAGTAAATACACTGGTGTCCAGTATGCATGGTTGAGATCTTAGATCTATGTTATGACCTTTTGCTTTGAATTCACTTGCACGTTTACCGCATTCATGGCAATTCAACACACCACTACATTCTTGAAAAGAAAATTTAAAATCATTAGAAATTTGAAGTGAAGGATCGAGATCAGATGTCATCGCACGCGCAATTAAACGTAATGGCTCTGAAGCCATAATACTTAAATGCAATTTGGGATTCAAACCGCCATAAGGTTTCATAAATTTACAGTATGCAACGACAGCAACTTTAAAATTTGGGCGCTTGGATTCTTCATATTCATAATTCAGCGTCACATAAGGTGGATTCCATAACCGTTTGCCGTCGGTGGCATAATCTTGAAAGGTCACGTTATTTTTCAAACGAGCTACCCAATCTTTAGATATAAGATTTAAACAGTCTTTATCCAAAATAGAGTCGATACCCGCAGACAATTGCGGTTTTTCCAAAACCTTTGACACGAGATCTAAATAGCTATCCATGTCCTTGTATTATAGTTAAATGAGTAATGTTAGAAAATGAGATTTGTCAGCTGCTTATATAGGCGCTATAAAGCTATCAAGGTCACAAAGTTACATTAAAAAAAAAAAAAAAAAAAAAAAAAATTTTTTTTTTTTTTTTTTTTTTTTTTTTTTTGTGTATGTATGTGTTAAACTTATTTGGATTTTTTATTTGTCTTCTTTTCGTATTCATATTCAATAGGTGACCCATTCCATCCAAACTTAAAAATATCTTCTATTTGTTTGGCCGAATTGCCTTTAAATCTATCCGATCGCTTTCGAACGACTCGCCCATCGGTTATAGCAATTTCATACACGCATCCGTCTTCTAAATTTTTCTCGTAAGATTTAATTCGACCTTTTGGTAAAAGAAAATAGCCTGTATAATATACCAAATCCACAGAATGCTTAGTTTTGAATTTATAAACTATATCCTTTCGCACGTCGTGTATAATTATCCCATCGACTTTAAAAGAGGGTTTACCTAACTCATTCTTATCGGAAACATATTTTTGGACAAAATAGCCTTCGACCAATTTCATACGTGGTAAATATTCTGTCAAAATTTCTCGTCGGCACCAGCTAGTAGTATCATGTCCCATATATCTATAGACATCCAACAAACATATGGCTCCATTTTCTAATTTTTCTGCAGCAAATACCAATCCGTCACCTAGACTGATATCGCTACGTACCACGCATTCGTGCCCTTCCCATTTTTCTTTGATTCTGTCTCGATAGCTGAAAACGAGCCCGAAAATTCCATCCAGTTTATGAGCATATAAATAGGAATTACCTTCCAAAATTGTTGAAACGCAAGTGACTGGTTTTCGAAAAATATTTTCGTTGGATTCGTAAGGCGGAATTGAATAACGATTCATGGTATGGTAAATGTTTTTATATTTATCGAGAGAAGGAGTTAAATTATTAAAATACAATAAAGGTTTTTCAAATGTACCATATTCCCATTCGAACACCAAACAATATTCCAGTCCATTTTGAAACGAATAGAGTTGGGCTCCAGAATCGATTTTGACAAAATCTCGAGTTTGGACTGTAATAGGGTCTTGAAAATTTCCAAGTTGATGCAAGAAATTTTTACACGTTGACGTATTCCAGAGTCTGTAAGGCGTTTCGATAGAACAAACCCATCTAAACCAGACACCGTCATGATAAACCGTTTGAGTAGATTCTACGCGTTTCGTATCCCAATTATCGTCTTTGAAACGAAAATGAGGCTTTATATAATAAACTATTTTCTTTTCGGTCGAAATGCCCAATTCTTGAAAAAATTCTTTGAATGAAGACAAACTATGAACTACGAGTCTGAATTCGTATTCATACATTATAGTATCGGTTATAAAGTTGCTGTAGCTGAACGCTGGCTCGAACTATCCAAGAAAATCTAAAATGCACCACTAACAGTAAGACGCCTAGACAAGCTAATAACATCAGCGGCAGTTTTCTAACGTTACCTCGTATAACTATATATAGGATTGGTATTAAGATTACGGGACCAACCATAGACAAAATGACTGTATAGGCGATTCCCTTTTCGAGAGATCCAAATGAACCTAGACTCTGGTCGTCCACTTGTAGAATGCTTTCAATTTGATCCATGTCATAAGCTTTATTTATACAGAATCAACCAATCAACCAACCTTAAAAAAAAAAAAAAAAAAAAAAAAAAAAAAAAAAAAAAAAAAATTTTTTTTTTTTTTTTTTTTTTTTTTTTTTTTTTTTTAACTTGGGTTGGATGATGTAATATTTAAGCAGTTTTTATTCCTTCCCAACCATCGTGATCTTCTATCCATGATTTCAATGTCTCTTTTACTATTCGTACAAAAGCTTCATATGCTGCATTCACCCATGCTTTCGGTTTATTTTGACGAATACACATGATAGCAAATTCTCCAATAAAACAGAAAAATGCTATAATTCGACTCCAAGTTATGCCTTCACCAAAAAGCTCGTTTGCTACGGTTACCAAAGCAGAATCTACAGCATTTTCGTCATGTATATTCATTTCTGCACAAAGCCTTTCCATTTCTGTCTTATAAACCAATATAAATTCATCTAAGCTATTTGTTATAGAGTTTAGCACTTCTTTTTCTTTTTCATTTACAGACTCAATAACGTTAAATGTATGGTATTTTTTCAATAGATGTGAAAACGTATTATCGAGAATAAAATCCATGCGGATGACATCTTTTGCCGAGGGGAAATATGTATCTAATACATATTTAATAAAGTCTGGTTTCGATAATAGAACTGGAGCCATTTTATACTTGCTGTTGTCAAAGTTTAGACGAAGGCAGAAGAGAGAATGGCTATTCGATCAAATGCCAGAGCTTATATAGTCAATCTGGAGGCAGGATATTGCATAACTCAGTTTCTACGAAAACAGGATGAGATAAGGCTTTTTATAGAATTATTGTCGCTGGATATTGCATAACTCAGTTTCTATGAAAACAGGATGAGATAAGGTTGGTTAATTGATTGATTGACTCTAGCTAACCTATATATATCATGCTAAAGTATATACATTATCATTGTCCAGCAATGCTTATCTGTTTTAGAGTCTATAAAAATCTTTACTGCATCCTGTTTTCATAGCAAATGAGTTATACAATATCCTGTTTCCGCGATATCTATAATAAGCCTTATCTCATCCTGTTCTCGTAGAAACTGACTTATGCAATATCCTGCATCCTGTCTTCAGATTGACAATATCCTGTTTCATCTATTATAAGCCTTATAATGCTAATTAAATTAAGTATATTTTCAAAAATGAAGATTTAGACTTTGAGTTGACTATTGCAAATTCGACCAACTTTAGAAACGTAATCTTAAAATAAAAATATTTTTGAAAACTAATCGTGGAATCGTGATTCTTATTACATATACATAGTAAAATAAGCAATTTAATTACTTTTCAGTCGTTTTTTTCAAATTTAAAAAAAATTGAAAATTTTGCAAATTTGACCAACTTTAGAAACGTAATCTTAAAATAAAAATATTTTTGAAAACTAATCGTGGAATCGTGATTCTTATTACATATACATAGTAAAATAAGCAATTTAATTACTTTTCAGTCGTTCTTTTCAAATTTAAAAAAAAATTGAAAATTTTGTAAATTTGACCAACTTTAGAAACGTAATCTTAAAATAAAAATATTTTTGAAAACTAATCGTGGAATCGTGATTCTTATTACATATACATAGTAAAATAAGCAATTTAATTACTTTTCAGTCGTTTTTTTCAAATTTAAAAAAAATTGAAAATTTTGCAAATTTGACCAACTTTAGAAACGTAATCTTAAAATAAAAATATTTTTGAAAACTAATCGTGGAATCGTGATTCATATTATATATACATAGTAAAATAAGCAATTTAATTACTTTTCAGTCGTTTTTTTTTCAAATTTAAAAAAAATTGAAAATTTTGACAGAGGTGGTGGCACATCAGCAAATTTAGATAAACTGTTACTTTAGCATGATATATATAGGCTAGCTAGAGGAGTCAATCAATCAATCAACCAACCTAAAAAAAAAAAAAAAAAAAAAAAAAAAAAAAAAAAAAATTTTTTTTTTTTTTTTTTTTTTTTTTTTTTTTTTCAAGGTTGATAGACCAAGCTCCGAAGAGAGAATGGCAGGGCTTATATAGGTTGGTTGGTTGACATTTTTTTTGAAATATTTTTAATCAAATTAGTTACAAGCAATCATGTCTAGTTATAAATGGATTAAGCTCACATTTACGCCAGACGTTTTATTGGATGACCATCTATTCGAACTCGTAATATACTTTGACGGCACATACTATTTTTTTGCCAATGCCGTATTATGGATTTTGGGATATGATGAACCCCACGTTTCTCTATCTCAACTAATACCTTTAAACGAACAACATAAGATACCATTAGGAAGCGGGATATTTATAAACGAAACAACGACTCGCAATCTTATAAAAGATCGATTGAAAACCAAAATGACATTCAAAAAATTTAAAAGATGTCGTGAATTTAGTGCTTGGTTTGATTATTATATTAAATCCTGCAAAGACTCTAATAATCTTGCGAAAACATGTCCGTATTAAATATCAAAATAAAATGTGTCATTCCATTTTTTAAATTTCAATGTTGCCAGCATTCGTTTAGTTTGCGAAAAATACGTTTTTAAATTAACACGATCGCGTTCCGTCATCAAAATTTTAAAGGGTCTATGTCTAATTAATTCTTTTCCAGTCAGCAGCCTGAGATAAGCCTCGTTCGCAGAATCAGATTCACTAACATTCAGAATCACAGGTCCATCTGGCACAACTATTTTTTCATGAAAAATGGGAGGTTTGAACTTAGTATTAGATATGAGATCGGGCGTCGCAGCAATTTGGTTTTTATAAGAAGACAGGTGATAACAATAATATGTTTTATAGGTGGCGACAACGTCTAAATTTAAATGGCTAGTCAATACAACCAAATGCTTGGTCAACGATGGCTTCTTGATAGTAGATCCAAAAAGGGGTTCCACAATAAATAGAAAATCAGATGGTTGATTTGTAGTTTCGACACGATAAGGTGTATCTATAGGCCAGCTGCAATAGACTTGCAAGTCTTCCTGATGACCGAAACACAGGTCCAAATAATAATTTAAGAGGTATGGCTGGCGTCCCAAATTACCAAAAACGATACACGTATCGTGTTTTCGCCAAGACGTAATCATACGTTTAACACGTTCGAGTTCAGTTTTTGGTGTGGTAAATACGGATTTTTCTAAGACACTGCGTTTTGTAGAAACACGTATCCTATGGGCATTTTCTCTTTTCGCATTCTCTATCGAATCTTCTTTTTCATAATAACGTACCGTGACATTACCGTTTAAACATACAGTCTTTTTTTCATGGACCGACATGCTTGAAAGAAATATATAATAACACTTTTCTCTAAGAGCCAAAGGCTTTATATAACTAAAATATGACCTTTATATAAAAAAAAAAAAAAAAAAAAAAAAAAAAAAAATTTTTTTTTTTTTTTTTTTTTTTTTTTTTTTTTTTTTTTTAAATTTATTTAGTTTAAGGAGCTTCTTCGTCAGCAGTAGCAACATCCATTCTAGGTTCTTCCGGTTCTGACTTACGTTTTTCTACAGATTCTTCAACCGCCTCCATTTCCGATGCGGGTCGCTTCTCACCTCTGAATCTCAAACTTTTTACGAAGCTCATGATATTATCTCTACCCATACTAGTCATGTACATTTCTGAGAGACTCTCTTCCAATTCCTCGTCCAGACTCTCTTCGAATTCGATCTCTGGTAGATTCACGTCGGCTGTATCGCTATAACATTTTCTTAAAATTTCATAGATGTGCTTAGGCTTAAATTTAGTATCTCCCAACATTTTATACATTTCCCTCACGGCCTGGACATGCAGACGCTTAAATTCAGTCTCTTCGTCGAACACGAATTTTCTCTCACCCTTATCGGCAAATCGAAGATTGCCCATGTAATGTTTCATTTCGAAATTGGGTTTGTTAGTAATATTTCCAGCAAGACCGTCGATAGCCAACAATCGATCGGTATCGTATCCTTTAGCGGCGAGGGCCTTGGTCAAGCTTTTGAGCTTTTCGTTCTTGACAAAGATCTGAGACAATGCACCCCCCATATCATCGTCGCTGTGTTCTAACATCTCTTGGACAATTTTAGGATGAACGGGTGTATGTGTTTTGAAGAGTCTGAAGATGAAATCCCAATCGAGGCCAAACGTCCTGAATACCTCTCCCACAATATAAAGCTTCATGGTCTTAATGGTGACTGAATCTTGAGACCCATAGTAATCGACAGCCGTTTTTAAGAGCTTAGCGATCTGACTTTGAAGTGTTTCCCAGCAGCTAGTTTCCATCTTGATTAATATCTAAGACTATGCCAAACAGATCTTGAATTTCCTGTTCGTAACTGGAATCGCTCATCAAGAACAACTGAAACGTATCCAAGGTCCAAAATAAGAACGGTCCCGAATCAAATTTTTGTATTTTACCGACAAATTTTTGTATTTTTGCATGAAGCTGTTTGGCTTTCTTACAAGACCCTTTCGGCGGGTTTCCGTTGCTACGTTTCATGATTTGCATGAGATAGCTGCTACCTACCATAAATCCTAAGCAATCTCCGTGATCTTGAAAACAAACGGCAGGAAATATTTGGTTGAAGGCCATTTCGGCCACGCTGTCATTTTTACTACAGAATTGACTCTTTAAATACATTTGAACTTGATGGAAAGGCCTTAAGTATTCCGAATAATATTCTATCGCATCCCCTAATCTTATGGCTTTCAGAGTCTGAGCGTACGCGGCATGTTTTCTATGATCGATATTCTGTTGGATAACTCTATTCATTTTAGCGACGAACGGACAATCGGGATAGGCTTTCCAAAAGAACTGACCTCGGCAGACTCTAGCCATGAAATCCAACACCCAGTTACCCACCACGCTCATATCGGCCGAACAGATATAGCTACTGACCATGACATGTATGATATCAAACGGAATCGAATATTTGCCGAACGATTGGCGGATCGCGGAAGACAGTTGTAAATGAACCAGCAGTTCGTGAGCCAGATTGGGATACTCCTCGCTCAAATGCACGGGTTCCCATTGACTCAGGCATTTTTTCACGTACGGCACCAAGTCGTTGAAATACGTCTCGAAGGGATTGATTATTTCTTTGCAAGAGAGAAGATCGTGCATGCCTTTTATCAATACGTCCAATATCGCACGCGCCTGGCTAGATTCTTCGTTTGAGTGCTCGTTGACTATATTTAAGAAATCGATCAGAAACGTGTCCATATCTGGGAAATGATTTATTTCCGAACGAGTCATAAAAGGTCCATTTAAAGCTTTTAGAAGACGCAAGCCTTTTTTGACGCGATTCAGAGATTGTCCTACCACGCATACTGGAAACAGGCCTTCCAAATCTACCAGCGTAAAATTCATGGGTACATTTTCGTCGCCCGTCCATTCGAAAAAGGCTTCGGCCAGCTGACTCGATCGAAAATGGTCTGTGGAAGGCTTGGTAATTAATTCGTATACGTTAAAACTATTTTGGCACTGATTACAAAATAACGTGGGTCCGGGTTGCAAATGTACGTTTTCAGGATGGCATATATCATTACTAATAAGATTCAAAAAGGTCATCTTTGCATTCTTGATTATGACCATTCATTTTTACAAAAGTATTTTTTCTGGAACCGCATATTCTACAGACGCCTTTCAAAATAGGCCTGCCAGTTTTCGTCATACTCATCTCTATATCAGACGTTTCAGTCTTTTCTTTGCATTTGCCGCAATGTACAAATACCGTAGTGTCCATGCTACTTGTTTTTATCTGAGACGCAAAGCCAAGACATGGAATTTAGACAAGAAATTGTCAGATTACGTCACGAAGAACATTTGTCTGAGCGCGAGATCGCCAAAAGATTGAATCTTGTACCTTCAACGGTCCATTACTGGCTCGCTAAAGAATACGCTCCACCTTCCAGGTTCAAGAGAGGGAGGCCTCGCGCAACAGACAAATTGACCGATCTGTATATCGAAAACGCTGTCACTACGAATCCTTTCGTGTCTGCGGTTGATATAAGAGACGAAATAGCACCCCATGTCAGCGTGGACACGATTCGGAAACGCTTAAAAGAAAAAGGTATGCGATGTCGCATTCCAGCACGAAAACCTTTTCTGAAGCCCGTACACATACAAAAAAGATTTCAATTTTCCCTAGCCCATGTAGGATGGGGTGTCAGCGAATGGAATAGGGTCATATTCTCGGATGAAAAAATATTTCGAGCTTCCAGCAGAGGAGCTTTGAAAGTCTATAGGCCCGCGTTGAGCGATCGGTTTGACGAGAGATATATTGTAAACGATACCAATACCAACGGCCGATTCACCATATGCGTATGGATGGCATTCGGAAAAAATTTTAAAATTATACATAGGATAGATCAAAAAACCTTAAACGCCGAATATTATACCAACACCATCCTACCGTTGGTCGAGGACACGCTCGCAGAAAACAATTTGATTTTCATGCAAGATCTGTCTCCCATTCACACGAGTAGGTTGGCCAAACACTGGTTTGAAGCTCATAATATCGAAGTCATGGAAGATTGGCCTCCGAAAGGCCCAGACATGAATCCGGTTGAAAACGTATGGGCACAGCTAGAAAAACTAACGAGTCGAGATATGACGAACAAGTATCAGTTATGGGAGAACGTATATGCTGCCTTCAACCAGTTGACCGACTCCTATTTCGACGAGCTGCTAGAATCTATGCCGCGAAGAATGGCTGCGGTTTTACAAAAACGTGGAAAATGGACAAAGTATTAAATCATTCGCACAATTTAATAGTATGCGTATCCATATAATATTCGAATATGGGTTCTCCGTCGTCCTGTCTTACATATTTCCAATAACATGGTTTAATTCTGGCATTATGCAAACACATTTCTTTGATATGGGGCCATTTTTCAACTTGGATGTGATGCAAGTCGTTCTCTGAATCGTAGTTTATTGATACGATGTCTGGAATAACTGTACGAAGAATTTCAACGGCTTCCTCACCCTTCAGAACAAATGTATCGGACGTGTAAAAATTTTCAATTTGAGCCCTTTCTTCGGGCGTGATAATTTCGTTGGATACGGCTACGTCTAAGGAGCGTTGAGTAAACCTTCCGTAATGCATGCTTGATTAGACCGATTACATTTTTATAGTCGCAGCACCCTATATATATATATGATAAAAATAATATGACCTTGAAAAAAAAAAAAAAAAAAAAAAAAAAAAAAAAAATTTTTTTTTTTTTTTTTTTTTTTTTTTTTTTTTTCAAGGGTTGGTTGATTGACTAAGATAGGTATACTGTAATTCTCTTTGTAATAGGTGATCGACAAATGGGACAAATTGTAATATGGTTTGAACAACTTTCGCAACAAACGAAATGCCTACAAGCTTCAAAGATAATTTTTCTCTCTTTGCTAAAACATATACTGCACAGCAAGCGATAATTTTCTAAATTCTCAAGGTTATCCTCATTGGTAATGCTAGTCTTCGTTTTGATAGGATCTACATTAGTAGGTCTTTCGAATTCGATAGGAGCTGCATTGGTAGATCTTTCGGATTCAATAGGAACTGCATTGGTAGCCACTACATTAGTAGATCTTTCGGATTCGATAGGAACTGCATTGGTAGACACTGCATTGGTAGGTCTTCTGAATGTAGGTCTTTCGAAACCACATTTAAATAGCCGATGCCTTTCAAGTGGGTTATTATTGGGATGTAGTCGAACAGTGCACCAAAAACATCTAAGTGTATCATCTGTACAGTTAAAAAATAAACCGCTATCAACAAATTCTTCGATTTGAGTTTTATCATAAGGCCAGCCTTTAAACGAACGAAATCGAGAATATCGGTCTGAGAATAATGGAATACGCGGTTTAGTCCACATTGCTAGCTCAGAGCACAAGTGACTGCAAGCCAAGATAATTTACAACTCTTATATAGAATCAGTCAAGTCACGTGAACAAAGACCACACCCACTAAAAAAAAAAAAAAAAAAAAAAAAAAAAATTTTTTTTTTTTTTTTTTTTTTTTTTTTTTTTTTTTTTTTTTTTTAGTGGGTGTGGTCTTTGTTCACGTGACTTCAACAGTTGGTTGGTTGGTTTCTAAAATTATATTTCTCAGTTGGTTGCTAAAATTATATTTCTTTATCCAATCAAATTCATTGTAGATGGCGCTGTAGTCTATACATATATAGTATATATATAGTATATCTATTTGGGTGGGTGGGAGTGGACTTTATTTCTTCTACTGTACGGTCATGCCGCTCCTGACCCTTTAAAACAGGATGGGTCATTTATACAATATTAGCTTTGAAAACAGGATGAGAGGCAAGAACCTTAGTACTATTTTTTCATATAACTTTAAATCTTTTACCTTAGTTATAAATAAGATGTATCTCAGTACATACAATTTTCTTTTACGTATCAAAAATCCTCAGACAAAATTTAAAATGCTAAAATATTTAACGAATATGGATGCCATCGATCCCTCTATAGGATTAGCTTATGTACGAGGCTCATTTAAAATTGTTCGCATTTACTAAAGCATGTTAATAGCATTTTGGATACTTTTGGTTTTGTACGTTGGACTCACGCTCGTCTACGCGGCCACAAACACGAAAACGTCTGAAATTTCTCCATGGCCACTACTGACTCTAGATCTTAAAGAAAAACTGATAGATACTGCATGCCAATCGAATTCGGATTGCCCGTCAACTCATATTTGTATGCTCAATCAGTGCATCCCAAAACTTTTACGGGTTTCCCATTGCGACCCGAAAACTGGCGAATGGATATCATACACTTATCAAGGCGCTACGTTTGCCGTCTGCGTTTGTAAAAAACCACATCTTATAAATCAAAAATATTTTGGTGGAAACTGTGATGTAAACGTAGGATGTGGCATCCATGGCAAATATCTTCCTGATACAAATACCTGCGCTTGCGATCCGGGATACAAGGTCGTCAACTTAACTTGCCAAAAGCTACCCGCGATCGATTACATTAATCTGAATCCTTGTCAACCGGGCGAAATCAAAGTCAGTTCTATCAAGCCCAGCGATGGATTTCATCCCGATTACGTGAAACGCCTGTCCTCTTTAAAATGTGTCAAGAGACCGTGCACATTCGACGCCTTGAGTGAAAGACCTCTCAAACAAGCTAAATATGTAGACGGATGGGGTTGCGTTTGCGATCCGCGTTACGGTCTATTTGGGGTCGTGCTAGAAGACGGTCATTTAAACAATACAGATACAAAATATTTGAAAACTCCTGGATTCGATGCTTGCGCGAGTATTTTTCCAGAGGATCCTCAAGATCCTATAGATGTCAAGCTCATCACGTATTTTTATCTTGGAACGCGCGAACCCGTTTCGTTTATTCTTTATGAAGGTTTAAAAGATCATGAGCTCGCAAATCCTTTCAAAAAATCGGAAAGCATCCTTCTCGGTCAAAAGCTATGGCGATATGACTACGCCCAGCATTTTTTCGATACCCAGCCCCAATTTCGAGCGAGAACGCGTAAGATTTATTCCTTTTATTTGTTTGATATCGAAACGGTTTACGAATGGTTATACGTGAATGACTTTTCGCCAGCTCCATGCGAAGAAGTTCCCAATTTTTGGCATAATAGGTTAAATCGTCGCGTAGACATCTACAGTCTGCTGTACACGAGTCCCGTCTGCCGAATCGCCCAGAACGACCCGAAAGCAGATCCTATGTTTTGGGGCAAGGTCGTGGTCAATCCTCAGCATCTAACGTTCAAAGAACATGATCATCTGCACCGTTTTAATGCCTTCGTTTTAAAATATGATTCGAACGTGGGTGTCAATCGCTGGACTCTAGATCTAGATTACGAATACAAGCCAAATACTTACATGGCTATCGAAACCAACGTTCCAAATTACGAGGTGGACATGCAGAAAAAACCTGCCTTTCCAGAATTGATGTATGAGGGCCAGAACTAATCAAGGATGAAACGTTCAATCGAAGAAGAAGATGAAAAATCTAGCGATGAACAGAATCCAGCTAAGCATAAAATGGAAGACGAAGAATCTAAGGAGACGTCTATTTTGCAAGATTTACAGACAAATTTGCAGAAGACTAATAATTTAAACGATCATATGGAAAAGCGTTTGTTTGAAACTCAAAAACAATATTTTACAGTTTATATGGAAAAATTAATGAACGAGATACCAATGGGTAAAGACTTGGTCAGCATCATAACGGAGAGGAGTGGATCGAACGAATTTGAATATATGTTTACGGCCGCTAAAAGCGTTATACAATCTCAAATGCGCCTCAAACAGATTAAAGCTTTTCATGCCGTATACGATATGGTTTCTGGATTAGTTTGTCGCTACGTCCACGAAAAAATGGTCACTCCTACACTATCAAAAGTATTGGCACCTAACCAGTTACTAATTGCTTACGAAAAATATCAAAATTGCTCTAAAATGGAAGAAGATAAATCGGTCGTAGAATTACAGTGTCTGTTATACTGTATTCAAGAAATGCTGGAAAATGAAGAGACTGTCAAGATACCGAACCCACTGTATGGTCGATTCACGCAGCAAATGAAGGCTGTGAGCGAATATGTGATTACTCTGTTAGTATCCATGGCTAAGCCAAATAATATGGCTATAGAATTGAGCAGCGGTTTAAATAGCCCTGAAGAAGTAGCCAAGTAAAAAAAAAAAAAAAAAAAAAAAAAAAAAAAAAAAAAAAAAAAAAATTTTTTTTTTTTTTTTTTTTTTTTTTTTTTTTTTTTTTTTTTTTCAAGATGTAATTTTTAACTATGGACATTTCTCGTACAATTTTCGTTCCTCTTCTTCATTTAACTGAAATGTAAACCAATCATATTTGTCCAAGACAGATTTTACTTTAATGTCAGGTTTACAAAACGGATCCCCTTCCTGAGACAGATCTATTGCGATATAATTTAGCAAATTTCTATATTTCAAAATTTTTATGAACACTTCATATGCCGAATTGAAATACTTTTCGCATTCGCATGGAAATTTATTAAAACATTCTCCAAGAAATTGTCCGGTAAAAATCAAACACTCCATTACACAAGGCTGATAATAATACTGACGTCGATAGTTATTATTTGTTAAAAATTTAAGGTGAAAAAGGTTATTGACTCTAGGAGATATCGAATTTGACTGGTTAATATAATATAATTTGGTCTTCAGCACGAAAAAAATGTCTTCGACCTTATCAACAGTAATACCAGTATGCTCAGGTGGAATCTGAAAATATTCTTCAAGCATTCTCAAAATTGAAAGAGCGAATTTATGTACTCTCGGACTAAATTTTAAATGGTCCATGTAATTCGCGTCGTCAACCAACATCTTACCTGCAGTATCCAAATCGTTTGCCAAATGAACACAATCTCGAAGTAGATAACGAAAAACGATTTCAAGTGGATATTTTCGTAGCTCTTCTTCATTTAACTCAAATGAAAACCAATCATATAGGTAATTATATTTGTCTAAGACAGATTTTACTTTAATGCCAGGTTTGCCAAACGAATCCGCCTCATAATACACATCTAGTTCGATACAATTTTGCAAATTACTATATTGTAAAATTTTAATCAACTCGTTGCATGCCAAATTAAAATACTTTTCACACTTGTATGGTATTTCTTTAAAACATTCTCCAAGAAATTGTCCGGTAAAAATCAAACATTCCATTACCCAAAGCTGATAATAATCGCGACCTCGCCAGCCATGATTTGTTAAAATTTTACCGCGAAACAGATTACTAACCCTAGGAGATATCGAATTTGACTCGATAATATCATTTAATTTTTTCTTCAGCTCGACAATAATGTCTTCGACCCTTTCAATTGTAATACCAGTATGCTGGGGCTGAAACTGAAAATATTCTTTAAGCATTCTCAAAATTGAAAGAGCGAATTTATGTACTCTCCGACTAAATATTATATCGTCTTTACATTTCAAGCTGTTAATGAATACCATATCTGCAGTATCCGAATCGTTTGCCAAATGAACGCAATCTCGAAGTAGATAATAGAAAGCGACTCTAATGTCAGATCTCATTGCCCAAGTGGTATAGGTATACATTTGAATAGTAGATAGGAGGAGAATGATTATCTGAGTACGGTAGCAGCTATATATAATAGAGTCAAGCCACGCCACACCCACCCTTTAAAAAAAAAAAAAAAAAAAAAAAAAAAAAAAAAAAAAAAAAAAAAAAAATTTTTTTTTTTTTTTTTTTTTTTTTTTTTTTTTTTTTTTTTAAGGGATGGGGGGGGGTTATTTAACTCACTTAATTCTATTGATCTCACTCTTAATCCAATCTGCAAATGCTATACATTCTTGCATACTGCAATGAGGTTTTCTAGACCCGTCTTTAAATTTACTATGATATCCGCAATCTTTTACTTTGGGTGGGGGTAGGTTGTCAAATTTTGGACATTTAAAGTCTTCGAGGTCAATTGACGATATTCCCAAGTTATCTAATAGATATTTCTCATACTCACCCCCTTTATAAGCTACTAGGTATTTATCTTCAGTCTTGTACGTCTTATATAAATTTGTCATGAGTTTACCAAGCGTGTGTAGATTCTTGACGTGTTCTCGGGGTTGCCTTCTGAAGGATAGGCCATGTACATGTCTGGAGCAGTATCTGATACCATCCCAATCTTCTTCTGAAAGGACGCCCTCGAGATGATTGAGACTATATCTCACGCAGTCACAATGGTTTGTTTCTAGAATGGCGTAACCAAACTCTCTTGGATAAAAAACTTTATTTACATGAAACCCGTCTAAGTCTATTACCAAACAGATGTTTGAAAGAGACATTTTCGTAACGGTTAGGTTTAGGTATTATAACCAAGACCAGTCAGAGTATATAATAAACTGAGGCGAGAGGAGTATTTATACTTTGGCAGGCGGATGTAAAAGAAGCTATATAAATAAAAAATATTACCCCCCCCCCCTTAAAAAAAAAAAAAAAAAAAAAAAAAAAAAAAAAAAAAAAAAAAAAATTTTTTTTTTTTTTTTTTTTTTTTTTTTTTTTTTTTTTTTAACGGTTGGTTGGTTGGTAAAAATTTAAGTTGAGACTTTACAATTATGCAGTCCATACTTTTTTCACACAAGTTTTCATGTTACCCGTTAATCGAGTTCCAAATTGATGATAACGATTACCATTGGCTATATAATCTACAATTATCCAATTGATGTGTGGATTGACCAACAAAGCGTAGAAATACAGTAAATATAAACACGTGGCGTGAAAATTCATAGTGCCATTCTTAAAAAATTTCTCAGCCATCTTTCGAATTTTATTCATAACGCAGTCTCTCTTAGACATTAACGGAAATTGTTCGTAATCAAAAAGCGGCGCGTTATACCAATGGTTTTTATTGTCTGCAACGAAATACAAATATCCGTAAAGACTGACATCTTTCAATATAGTATTAATATGTTCCATGGCTTCTCTTTCAAAGACCTGAACGATTCTCGGCGTCACGTCGTAAAACAAACTCCACAATCCGCTCTGTTCACGCGTCTTACCAATCTCGCTTAAATTTTTAGATGTAACCTGATCGATCAAACAATCTATCGGCAAATTGGCTACCCTCAAAAGGTTCAAGTCGTAATAGTCACTAAATTTTTTCTTTTGAAGTTTACAAGACATTGATCTTAGTTCTCAGTTATCCAAATTCACTCGTCTCAAATTCTTAATGACTACCCCTTCGTAATAAACTACCATCGAATCGTCTTCTTTTAATTTTTTATTGGGCAGCTCTTCATCTTCATCTTGAGCGGTAGCGTAACTAAAGGCCCCGGGTTTCAAATTAATATCTTCGCAACGTAAATGACCAAATTCTTTTTGGAAATAGAACAGCAGATCGCACTCGTGAAAAGATGTATTTTTGGTAATTTTCAGATATTGTCTTATCGCAGATTTGACCTCGTTCGTAGTGGTCATGGTACCGGGCATCAATTGAACGTCCATATACATCTTGAACTGAACGTAAATGTCTGCATGAATTAAATAATCTCGCGTAAATTCTTGTATGTATTCGGGTTCTTTTCGGTAGTGTAACAGGCCATCTTTAGCCATACATTTTTGCAAATGGTAATACAGCATGAAAAAACAGCCTTTGAAAGACTGCTCCACGACATAGACATCTTTCTTGTACGTATCGCCGGCTACCTGTTTCGATGTCGAATCGGGCGCGTCGCTGGTAAATTCAGCATCGAATGGTATAGCTACCACTCGATCTTTGAAAGCCTCCGTGGCCTTGCATTCAGGATAGTTATTCGTAGAGGCGAACAGTTTGGCCATCGGTATCCCACCCGAATTCGGCTCGTACATATTTCTGAAAGCCACGAACGAATTGCCAGTAATTTGTTTAATACGATTTTCGTCAATTTTTCTACCCAATTCTTCAGTAGCGACCATCCTACAAGAAAAAAGCGTAGACGCCAATTCTGGAGTAGCATTATTAACAGAATGGCTTGGAGATAGGTTTTCAGACTGAATAGAATGATAATATGCAGTCAAAACGCGTCCCATCAATTCGAAAAGCTTACTTTTTCCGTTACGCGTCAAGCCTTTCCACACAAAAAATTTTCTTTCATAATTTGTCGCAATATAGACGCTAGCCAAAATATCCAACATATACATCATAATGTCGTATTCGAAACAAACGCATTTACAGAGATTTATATAGAAATGCAGCATGGATTTGGACAGATCGTCTTCGCATTCTGGTACCAACTGACAGAGCGTGTCATACAGGTTATCGGTCACGTCCTGAAATAAATTTGTTAAATAGACCATGAAAAATTTCTTATCTGTCAGTTTTTCATACAAGGCTACGTGTTTCGAAGAATTGTTACACAAAATCATCATTTCGTTACGCGGAATCCCTAAATTTATCTTTTTTTCGGAAAGAAAAAACTCTGGTACGACCCCGCCAATATGACCCGTCAATAAATCTAAAACGCCGTCCTGCAGCCTCAAGAACCACTTGTGAGAATCCATCAGGATGTATTTGCGTTCCATGCTGGTATCGCTCAAAATAGCTGAATTGACACCGCTAACGGTAAATTTATTTATGTATTCGTCGTCGGGACCACCACGACCACCAGAACTACGGTATTCTTTGATAAATGATTTGATTTTGGTAAACAAATTGGTAACGTGGTGATTAACATCTGATTGTTCAATCTCTTGCCAAGTATCTTCGAGCGCGTTCCATATGTAACGTCCAGCTTTCTTTATGGCATTTTTCAGCCTGAGAACGTGAATGGGTAAATGCCTATCTTGTATGCTTCTAATCATTTGTATCATCTGATCGTCATTCGTAACGGATAAGACGGCCCGCCTATTGTTTCGCACGATCAATGTAAGCTTATCCCGATACATGTCGGGTCGATCCCCATACAAATTGTTGGCGCAAAAATGTAAGGTGTTGATAGTAATGTCCGTTATTTCATACTGTATATTTTCGGGATCGATCGTTTGAATTTTATCTAGCAATTTATGAAAGTCTTGATCCAGCACCGGGTACAATTGTCGAGACATCGATCTAGAATCCGTCCTGTAATGTTTACATAAAGAATAAAATACGGGTAAGAAATAATATCCGTTATTAAATTGCATGATAGTTTTTAAGGGGTTGACCTCTTCCGAAAGCGAGGCGTTTTCGAATCGCAGCATATCGTTTAATTCTTGGAACGCTTCAGGTACATTGCAAATCGCGATGGGTTTGTCGCGACTCAGCCGTTCGAACCACATTTTTAAAGCATGATTGTTAGTCTCGAATTCCTTAATGGATTTCGAAATAATTTCCAAATAATAGTAGGCTCTTAGTACATTACTGTCACTAAACAAAAGTTTTTTAGATTTGCTGATAAAACCTTTCTCGTTTGATTTTTTAGTGACAAAAGAGGCCACGTCTCTGCACTCTGGCGAGCTATTGGGTAATTTTCCAATATGGGTAGCATATTGTAAGGTGTGTCTCTGCAATTGAAAATCGTTTACGATAGGCATCATGTAATTTAAAATTTTATTACGAATTTTGTCCGCAGGCATATTTAAAATTTCTCTGAAAACAGATTTTTCATTATGTTTTCGTACGGTAAAACTGGACCTCAGTGTTATTATATCGTTTTCGATCGGCTGCCAAACGTTTAAGTGTAACGTGTTGCGTTCATCTACGTACACCAGCCTGGCAGGCATATAGGGACAATGGCTTGGTTTAGAAGATCCGACCAACATAATATTTTGTGGAATGTCCAATATATAAGTTTCATCGTTCAGCGTTATCTGTTTGAATTTATACTGAAGATGTTCGCAAAATAGTATGTAATCGTCGTGTCCTATCTGAAATTCTGGCAAATGTATATGAATACCCAAGCTGGCTTTTCTCATAGCGATAATGTAAGTAAAATTTTTCACGTTAGATAAAAAAACGCTTTTCAGAACGCATTCTATCGTACTGAAAAATCTTTTCGGCGCAGTCTTGATAGAACCCTTGTAATCGAAATCTAAAGTTATAGAATGCATTAGAGTAGAGGGCAAATCCATAGTGTAAGAAGGTGGATTGGATAAACCAATCCACTGTAGACAAAAATTGGAATAATCATCAGGTAATAAATAATAAATACCTCCTTTAAGATTATAAATTAAATAGGCCTTCAGCGGTGCTTCAGTCTTTCTGTTGACGCAATGTAAATAGGACGATTGAAAAGACATGACTTTATTTCTAAAGGAGAATCAGCAAAATGATAGTTTGAATACGATAGCCGTTATTTATATAGAATAAATTGAAGCCACACCCACTTGAAAAAAAAAAAAAAAAAAAAAAAAAAAAAAAAAAAAAATTTTTTTTTTTTTTTTTTTTTTTTTTTTTTTCGTGGGTGTAGTCATGTGGTCGGAGCATTGTCTAACCACTGACAGTGAAAATATTAAATAAGTGCACGAGGTAAATTTGCTCGAAACATATTGCAGTAATCCTTCAAGATACCATACATATACTGTAATACGAACTAGCATCGGCATTTTATGGTACTTGACTTTGTGGGCGTGGCATATTATTTAAAAAAAAAAAAAAAAAAAAAAAAAAAAAAAAAAAATTTTTTTTTTTTTTTTTTTTTTTTTTTTTTTTAAATAAACTTTATATAATGTTTTTTAACGTCGCTTTGATATTTTATAAGTCTGTCGCTTCCGCTGCCTTTCGAGCTTCTTCTGCCTTTCGAGCTTCTTCTGCCTGTCGGGCCTCTTCTGCCTGTCGGGCCTCATCCGCTGCCTTTGCCTTTCGATCATCTTCCTTCTTTTTAAGATACTTTTTTACAATATCACTACCCAACGTTAATATGCGAACGTTCATCCATCTACGTAACAAGTCGTGTGTCTTAAGATTAAGTTTGTTCTTTTGATAATATGGATGTAAAATTTTATCCTGTTCTAAATCATATAAGGGATATTTATCGTCTTGTCCTTCTTTAAAATAAACAAAACCATCACATCTCTGTTGAGTATGTATGTATTCTCTCATTAGAACAAAAGTCAACATTTTTATATCTGATTCTGAAGCCAAATCTTCTATTCCGCGCAATTTATACTCGGCAATCTTCATATTTTGTCTAGTTCCCTCCAACATAGGATCGAATATATTTAATGGTAAATTTCCCTGAGCGTTTGCATTTGCTGTAACATTTGAATAAAACGATTCAGTAGTAGTAGTAGTAGTATTAGTAGTAGTAGCCACTGTCTGGCTAGTGTTTGGTTTATTAGACTTTAGAAATGCATACATCGGTTGTGACCTGTATATTTTCTGTTGGAGTTTTATTTTACTCCCCACTTTAGACATCGCCTTTATTTCACATATAGTCTACCGACATAAACTGAATAGGGGTCAAATCTTTCACTGAACTGATGGCGTCAACAATTTCTTCAGAAACTCTCAACAACTGGCGATCCTTGCCGTCGGGTTTACGATACGGAGGCACATGTATCCTGACATCGTACGACGAATCCATGTTTTCGGTAACCTTGTCGTCGACCCCTATTAAAAATACAGGATCTTTGTACATTTGTCTGATATGCTGAGATGCCTTATAATAGCCATACAGTTCTTTTGATAGCTTACACTCGCTTCGTGCAAAATTTATCTGTGTGTATTTTTTAACCGAAGGCAGAAATCCTTCCACGACGCGCCGTACATAATCATCTTCGCCCAGACTCCATAAAATGATATCTATATCCATAGCTCGTAACATCTTCAAAAAGAAATCGAGTTTGGGACGCGGTTGAAAAACATTTTCTTGATACACGCCTAGTGTTTCATCCATATCTAAAACGACTACAATCATTGCTTGGCTTGAAAAAAAGACATGCCTCGTAAATCGAAACGGTCTATTACTAGCACATCTGACGAATCCAAAAGTATCATTCGCCACATTCAGAAGAAGAACCCGTTATATTCACCTACGACCTGCGTTTTTCATTTCAACAAGCCTTGTCTTACTTTACTCAACAATTTCAATTCTGAAAAATATCACTGCCTATTTACCAACCATTCTAAATTATGGCGATCCTATACCTGTACAAAATCGTGCGACATACCAGAACATTTTTTTGACATAATGGAATTGAACAAGATATTGGGTGACGAATACGTATTGCCATTCGCTGGCCATTTCAGAGAGTATTCGGGCTACACTATTGGTATGTTTCGTCAACCGGACGAAATGTATCCGCCAGCTATAATCGAACGCCCTCAATTCATAGAAACGGTTTTTACCATGATAGTATTTTTCATAGCGACGTGCCATCGTTTAGGAGGCCACATGCCCGATGCCAATCATTTCTCGGTCTTGTATACGCGAAATCATCCCGTATTATGCGACATCGGAAAATATAACGTAGAAAATAGAGAACGGTTCCTGGACCGCGAAGACCATTTCAACAAGAAAAAATTTAAGAAATTCTTACAACGTAAAACGAATAGGCAAGTCATACGATATTTGAAGATTTACTTTCCGCATTTTTTTCAGAAAAAGAAAAAGGGTAAGAATTGCATTCTGAACGAAGAAGAATTTACATTTTCAGATCAGACACATGAATTGGTCTGCAAAAGCGAAAAGACTAGTTTATTGGACGTCGTAAAAAATTTCAGACATCTGATTCCAAATTTAAGAATTCGGGCTGGCTTGCTAGGAGACTGGATCATGCTGGTAGAAAGTGAAGATTGTTATATCGAAGACGATTACATAAACGTGTTTTAAATATATTACTCAAATTTACGAATGCCCTTATTAAGATTTGCCCATGGACTGTTCAGCATTTCTGTACTCTTACTATCATCTGGATTCAGAGAACGGCCATCCAAAAATTGAGGTTGATCATCATTCGTTCGAAGATATTTCACCATGTCTGAATTGGGTGGACCTAGCCATCGATAGTTAAAAGTTGGACGTCTGAGCATACCATAAGGGCCTGGATATGGTAAAGACAAACTCTTGTAAGAATTGGGCGGTTTAAGTACAACGTTATCAATATGGACATTGTCAAAAGATAGTAACATCGAGTTAACAGAATCGATATCTTCTGAAAAGGATTCGATCAAAGAGCTAGCCATTGGTACTGTTTTAAATGAATGATGTCTCAGACAGGCCTATATATACCCTTGGATTTATTTATTTATGATTGAAGGAAAAAAAAAAAAAAAAAAAAAAAAAAAAAAAAATTTTTTTTTTTTTTTTTTTTTTTTTTTTTTTTTTTTTTAAAGGTTGGTTGGTTGATTGATGAAGTTGGCTTCTAAAGTTATATTTCACAGTTGGTTTCTAAAGTTATATTCCTCAATTGGCCGCTAAAATTATATTTCTCAGTTGGCTGCTAAAGTTATATTTCTTTATCCATTCATTGTAGATGGCGCTGCAGTCTATATATATAGTATATATATAGTATATCTATTAGGGTGGGTGGGAGTGGAATTTATTTCTTCTACTGTAAGGTCATGCATAAAATCGCTCCTGACCTTTAAAATAGGATGGGATAACGATATTGACTTTGAAAACAAGATATTTATAGACTTTTGTCTGACAAATGACAAGATATTGTAGGTTTTCATGAAATTAGAATAGATCATGGGCTTTTATAGAAAAAATCTAACTATCCATCAATGTGCATCTTGCTCATTATGAGGTATAGTAACTAGACGACCGTTGCAGTCAAGACATAATGAGGGTGTAGTCATGTTAGCCATAGTATATATAGACAAGCTTTAAAGGTGGGCGTGGCACCTAAAAAAAAAAAAAAAAAAAAAAAAAAAAAAAAAAAAAATTTTTTTTTTTTTTTTTTTTTTTTTTTTTTTTTTTTTTTTTACGTGACCTTGAAACAAAAAAATAAATAAATCTTTAACACTTATATTATTAAGCATTTGCATACGATACGTCGAAACGATATCTTTTATTCTCACTCGCATCTCTTTCGTACGGAATGTATCTACGTCGGGAATCATAATTTCTACAGACGCGTCTGATTCCAGCACACACTGGTAAAGGAAGATTCACATCTGTCTCGTCGCATTCATCGTTGGAAGGGGTGATGGAAATAATTGAAGCGTTCGAATCTGAGCTGTCTGAATAATCACCCAATTTAGAAACGTGTTTATATCTGGACCTGTTGCGCTCTCTAGGCAAAAAACGCCTGGCATATTTAGCATCAGCCACTTTTCCTTGAAACTCGGACATTCTCAAAATATTATTCCAATAACCGTCGTCGACTTGTATATTTTCTTTATATTCTTGAAACGCGTTGTTGTTGGCAAAATATCGCCTGAGATTTTTTACAGGAACCAAAAAATTATCTCCTATGGCTAAACGGGTTATTTCGGCGTGCGTAATTTCATCGGGTTGATATTCATAACCTCGATTTATTCTATTCAAAGTCTGAAAGGCATACAAAACGGGCACCTTGGCTGGCCTAGGCATCTTTAATTAACCAAGTTATGGATTACACGACCTTAGTCTTACAACTTTTAAACGAAAAAAAATATCCTATACTGGAAGAGTATGTAGTCATAGACATATACTACAAAATGATTCCGATCGACCATCCATCTACTACGGTCATACCGTACGACAGGCGATTCCATAATCCAGAAGATGTTTATATTCGAGATGCCAAACCTTTCCAAATACATTATATGGTCTGTGTCGGCGACAATACGTTTTACACACATTACGTGGACAAACTTCAGTCTTTTCCAACGAAATGCATCACCATTAGGCTGAATCGATCTTATTTGGACGAATCCATTTTACTTCAGAAAAATGAGACTTTTGAAGAAGAAATTTACAAATTCATAACCTTATTAAATTTCGACGTACCGAAAATAGCTCGCGTACTGAATTTAGGATTTTTCGAGAGCACGCGTTTCATGCCTCAGAGAATCAAACTGTGGGTGTTTAAACATAGCGTACGAAACATTAACTACCAACCGTTGAGCGAAACCGATCAAGCCTGCTTCGGTCCTAATGAAGGAGCCGTACCCATTCGCGTAATCGCGGGTCGATTATCCGAATGCCAATCTAGATCGACTCTCTTATCGCTAAACGATCTCAGCGACCAATTTAAGTTCACGCAATATTATTCCACCCGCTGGAAGACACTCGTACCGCTGGCTTTCAATCCGTTAGAGAACCCGATCGTAATTTAAGCGTAAGCCACTTTCAAATGATAGCGCTTGTTGTCGCTAGCATCTCTAACGTAAGGAATATATCGACGTTGGGCATCGTAATTTCGACAAACGCGTCTTATTCCAGCACAGACTGGCAAAGGTAGATTCACGTCCGTATCATCGCATTCGTCGTTGGATGGGGTAATAGATATGGCAGAGGCGTCTGAAAGTTCATCATCTGAAAGCTCAGCGTTTGAATAAGTTCCCAATCTGGATACGTGTCTATTTTTTCGCTTTCTAGGCCTCCGAGTCATGAATCGCTTGGCGTATTTCCTGACGGCATCATTTTCAGTCGATTGTACGACTGCGTTCCAAGCATTGTCATCTACAAGCAAACCTTCTTTGAACATTTTATAAGTTACGGCATTGGCGAAAAAACGTCTGAGTTTGGCCACCCTGACCAAACTATTCTCACCATCGCACAACGCCTGCACGTCGTGCATATCTACTGCTTCAGGGTTTCTATATCCCCGATCCGTTTCGTTCAAAACGACGAAGGCAAACTCTGTAGGTATCTTAGTAGGATTCGGCATCTTTATTTACGATACATGACTTGGCCGTAAAAATGAAACTTGTAAAAGGGTGAATCTCTCACATTAATGTGCGTATCGTAATAACCATGTTCATATTTATCGTACGCGTCCCAATGAGCTAGCGCATGGAGAGTATAGATAAACAGCAAATGCCAACAAGTCATCGTTTTGAAATATTCTGCTGGGTTGTAATTTTCAACCTGCATCATCGATGCCAAGTTGACCGTTCCGCGAGACTCGTTGTACAACATCTGGTTGGATTTGGTATAGTCTAGACAATAGCGTTTCTGAATAATTTGAAATTCGTACAGATTGAAAATAATGTAGACGGGCACCGTTTCGTCTGCGGTATTTTCATCCATATACAATTTGATGATCTCTTTAGGCCCGTTGGGTAAATTACAATAATAAAAAACTGGTTCGTAACGATCCAATCTGGGAATGCGTTGGTCGAATATCCAATTCAGAATCGGTACCCAACGCTCGAAAATGATATGAAATTGTTTGAGATCCACGACCGTGAACTCTTCTATAATTCTATAGCAGGCGGCCCATGCATCTCGCCATTTGTTGACTCGACTCAGAGATCTGGGAATGTGTAACGTCTCTTGTCGATTTTCAGACATCTTGACTTAACAAAAAAAGCATGCACAAGACCTGGGTCGTTTTCTTTCTGATGTGGCTGGCCTATGTTTGGGTTTGGAAAAGCTCAAAACTACAAGTCGATAATAGGCAGGTTCGAGCCGAGGCTCCCACGTTTCGCCAAAATTGTACTACTAAACAGATACCGTGCATAGACGATTGTTCGTTTCTTTGCGTAGATAGGAATGCCCAGTGCATAGATGGCATTTGCCAATCTCGAGAAGAAACGGTTCCGTGCAAAGAAGAGACTGGAGGCGTATTGATGCTGATCAAAGACCCCGTGCCGCGATGGACATGCATCTGTACAAATTCTACGTTTTATAGAGGCCCGGATTGCAGCGAACTCAACAAAGATGTGTGCGAGCATGGAGTATTTTTATACGTGAATAGATACAATTTTTTATGTATGTGCCTAGCACCTTACGAATTGGTGACTATCGATCACAAGCCGTTTTGCGTAGAGAAGGCTAAAGCGCGATTTATAAAAGAAACTCTCTAAAATTTTATCTATGTTGACGCCATTTTTCATCAGACTGAAATTTTCTGTATGCGACACCCAACGTAATATCTTCGCTATGGCTGTTGGTCGGTATCAAGACAGTGGGAATAATATTTTTCAAATAGTCGTAAGTACGCTTATCCACGGCCCCGACTACATCCCAATCGCTAAATTTTAAGTTCTTATGAAAAACTGAACGAATAGTGGCATCCATTTCAGAAATATCTACATAAGTACCAAATTTTACGTTATCGGGTACATGAAAACCGTTTACGGTGTTGTTATAGGCTATATCTCGATGCAAGAATGAAATCTTGTTTGGATTGGCAGCTAAGGTTATCGTTTCAAAGGGTGGATGTACAGACGTAAAGGCTACGATCCATGGCTTCCAATTGGAATTCTGTAAAATAAACGTAACATGAGCAGTATGACTATAGTTGTCCATGATATGATAAAACTGCAAGTTGGAGTGAGGCTTTTATAGGTGCTGGCCAAGACAAAGCTTACATTAAAAAAAAAAAAAAAAAAAAAAAAAAAAAAAAAAAAAAAAATTTTTTTTTTTTTTTTTTTTTTTTTTTTTTTTTTTTTTTTTACTTTGAATGACCTTGAAGCTCGTTGCCACAAAAAGCAAGTCGGAGCAAAATAGGAGAATGTAGGAGCATGAATCGTAGCTACCCTATAGAAATGGATAGATTTTTTTTTTTTTTTTTTTTTTTTTTTAATAATATATTTATAATATAGTTATATTATATTATATTATATTATATTATATTATATTTATAATATATTTATAATAATATTTATATTATAATATATTTATATTATATTATATTATATTATATTATATTATATTTATATTATAATAATAATAATAATAATAATAATAATAATAATAATAATAATAATAATTATATATATATATATATATATATATATATACTTGTATACTCAGAAATTACTGTAAAACATCTTTTAATTTAAGTGATTATAATTTTGTAGTCTGGATTTTCTATGTCAGTTATAGTGTCGCTGTCTCAGACAGTTTCACTATATCGGCATAAGACTATGCTCTTTATTGTCTTGCCAAGTTTCTAGCCTGGACTTTGAATGTCAGATATAGTGTCGCTGTCTCAGACAGTTTCACTATATCGGCATAAGACTATGCTCTTTATTGTCTTGCCAAGTTTCTAGCCTGGACTTTGAATGTCAAATATAGTGTCTCAGACAGTTTCACTATATCGGCATAAGACTTGCCAAGTTTCTAGCCTGGACTTTGAATGTCAGATATAGTGTCTCAGACAGTTTCAAGATATCGGCATAAGACTACGCTCTTTATTGTCTCCAAATGTAAGTTTTTAGTCTGGACTTTGTATGTCAGCTATAGTGTCTCAGCCAGTTTCAAGATATCGGTATCATTCTTTAATTGTCTCCAAGCTCATTACTATAAGCTATCCTATCCGACATTCTTAAAATAAAAAACGAGATGCTAAATATTTTACTTAAAAAACAAAATATAGCCTCTCTATAGATGCTCGAAGGTTTTTGTACAAATTTAGACCATGCAAATATTGCTTATATTATATTTCTACATACTTTTTTGCTCTCTACATTCTGCCGCGCTTGCTCGTGGCTTTTTGTTACACATATGCCCTTTGTTTGTTTAATGCTCGAGGCTTTTTGTTTTGCTCAAATTTGCCCAACTATTTGTTAGTTTAAAGCTCGAGACTTTTGTTACATATATCCCCCCTTATTTGTTCAACGCTCTATACATTAAGATATGCTTTAAAAATTATGCAGTCAGTGCTCGATTCATTAATTCATGCTTTAACCATTATGCAGTCGCTGCTCGAAGCCTCTTTTGGTCATATACATATTACTGGAATTCAACACCCTAGTTTTGACCACGCAAATTTAAAACCTGTTCCAGTACTAATACGGTATCGTATACGACAACATAAATATTTATGTCTTTTTCAAAAATCATTTTTTCTAATTTGAAAGACAAAACGCCTCATATTTTCTAATCGAGTACCATGTAACCTCTGAGACCAACTCTGGCATTATAAAAAATGAGGTATTTAGTCGCAAAAATTAGAAAAAATGACCTTAGGGCTCAGAGTATCAAATCTATAAAATAGCGACCCTTGTTGTTAAAAAATTAATAGCAAAATACATTTCGTACAAAACTGTCTATTTAAAACGACTCGTATCTACAAATTTAAAATTATCGCGTCAATCCTCCATCTGTATGGTAGGTTCTGTCTTATATTCTAAAAGATATTTGTAGCATTTCGCGTCTTCAATGACCACGTTGACCGATTTAGGTATCGCCACAGTAGCCTCAATATGCACTCTATCACCATGTTCAAAAAATTTTTCTTCAAACGCAGACGCCGTACCGCTACCTCTTAAAGCATTAACTTCCATATTTCCCAATTTCATACCGCCTCTTCTACTGCGACCTTTGACGGGTTGGTTGGTCACTCTATCCAATACACATTTTACGGGAGCGTATAAGTGTTCGCTAGCCCAATACGCGACCGAAAAATAAAACGTCTTGCCATAGAAGGCCTTCGCGTCTCGTATCAAAACACCTTTCGAATTACGTACGGATTGGCTGTCTCTGCCACCGCCCAAATACATGGCTTCTAAAATCTGTCCGGGCGTCATCCTGAACATGCAGTAAGGGTTCACTATCAAATCGGGTACGATCCCATCATCCAAAATAGGCATCTCTTCCAAGACTCGCACGACCCCTTTCTGACCGTGCAAACTACAGAGTTTGTCTCCTGTATCGCAGACATGCTGTTGTTCTACGCTAATAGTCAGTTTGTCTCCGCTTATGAAATGCTGAGCGACCCTGAACGGCGTTTTGTTGAAACGAATGCGGTATTCACTATCAGAAATTTTATTCAGTATTATATGTAAAGAATAGGGTTCGACTTGCAAAACATCGCCACTAACAAGCGTCCCCAATAAACCAGATTCTGGATCTTCGTCGCCGCGAACGGGATAAAATTTAACCCAAGATTTGGCATCCAAATTCAATCTGAGCGTGTAAAACCTACAGCCATCGAACGCATCGTAGCCTTTACGTTTCGCTATGCAGTCTTCTTGCGTGCAGCCTTTGAAACTCATGTAAGTGACTACGGGCTGAGGCATGGCTATCTCAAAATGTTCAGAAACGCCATCCTTCTTGGCCGGTATGAGAACTTTATGGTCAGGAGTCAGTTTTTTATAATAAGTGGATACCGTATCCATAAAATATAGAGCGTATTCCGAAGTCGTAGCCAAAACAGAATTTTTCATCGCGTTGAAGGCCAAAATATTTTTCGGAAAGGCTGTATGGTTACAAAATCGGTTCAGATCCACCAAGTAGCTGGTCGCATGAATCCCAGCCAGCCTGTGTATGTAATACGAGATGTCGTACGGAGTCACCCAGATATCCGTGTCAGGCACCCTTTTCATAATGAAACCCATTTTATAACGGATAATGATAAAATTTTCTCTCTGATAGCACTCGATTGTCTTGAAATGGTTCTTCAGCCTCAGCAGCTCGATACCGTAAAAAGATTTTTCGGTTACGGGTATGCAGGCCTCGTTCACAACTACGAAATAGCGGCTGTCTTTCTGAGACTCGAGTTTCAGCTCATCCCAAAATTTATCATTGGGTACATCATGATAGACTGGATCCAGGTCGTCGCATGTAGAAACAATCGTGTCTCTGACCATCATAGTCGTGCGACCCACGTTTTTTGTTTCGAAAATGCCCAGTATGCATAAAAAATACAAATAGCTAGGATGAAAAGAATCGACGGTAGAATTTTTAACTTTTTTGGAAATCTGTCTCACTATAACGTGTAGCAGATAAGGATTTAGTTTGTAGGTCTGAGACGTAATTTCTCTATAGCAACCTATATTTTTTTCCATGAATACTTCACCGTTGACACCTATTTCGCGATGCGATCCTGAAGGCTCGTTGGTCATCTTTCCAGCAGATTTAGTTTCCTTATAATAGACCGTTTTTCGAGACAGAACGTGCAGCAAGAACCCGTCTTCGATAGATTTCGAGACCAGACCCGTTCTGGCTTTGATCAGCTTCCAATCTTGCTGCAGCAGCGGACCGTACAAATATTTTATGAAGAGTTTGGTAAACATGTGGCCTGGGCTGACAACCATTTTATTACCCAGATGATCGATGTCAAAATGCTCGTTTCGATACAGCATGGACATGTAAGCCGTCAAATTTACTGGATAGGGACAATGATTGAAAAAATGTGGATCGTCGTTGGTTTTAGTACCGTTGTTATGAATAACTACCACATCGCCACATTTTTTGCCATCGTAGTCTGCCACGTAGAAATTTAACTCTTTTCCGCGATCCAGAGCATTGTAGGAATAGACTCGAACAATTTTTCTTTGAATGACATGCGTGTTGGTAGGATCGTTCGTATAGAAATAGGGTAAATGGCGCAAAGAACCACCGACTAGAAAGAATCCACTCCCTACATCTAATTTTGTAAATGGATACTGGGTTTCAGAGGCCGACAGAGGTTCGCGAAAAGACCTCTCGTTTTGATGGCGAATGGCCATATCTAGAAGCGATCCTATCATGATTGGAAATACATCTTTTAAAATTTTTTTGGATTTGATAGAACATGCGTACATGGTTCTTAACAAAATGTGCTGATGGGGATCGGCTGGGCCTTCGTAAACGAGATAGACATCTAGACGATCGCGCAAAAATCGAATAAAATTATTAACGTGTATGTTATAATTATCTAAAATAGGTTTAATCATAGCCGGGACGTCTAGCAGTGGCGTATTTAATTCGTAGGTCATGGACGCGCTGCTTGAAGGTGTTGTCGCAGACATCTTGATGCTGATGTAGGGTATAAACGCAAAGGGACACTGTTAACGTAATAACGAAGAGACAGTAGAGATTGAGCCCGTGTAAGTATGGGGCATGAAACAAGTACTGATTGCCAAAGATGGATTGGACAAAGGTTTTATAGCCCATCGTTAGCTTGATTTATAAATAAAAAAAACAAGACCACATTTAAAAAAAAAAAAAAAAAAAAAAAAAAAAAAAAAAAAAAAAAATTTTTTTTTTTTTTTTTTTTTTTTTTTTTTTTTTTTTTTTTTTTTTACATTATTGTTTTATTTGAAGGTCTCTTCGATGATAGGCCATCGTAGCTACTTCTATTCCTGGACAAGGATAATCTAACAATTTCGACTTCAGATGAAAATGACAAGCGTTTATGATTCTTACCCCAGTTGGCACTTTAACCAGATGTACGTTTCTGTATCCGCACTGATGCTTGAAAAATTTGTACTGGGCACGACCATGGACATACAGTGGAGTGTCTAACGGAACGCAATATGTCAGCTTATTAAGCCAACTGTTGGCTTTAAGTCTCCATTCGAAGAGTTTTGGCTGTAAAAGTAGCTGTTCACATTGAGAATTATAAAAACGATCTTTGTTATGTATTCTAGATCTAGTTTGGGCAAGATCTCTTAGCGTGACCCAGTAATGTTGAGGCAAGGGTGCTACTGTAAATATGTAGACCTTATCTGGAGAAATGGCAAATGCTATTTCTAATGGTTTTAGGGATCCGTTTCCAACATTCAGCCAAACGGCCTCAGCAAAGACTTCATCTTGACAACAGAAGATAGCAGGATTCATGATTGCAGTAGAATGATAGTTTGAGAGTGCGGCGTTGCCTTTTTATAGGTTTGAAGAAGGCCACACCCACCTCTTTAAAAAAAAAAAAAAAAAAAAAAAAAATTTTTTTTTTTTTTTTTTTTTTTTTTTTTTTCACAGTTGGTTGGTTGGTTTCTAAAGTTATATTTCTCAGTTGGCTGCTACAGTTCTAAGTTGGCCGCTAAAGCTATATTTCTCAGTTGACTGCTAACGCTATATTTCTTTAGCCAATCATTGTAGATGGCGCTACAGTATATATATAGTATATATATAGTATATCTATTAGGGTGGGTGGGAGTGGAATTTATTTCTTCTACTGTACGGTCATGCATAAACTAGCTCCTGACGTCTAAACCTATTTCCTTTAAAATAGGATGAAATAGCGTTATTTATACAATATTGGCTTTGAAAACAAGATATTTATAGACTTTTGTCTGACAAATGACAAGATATTGCAGATTTTCATGAAATCATGGGCTCTTATAGAAAAATCTAACTATCTAGAGTCGGTCAATGTACATCTTACTGAAAACACATTACGAGACATAGTAACTAGACGACCGTTGCTGGCGAGACACAATGAGGGTGTAGTCATGTTCCCCATAGTTAATATAGACAAGCTTCAAGGGTGGGCGTGGCATCTTAAAAAAAAAAAAAAAAAAAAAAAAAAAAAAAAAATTTTTTTTTTTTTTTTTTTTTTTTTTTTTTTTTTTTTCAAGGGTGGGTGTGGCTTTTTATTAATTAATTTTTAAATATTTTTTCCATCAGTTTCTTATCATCTTCTTTTTTTTGATAAGAAATTATATAGTACTTTGGATAAAAATTCTCAAAAATTTTATGCTTATTATCAATTTTTATTTTTTGCTGAATTTTAAAATAATTATATGCTATTTTTACGGGATACAGTTGGCCTGTATACACAAGTCGATCATCATTCCAACTCTTAATTTGGGCAGACGATATCATTGGAAAATCGAGTGAATCAAAATATCTGTATCTCTTCAAATCTTTTACATTTTCAATAAGAAAATAATATTGTTTATAATAAATCTTATCGCATCCCATAAATTCAAAATGTACGATTGGATAATTTTCCACGTCTTCTTTCGTAAAAGTAAATCTGAAGCCAGTTTCTTCACGAAATTCTCGATACGCAGTTATAAAATAATCAAATAAGGTTTGTGGGTTTTTCGTAGACGGCTGTCCATGCGGAAAATCGTACAGATCTTCGTACAATTTGCCATTCACAAAGCACATATAATCCAATTTATATTCTTCGCTCAGCTTTGGTAACTGTTCTCTTTCAAAAACGTCTCGTATCTGGTCAAAGGCATTCTTGGAATATTCACAATACTTAGTTTTGCTTTTATGGAGATACGTGTAATAATTTTGCACACAGTATGGCACCTTACGCTTGATAAGTACAACTTGGTTGTCAGAATTTTTGACGATTAAGCCATATGAAGTAGTATATTTATTCGTTTGTCTCATGACACCTTTTTGATGCTTTCTTGACAAAAAACTTAGCATTAATAATTTAATCTATTTCAGTTAAGCCGTATGTAGCTTTCAGAAAAACTTAAGACCTCATAGATAGAAGGCTCTACCATGAATGATCGTTGCGCAGAGGAGGCACCCATATATAGATAAATAATATGACCTTGAATTAAAAAAAAAAAAAAAAAAAAAAAAAAAAAAAAAAAAAAAAATTTTTTTTTTTTTTTTTTTTTTTTTTTTTTCAAAGGCTAGATAATTTTTTTTTTTTTTTTTTTTTTTTTTTTTTTTTTTTCAATTGTTTAATAATCAAGATATGGAATTTTTTCAAAAGGCTTTAGTTTCTAAGAAATCTACCATAATCTATAGTCATTATGGACGTTATCCTAACCTAGTCAAATTCTATTTGGATTCCATTCCTGAGCTAGAACCCGTATCAGACTACGAGCTGACATTTTTATATCGTCCAAATCTATACGAATCGCGTCTATTACATATTGTGATCGAACCTTCGTTTGACGCCATCATTCCATCTGACGTTTGGACAATCGTTTTGAGCAGTCATTTGCAACTCTTCTGGAATCCATTATACACTCAGGTTATAAAATGTGACAAGATTTTTGATATATCCCAACCTACAGATGACCTGTCAGATATGGAAGCGATGGTACCTCCAACAAACCACGCTTGGCCTTTCTGCGAGAAAATTGAAAATACTAGAATAGACTTATCAGACGTAGAAAATTGTCACGAGGCCTATTTGAAAATTTTGACTGCTATGGACCTTCTCAGCACGACTTCTAAATGGCATCTGTCAATCGGAGAAAATTTACGCCAAAACCTTTTAAAGAAACTGAAACCTGATTATTCTAACCGTCAGCTATTACTCATTTTGGGGTGAAATCGGCCTAGGCGATTCTGGGGTCTCTACAATTGGATTTTCTACAATTTCGGATAATTTCAGAGGCTGTATTTTTCTTTTACGCTTATTGGGTTGCTGTTGAGCTCGCAGCTTGGTTCGCCTGTCTTCTGCCACACGTTTCATTTCTTCTTCACCCACCATTGTTAAGTACAGTTCCAAACACCTATCCATATCGGGATCTGCCTCATATGTTTCGTCACCTTCAATATCCAGGGCCTTGCTCACGATCAATTTGATGCTTTCAGGGTTAGAGTAATAAGTATACAGAGCCCTGACGGCTGCATTATGTTTCTCGAAATTATTGTTAAAGGCATCTTGAACGTAATATTTAGGATGCAGGTTGATGATACCATCGACAGCAAACCATCTACAAATGCTGGCAGGATCATGTTTGTACCAAGTACAGGTAAATTTCAGCAATTCGTTGGGATGTGGGCAATCTCTAGATAGGACACGTTCTACCGTAGCTCGCTCTTCGTGAGACAGCCTAGATTTTATACTTTCATAGGCATTCAAAATTTCATCGTGATATTGTACAAACAGTAGAGTTTTCTCATTCTGATAGAACTGGACACGCGTATACTGTGAAATTTTCTTGTACAAACGTAAAATGATAGTCTCCATAGTCAAGTAAGGATTTTTATTCTGCAAGACCTCATGCTGAACAGCCCCATCAATAAGCATCTCAATAGGATTCATAGCTTCCATTATGAAATAATAATAGCAATCCAACGAACCTTACTTATATAGCAAAAGGCCAGTATAAAAATAAATAATATCAAAGTCACGTGAAAAAAAAAAAAAAAAAAAAAAAAAAAAAAAAAAAAAATTTTTTTTTTTTTTTTTTTTTTTTTTTTTTTTTTTTTTCACGTGACCTTGATGTAACCTTGACGGCTTGGTTACGATTTTATTATCCTTGACATATTGTACATTTCTTGGGCTTTATAATCCTTTTAGTTTTACGTTTAAAACTATCTTTAGATTTTGACATTTTCAGTGTTGCTGCTGACAGTCTACGTTGTTTGCTGATGATCGAATTTAAACTAATTATCTTTTCGTTTAAAGTTACAGCAATTTGTGCTGCATCCATACAAAGGCGAGATCGTTCACCCCTTAATCGGACATTTTCAGCATATATTAATTCGTTTAATATACTTTGAAAAAAAGATATATCTCGTAAATCGTTAACTTCTTTAGCCAATTTATCATTTTTATGTGCTAGCTCCATATTATTATTTCTTAACGTCCAAACCAAAGAGCTGTAGGATACTGTTGATTCCATGTCCGTAAAGGAAAGATATGACTGCTGCTGGCAAAGATCGAGATAGAATGATGAAGTGACAAGTCAACAGTCTTATATATATACATGAGCCACGCCCACTCAAAAAAAAAAAAAAAAAAAAAAAAAAAAAAAAAAAAAAAAAAAAATTTTTTTTTTTTTTTTTTTTTTTTTTTTTTTTTTTTTTTTTTTACAATTGGTTGGTTGATGAAGTTGGTTTCTAAAGTTATATTTCTAAGACATGAATTAATTAGATTCAAAGCCTGAATCAGTATCTTCTACATCATTTACTATTTCATGAATGCTTTGAAAATATGTTAGATCAATGTAAGATAGCGGCTGGGTACATTCCAGGCATTTGAGTGGATGGTTTTGAAAATAATTTACAAGGCATCGCTGATGAAAAGCGTGTTCGCAATCCAATCTATAATTCGATCTTGGATAGTTTATTAACTTATTACAGCACAAACATTTATCCATATTTGAAAAATTGCATAACCCTTTATTCCTGAGCAAAGACAAGATTTATTTTCATCTTTTCTAAAAATGTTTTAATACATTTTTTTGTAATTTCTGGGCCTAGCAAAAATTCCATAATAAAAGTCGTTATTATAAATAATATAACTATAAAAAGAACTGTAATAAGTAAAATTGTGGCAAATATAAATGAGCATATTAATAAAAAACTCTCATAAACTTTACTTAGCATATTTGCATGTGTGCAATATCATACCAATAATAAATTGTCTAAATAGAATTTTCTGATATATATACAGACTTGGGTGGGCGGGGCACTTGAAAAAAAAAAAAAAAAAAAAAAAAAAAATTTTTTTTTTTTTTTTTTTTTTTTTCAAAGGCATTTAAGATTTTTAAAAGTCCTTCAACCTTCAATTACAATTTCTTTAAATTCCTCTCCATTATTTGGCAATACGTTATACCTGTATGCTGCAGCCAAGGTTCTATCTTCAGCAATTAGTGTGTTATCCAACAATATAATTGAATTGCAAAATGTTTTTAGATAATCATACGTAGGCCGATCGACGGCTGCCAATTGTGTCACCCAGCCATCTTTCCAGTACTCTGCGCCATAGATTTCGCTAAACTCAGATTCGAAATGTGGCAGACTGATTTGGTAATTTAGTTTTTTAGAAGGGTTTCTGGGAAAATCATCCGCGTTCAGACAATTATAATTCAAATCAGAATCTGTCCAGGTAAAGTCGTTGCTAAGCAAACCAATACTAAAAGTCTTGTATGGTGTCACAGTCGAAGTCATAGTAATAGTCCATGGGATTTGCCTTCCTTCATAGCGAACAAAAGAGACATGCACAGCATAAACATAGTGTAGACCAGCCATTGTAAGTTGTGTGGGCGAATAATATTACTAGACACTACCACATCTCTCTTATATATAGCAATTATGGATGTGCCACGCCCACTCAAAAAAAAAAAAAAAAAAAAAAAAAAAAAAAAAAAAAAAAAAAAAAAAAATTTTTTTTTTTTTTTTTTTTTTTTTTTTTTTTTTTTTTTTTTTTTAAGGGTATTTTAGTAAGTACTGACAGTAAAAATATCTTCATCCAATTTGTCATTCTGCCAATCTTTTATACATTCCCATCCACCCTGATTATTGACCCATTCGTCGTACTCAAATGTCAGTATTTTCAATATACGAAATAAACATTTAGTCTTATAATTCGATTTATCAGCTTCAATTAAACTGTATAATTGGCGAATAAATTCACAAGCGATCATAAACCGAATCCATTGTCTTTTACCCTTCATGTTTAGAAAAAATGGATGTACGATATAAGGAAATAGTATACCATGCACATTTTCTATACTTAGTAAAATAGACCTAACATAGAATGGAGACGCGAATACTTTAACGTACATGGTAACAATAACAGCATATTTTGCTATAAATTCATCAAAATTAGTTTTCATAGTGACAATAAATTTTTCTTCATGTTCATTGATTGGATGAAAATTCCAATGATCAGGATATAAAATATCGATGTTGGTTTTAAGCATATAAATAAAAATGTTTACTAAAACAAAATCAGTTCTAATAATATTTTGTACGGAATAGATTTGTATTTCAAGCGTCTTTCGATATAGATTATAGCAAGCTTTGTTACACCATAATCGAGGATAGGTCAACAAATCGCTGAATTCAGTTATAGAAAATAATTTATATTTTTCGTAAACGGGTAGGTACTTGAGTATTTTCAATTTTATTTCATTAGGCAATAAAAAAAACGGGAAACTCATCATTTGTCAAAAGAATTACTCAGTTATTATTTATATGTGTACAATATTAAACTTTATACATATGGCTAAGTACCATAAACTGTCTAGACCATCCTATTTTACAGTAGTTACAGGGTATTTTGAAAGATGACTGCAATAAGTTTCGAGCACATTTCACTTGTAATAATATTAGCCAAACTTTGATATCTTGCAGAAGGTTTTCTGAAACGCGTAAAAGAAACAGTCAATATTTCAAAGACTAAACGCTTGAAATCTATGAGATTTGCCAAACACACTACAGAGGAAGAGTTGACGAAATGTATAACAGGTAGTAAAATTAAGGCTTATATATAGTCAAACCACGCCCAAAAAAAAAAAAAAAAAAAAAAAAAAAAAAAAAAAAAAAATTTTTTTTTTTTTTTTTTTTTTTTTAAATATTATTTCTTCTTGATAAGCTTACCAACTAACGTGTCAGGATGTATGCAATCGAAAGGTAATTTTTTAGCGAATCCTGGAAAGCATACAAAAGTCACATCTGGTAAATACCTCGATATTAGATATTGTCGCACGATTCCATCCGAGATATCTTTAAACGTGGGTCCCTGGGTTTTAAGATCTTGTATGGAAAAAAGTGTGCCATATTCAACCCTAATACCAAACGATCGAAATGTTTTAATAAACCATATGAGAGGTTTTTTTGTTACACGTAGTAATTTTTTCAAGTCTTTTTCTACATCAAATTTAGCAGTACTATTTATCAATACGACATACCGACAAACGTGACTTGATACTTTTTTGTTAAACCTCATAGCAGGTTCCCATTGTCGAAACGGAACATTCATACTGGTAAAATATATGTAGTGTGGAAGCTTTTATAGCTGTATATACATGTGGCTTTTATGACTGTGTATATATATAGCTATTTCAAGGACACCTTAAAAAAAAAAAAAAAAAAAAAAAAAAAAATTTTTTTTTTTTTTTTTTTTTTTTTTTTTTTTTTTTTTTTTAAATTCTATATTTAATTTTACAGTGGGTGAACTATCTTTGTTAAACTTGATAGCTTATTAATCTATTTTAGTTTTACGGTGGGCATATTTAGTGGGTGAAATATCGCGGCTGTCTTTTAATTTACTCATCCGTTTTAGGAGTCTCATCATCCGTTTTAGGAGTCTCTTCAACATTAATTTGTTTAGTCTTTCCCCGAAACTCGCTCAACTTCATAGTATAGGCTCGTAACATATCGATTCGAAATTTATCCAAATCATGATTTTGTATACGTTCAGCTATTGCATTGTATCGCTTATCATATTCAGTAATATCTCGCCAAACTTGATAAACTGCCAATTTATGCTTCAATAGGTCATCCACATAATCTCTTACGCATTTGAGTTCGTCGAGATCCTCATAACATTCCAATTTTTTAAATTCGTCTATGGAATATGTCTTATTATGCCATGTTCCATGAATATTGAAATCAATTTCAGTAGGTTCTGGTAATTTATCTTTCACGGCAAGATCCCATGACTCCCAGTTAGCCTTTTCGATAACAGCTCGACATTCAGCAAGATTTAATTTTAATCCTCGATTATGAGCCCAACCCATTACAGTTCCTAATAACTCACAAGTCAATTCCATTCTAGCTTCAAATTTCATTTCAGGCTTCTCATAATGCTCAGGATGGTGATCGTTACGTTTATAATGGGCCTTTAAACAGTTTAAATAATTAAGTTCCGGATCAATTTTTGGTGTATAGGTTGAAGCCATCTATCTACTTGTATCTTGACAAGGTTTATTTATCTGCCCAGTCTGATTTTCCACCAAATCCTCTATCGCCACGAACGGTATCTGATAATTCCGTTGTCTCTATCATTTCAGGATAAATTGCCAATTGAAACACAGCTTGGGCTATAGCGCTGCCTTTCTGGATGGTGAAGTTGTCCAGCGAACAATTTTCCATAATCACGCCTACAGAGCCTCTGTAGCCTGGATCTATCACGCCGCCACACACTCTCAGTTCTGCCAAAGCCAACGACGACTTGTCCCAGAGATACATTCCCATGTAAGATGGAATCTCGAACGCTATTCCAGTATCAATCGTTTTTGTCTCGCCAGGTCTCAACACGATTTTCTTAGGCGCGTACAAATCGAATCCCAAAGACTGGTCGTCTCTCTGTTCCGGGTCTATGGCAGAATCCTGCACTTTCATATATTTCACTTCTGGCTTATAGTGACGAAATAGAAACGAGACTATCCCAGTAGCAAGGCGTTGAAGAACCATGTTTAAGAAAGCCATGTTAGAAGAATAATTTGCTGAACAAATAAAATGACCGAGCTTATATAGCCGTATGTTGTGCTAAGCCACACCCACTCAAAAAAAAAAAAAAAAAAAAAAAAAAATTTTTTTTTTTTTTTTTTTTTTTTTTTTTTTATAAGGGTTGGTAGATTGATTGATTAATTAGTGTTGGACTTACGATTTACCTGGACACTTCTTGAACAATTTTTTCTCCTGTGCTTTGTTCAATTGAAAGGTCCACATACTCCAATCTTCGTCCAAAACTGATTTAATCTTAGCGCCAGGCTTACCAAACGGATCCATTTTATAATGTAAATCGAGTCTAATACAAGATAATAACGCAGAGTCTTCCATAATATCTATAAGGGTTTTGGATGCCAGATTAAATAAATTCTCATTGTATCCAAATTTTGCGTAACATTCTCCAAGAAAGCATCCAGTAGTTATCAAACACTCCATCACCCAAGGCTGATAAGATTCGGGACCCGACCAACGACGATGCGTCAAGCTTTCGTCATTACAAAGGTTTCGGACTTTAAAAGATATGCTATCGGAATCGAGAATAGTTTTTAATTTTTCTTTCAGCTTGGGAATGACATCTTCAATCTGTTCGATTTCAATACCAGTAGGTAAGGGCGGTGTCTGAAAATAATATTCTAACATCCTCAAAATAGCAAGGGCAAATTTGTGTTCTCTCGGTTTCCATTGTGGATCATCCCAGTCATCTTTGACATCGACCAGCCTAAATTGGCTTGTATCTTCCCAGTTTGCCAAATGCACGCAGTCTCTGAGTAGGTAATGAAATATGCTGTGAATGGAATCAGAGAAGTTCATTGTGAGAAATTGTAAAGATTACCTACAACAATTGTAGAATGAAAAAATGATATAAATTTGGAAGGCGGACAGCATTTATATACAGGATAAATAACAATCAACCAACCAACCAACTGTGGAAAAAAAAAAAAAAAAAAAAAAAAAAAAAAAAAAAAAATTTTTTTTTTTTTTTTTTTTTTTTTTTTTTTTTTTTCCACAGTTGGTTGGTTGGTTGATTTTTATGTAGTCACGTAGACGGAACATTTTCAAATAAAATAAGTAGATATGGATCAGGAAAAATTTATTGAAGAAATCTCCCCGTTCGACGATGACTCAACCCTTCATCTTAAAATGAGCAGCATGTCTCTCGAACAACTGGAGGCGGCAGCCAATAGATATAGAAGATATGTTGACATCTCTAGCATTATAGAAGTCTTCTTAATGGTAAAAAAGTTACCATCCAATATGCAAATGGAATTGAAATGTAACGAAAACGGTTTTTATCTAGATTTAAGCAGCCGCATGTATCTTGTCAATAGCAGGTCGTTTCCAGATAAAAAAGTTGACGATACGCTTAGCGAACTCCCCAAACCACATGAAGCACCAACATTAGACTGGGACAAATTGGCATCTCAGTAACAGGTTTATTAAAATCATATTATTTCATTCATGCTATATTTACAAATTTCATATTTTTGAACTTTAATAAGTAATTTATTGGGATAATTTTTGAGAGGGTTGTCAGGTCGATATTGCTTCATATACTGTTCACGAGTTATTACTTGAAATAGAGGTGTCTGCCGGCATAAACAGCACCAATTATCCCTTTCTCGTACAAATGATTCCGGTTCATATATGCGCATTCTAAAGTAATGTCTATCAATTAAACGCTCTTCTCCATAAAAAAATAATTGTATGCATTGCATACACATTTGAAATTTATAATTATCCTTTACAAAGTAGCTTAGAACATACCTTAATGCAGGCGTTATATATATTTTTGTAAGATATCTACAATGTATTTTACTTTGAAAAAAGGTCGCAATATATCTATCAAAAACCCTATCTGTTTCAAAAAATAGTTGTTCTAACGATGTATTTTGCAAAAATTTTTCCATTCTCTCTGTACATTCAATAACTTCAAAAAGCGATGTGGGTAAAATATATTTCTGAGATTCTCGAACAACTTTTTGTAATATTCGAGTAGGTAAATGCAGGCGCTCGATGTCAAAAAAAGTACTAATGTTATCCCATATCATTTTAATACACCTATCTTCTAATGTAAAAGTGCAACAGTTGTAATCACGTGTTTCAGACAAAATATGAAAAATCGAAAAATAATCTGCATATTTGATTAAATTTATCGTAATTCCAAATGGAAAATCTTTCCAAATATCTCGGTCGATTTCATTGTCTGAATTAATAAATAAATGTATATGAGTTTCCCGCATTAGAGAATTATGTTCTATCCAATTCATTATATTTAGCTTATTGATTTTAAGAAATTTAAAAAACCGTACATATTGTGGAATATCTCCTATTAGTATTATGTGATATACAAAATTATAATCGGTATCATTGAATTTAAGAGTATTAAACATACGCTGCCACATAGCGTAAATTTATAAAACTTTACACAGACTCTATAAGTCTGAACTTGATAGCTGCCAGCAGAGATAATGCTTATATACGGCTAAGCCACACCCACACATCTAATTTAGAAAAAAAAAAAAAAAAAAAAAAAAAAAAAAAAAAAAAATTTTTTTTTTTTTTTTTTTTTTTTTTTTTTTTTTTTCAGTTGGTTGGTTGGTTATATTTCTAAAGTTATATTTCTCATTTAGCTGCTACAGTTATATTTCTAAGTTGGCTGCTACAGTTATATTTCTAAGTTGGCCACTAAAGCTATATTTCTCAGTTGGCTGCTACAGTTATATTTCTAAGTTGGCCACTAAAGCTATATTTCTCAGTTGGCTGCTAAAGCTATATTTCTCAGTTGGCTGCTAAAGTTATATTTCTTTAGCCAATCATTGTAGATGGCGCTGCAATCTATATATATATAGTATATATATATATAGTATATCTATTAGGGTGGGTGGGAGTGGAATTTATTTCTTCTACTGTAAGGTCATGCATAAACTGGCTCCGTGATGTCCAAACCCACTTTTGTAGTTAAATCGCCAACAAACTAGTCAGTATATATGTATTTTAGCATATATTTTTGAAATTTTGGTTTAAAACTACACTTTATAGATTTTAAATTTTCACTAGTTACATAATTGGCCATAGTAGCAACTTCTATGCCTGGACATGGATAAGATAATAATTTTGATCGTTTGTGAGAATGGCTAACTTTTGGCACGGCTCTTCCAATTGGTAATACGATTCGTTTTACGTGAGGATATCCACAAATTACGTTGAAAAATCGGCATTGGGATAATCCTCTAACGCATAATACAGCATGCAAAGGAACAAATTTATGTAGCTGATTTAGCCATTTGTCATATTCTAATTTCCAATCGTACACCTTTGGAAAAATTAGATGATTGCTAAAAAAATTAGAATTATGAAATTGATGAGGATCCAGCATTTTAGATTTAGCATTGGCCAATTCTTGTAAAGTAAAAGATAGATGCAAAGGCAATGGTACCAATCGAAATATATTCACTTCTTTTGGATTAACAGCAAACGCTATTTCTAACGGTATACAATTTTCGCCCAGCCAAAAGGCTTCAGCACATACTTGAACGCTTTGCGAAGGCATGAGTCTTGAAAAATGTTTAAAGCTACAGGCTTATATAGAGCTAAGCCACGCCCACCTCTGAAAAAAAAAAAAAAAAAAAAAAAAAAAAAAAAAAAAAAAAAAAAAATTTTTTTTTTTTTTTTTTTTTTTTTTTTTTTTTCAAGGTTGTATTTTTAAATTAAAACTCTACAGCCAATACCTGTTTCAATTGATTCACACGATGCAAAAGCCAGGAAACAGGATCTACATACCCGATCAAACTGACAACCATTTTCAAATCGTCGATTCTATCTCGATAGCTATGAATGGATCTGGCAAATCCCAATTCGATAGGAAACCGTCCAGTGCGTACGGACTGAGATATTCTGACTTCGGTACCCGTTTTAGGACTTTTACACACAGCTTCATTTTTTTCAACGTCGTGGTAAAGAAAAATTAATCTAGTGCCGCTAAAAGGTCCCCCACAAATGTATTCATTCACAACTACAATGCAATTTGGCTTGAGAACCAGATTTTCATCCAAACGGATTTCGGGCCCATCCATTTTATGTTTTAGATAAAATTCGTTGAAACGGTCAATGGTTGCTAGATGCGCGGCTAAGGCTCCGTCTGCCTGCATTAAAAGGGTCTCGTCAATACGATCCACTATCGGAATATTGTAGTTTCTAAAAATACCTTCGATAGATATTTTTATGAATCTTTCAATGCCAGCTTTATTAGATTTTACTCGAATCCAGAACTCAGATTTAGGATCTATTTCTTCAAACATAATTTACAATATGTTAACGGTAGGCAAGGGTCTTGCTTACTTATATTCAATGGACTCCCATAAAGTACCGTCTAAACCGATAAATATTTACAAGTTATTTTTTTTCACAAATCCAATATTGGTAGCCTATCGCTTTAAAAAAAATGTGTCAAACGAGGCTTCCATCGTCGTCAAGACATGAGGAAGCCTCGTTTGACACAAGTTTTTTAAATATTTTTCACATCTATTGTACATAGACTCGTCTCTTTTCCGCAATGACCGTTCGGCAGACAGGACAATATTCGAGTCTGTCCGAACAGGCCATGCAGCACACCACGTGCCCGCATTCGAAGAACGCCACCTGGCTCTCTTCCGTCAGGCAGACTTTACATTCGTTGGTGGGAGCCAATCTCTTGGACTTGACACGAGGGCCCTCGAACAGGTCATTTCTGAAGAGGTCAGTATAGATTTGCAGCCAGTCCTGCAACCTGGCATTCCCCTCCGTATCCACATGCACATCAAATACGTACTCCGAAGACATGGGAAAGTCGGCAGCGACCCTTCCGTGTCTCCAGAGCCTCTGCATTTCATCTACGTCTGAGAACAGGCTCACGTAGTCGAACATCTCGGATATTTCAAATACTGGAAACATATCTAGATGCTTGGTGGCCCGATAGTTGGCAAATTCATGAATATCGTTGAATTTGAGCATCACGCCCACATCTACAGCCGAAACGTAAGTCTTTCCGTCAGAGGCTAGGGCGGACCTCAAGCCGATCTGGCCTGGGAAAAATAATCGCATCCACATGACTTGAGAGCTAGTGAGCGAATGAAACTGTAAGCTCTGAGCAGCGGCTTTTATAGTAAACCCATATCCTTTAAAACAGTCCGGATGAGATAAAGTTATTTGTAGCATAAGTCCTTGAAAACAGGATGGCTAAAAATATTGACACGTGATATTTTTTATGGTTATTTTTAGACCAGCCAAACGGATCAGCCAATATAACCATAGGTGTCTATCATCGTTTTAAAAGAAACATACACATTTTGTCTCTGCAACAACTAAGCATTGTAGAATCCAAACTCCATTCGCCAGGACATGCTATCGTTTCAATTGGCTTTTCAACATCGGGTGTATCGAGTTTGTGGGACAGCGTTATTTTGACTGTGAGCATTTTCAACATAGAGCGGTCCATAAACTCATATCGTATGAAATTCTCCTGATACAATTCAATGTTAGCTAGATGCAGACAGACGGCTATTTATAAAGAATGAATCCAAGCCACGCCCACTCAAAAAAAAAAAAAAAAAAAAAAAAAAAAAAAAAAAAAAAATTTTTTTTTTTTTTTTTTTTTTTTTTTTTTTTCAAGGTGAATTTTTAAATTAAAACTCTACGGCCAATATCTGTTTCAATCGATTCACACGATACAAGACCCAAGAAACAGGATCTTTATATCCGATCAAACTGACAACCATTTTCAAATCGTCAATCGCATCTCGATAGATATGAATGGATCTGGCAAATCCCAGTTCGATAGGAAACCGTCCAGTGCGTACGGACTGAGATATTCTGACTTCGGTACCCGTTTTAGGACTTTTACACACAGCTTCATTTTTTTCAACGTCGTGGTAAAGAAAAATTAATCTAGTGCCGCCAAAAGGTCCCCCACGAATGTATTCATTCACAACTACAATGCAATTTGGCTTGAGAACCAGATTTTCATCCAAACGGATTTCGGGCCCATCCATTTTATGTTTCAGATAAAATTCGTTGAAACGGTCTATGGTTGCTGAATTCGCGGCTAAGGCTCCGTCTGCCTGCATTAAAAGGGTCCCGTCAATACGATCCACTATTGGAATATTTTTATTTCTAAAAATGCCTTCGAGAGATATTTTTCTGAGTCTTTCAATGCCAGGTTTATTAGATTTTACTCGAATCCAGAACTCAGATTTAGGATCTTCAGGCAGGTCATATCGTATGAAATTCTCCATGATCCTGATACAATTCAATGTTAGCAGACAGAATGAAGGTTTGAAGGTTTAAATACGGCTATTTATAAAGAATGAATCCAAGCCACGCCCACTCAAAAAAAAAAAAAAAAAAAAAAAAAAAAAAAAAAAAAAAAAAAAAAAAAAAATATTTTTTTTTTTTTTTTTTTTTTTTTTTTTCAGTTGGTTGGTTGGTTTCTAAAATTATATTTCTCAGTTGGTTTCTAAAATTATATTTCTTTAACCAATCATTGTAGATGGCGCTGTAGTCTATATATATAGTATATATATATAGTATATCTATTAGGGTGGGTGGGAGTGGAATTTATTTCTTCTACTGTAAGGTCATGCATAAACCAGCTCCCTGATGCCACTTCCTTTAAAATAGGGTTATTTATACAATATTGACTTTGAAAACAAGACTTCTGACAAATGACGACTGAGTAATATATAGAGCTTTACAATCCTTCAAGCCTAAGCCCTTCTATCAAAACTCATTATCGAAAAAAATAAAATTTAACTCGTGAGTATCCTATAAATTTAAAAATGGTATGCTAATATTGTAACTTTAGAATTAAAAATATTAGAAATAAAATATTTTTTTTATCTGTATTTAAACATACAGACATTTCCGCTTCGCGGAAATGTCTGTATGTTTAAATACAGATAAAAAAAATATTTTATTTCATACTCAATTACACGATTATGCATATATGTTTGGCTTGTTTACCTGATTCGTCTTGGTAGAAGGATTCTAAAAATATACTTTAAGCATTTTCAAAATAGAGCGGACATATGGAAGTCTTCATATCCAACTTTTAAGACGGCTCTCTCAAGCTGTACGATAAAACATTTTAAATAATAGCTATCCTAGATCTCAATAAAATATCTGTGTATTTCTTACGACCCAATCTCTATTTACACCCCACCCTCAAGTACCACAAATCTAGCTAAACTCTCCGTTTTGCGATAAATCCAGGTACAAGACACAGTCACTGGCAATATTATTCGAGCATTACCACCCTTTTGTCCAATCTTAGACTAGACTATTAAAAATCTAATATTGGCATTATTATCGACTCCTGATCAGTAGTTTAAGCCACATTTAAGAAAACAATCTTTGCTTCGAATTTGCAGAGACTCTTCAGATCCGCTAATATTTTCCAAGCCTTCATCAAAACTCGTTGTCGAAAAAACTAAAATTAGCCCATGAAAATCGTATAAATTTACAAGATTTCATGTTAATATTGTAAATTTAGCCATCAAAATTAGAAAAAAATGTTAGTCGATCAATATTTTCAGAGACTACAGCCAATATTTTCAAAGACAATTGTTCAATATTAGACTAAACGATTAAAAATCTAATATTGGCAATATTATCGACTCCTGACCAGTAGTTTAAGCCACATTTAAAAAAAATCTTTGCTTCGAATTTGCAGAGCTAATATTTTCCAAGCCTTCATCAAGGCCGCTGAAATGTCTGTATGTTTTATTACTGATAAAAAATATTTATTTCAAACTCGATTCAATAGCGATATATATATATATATATATATATATATATATATATATATATATATATATATATATATATATGTATATATATGTATATATATGCCTCAAGTACCGCAAATCCAGCACGAGTATCGTCTATGCAATAACTAAGGCTAAACGCAATGTCGCATGTAAAATCTTCGAGCGTCTATAGGAATGGATATTTTTTTTGATTCTTAAAAAAATATCTTCATATTAATATAAATTTTATCCATAGCCCTTATAATGTAACGATTTTTATTATTTACAACCTGTCGCAAAAAAATGGGTCGACGTAATCTCTACATGAAGACCCATTTTTTTACGCATCCCCAAGACATTATCCGCTATACAATTTCAGAATGTCTGGCACATTTATCCAGATATTCTAAAATCTCTCATCGCAGCCGGATGACCACTCGATTCAGCTGTGCCCGAAACCTGTTCTTGGCATTGGGAATATCTTTACCCGCATAGCCAATCATTTTGTCCAACAGAACTGATCTGGATGTAGGTTTCGCATTTTAGCATGAAGCCCAGTCCATACCGACCGTCTCCGGCAGAATAAAATCCTTCATGAGTTGTTTAGACATTCTGATAGCTGAGGCTAAGGTCCACGAAAAGACGACAGGTAATGTAAATTTTTACAATTAAGATTTTACAATTAAGATTTCAAGGGTCAAACGATAAATTTAGAATACGGCTTTCATCCACGATAAGGCCAATGATTTTATAAAGTCATGTCAAGGGATTCTATTCAAACTACAGCTGCTACTCCAAGTACCGCAAAGCTGGGTAATCCTACGAGTTTACGCATCTAAAGGTTTATCAGACAGTCACCAGCAATAATTTTCGAGCATATTTAACCTTTCAGAATTTCAAAACGACAGTTCCTATGCCAAGTACCGCAAAGCTGGGTAATCCTACGAGTTTACGCATCTAAAGGCTTATCAGACAGTCACCAGCAATAAGTTTCGAGCAACTGCACCTTTTCAGACGGTTTAAATAATAAAATTTAAATAGTTTAATTATTTATAAAATATATTCGATATTGGCACAGCATTCATTTAGCGTAGCAAAAAATGTATCAATGTGTAGAAATTTAATTTGAGATTTTAGAAGACATGAATTTAAATGTATCAAAGACATGACCGTTGCTGCTGAGATAGAATGATGAGATGGTATGTCAACAGTTCTATATATATAGTATGCAAACAACCTTGAAAAAAAAAAAAAAAAAAAAAAAAAAAAAAAAAAATTTTTTTTTTTTTTTTTTTTTTTTTTTTTTTTTTTTTTTCAAGGTTGGTTGGTTGGTTTCTAAAGTTATATTTCTAAGTTAACTGCTACAGTTATATTTCTAAGTTGGCCGCTACAGTTATATTTCTAAGTTGGCTGCTAAGGCTATATTTCTAAGTTGGCTGCTAAGGCTATATTTCTTTAGCCAATCATTATAGATGGCGCTGCAGTCTATATATATAGTATATATATAGTATATCTATTAGGGTGGGTGGGAGTGGAATTTATTTCTTCTACTGTACGGTCATGCATAAAATCGCTCCTGACCTTTAAAATAGGATGAAATTGCGTAATTTATACAATATTGGCTTTGAAAACAAGACTTTTGTCTGACAAATGACAAGATATTACAGGTTTTTATGAAATCAGAATAGATCATAGGCTATTATAGAAAAATCTAACTCTCTAGTCTTGCTGAAAACACATTACGAGACATAGTGACTAGACGACCGTTGCAGGCAAATGTCAAGACACAATGAGAGTGTAGTCATGTTAGCCACAGTAAATATAGACAAGCTTCAAGGGTGGGCGTGGCACCTAAAAAAAAAAAAAAAAAAAAAAAAAAAAAAAAAATTTTTTTTTTTTTTTTTTTTTTTTTTTTTTTTTTTTAAGGTTGGTTGGTTGATTTTAATGTGACTTTGATGGAATTCTAATATTTTTTTGTATATAAATTTTTACAAGCCTCCGTTCAAAATCTTAAGTCAAAATCTTAAACACATCCAACATTGGCAATACAACTGTTACAAAAAAACGGGTCGAACGAAGTGTCAAAGACAGTAATCTGCCATGAGACACTTCGTTCGACCCGATTTTTTATAAATCGTTTGGGTGACCTTTGTGGCAGTTGATAACGACTATGCCTTTTTATTCTCCAACTGTTTCGGCCGTATCATAAAATTAACCCTTGGTCGAGGATTCCAGGCACGGTATATTTTGTACCTGGTAGACACTTCAGGAGATTTTGGCAGTCGGCTTATGGGATTTGGAACTTTTAAATAAATCTTCTGTGATGTGGCTATTGTAATTGGTATG
>CAWVNO010000290.1:0-40136 GCA_963930645.1 Salticus scenicus
GAAGAAAATCGTTAGATCTGTTTTTGTGATACGGACTTACGATCCCATTTCCGGTTTTCGATGACCCAATTCCGGTTTTTCAATTTTTACGAAAATTTGGAAAATTTATCTGTACTCCAGACCTGAATCAATTGTGAAGTTTCGTAGTTCTATCTTTATTAGTTTCGGAAATATGACAGCCAGAAGATTCCACACATACACACACACACACTGACCCATTGCCCAAAACTACTTTTTTGAACTCAGGAGGCCTTAAAACATGTAAATCAGGTGAAACTCTATATCGAATTTTTGGACCGAATATAATACTTCCACTACCGTAGGTAGTGGAATAATTGAAGTAAAAACATAGATCTCGTATTTAATACGAAAATATACAGATTTTCGTATTGCGCTTTCGATCGCCAAATTCAAAAATCGCCAAGGATGACAGATATCAAATCTATGCTTTGTTTTCAATTAAAATATTGGAAATTTGAATTAAAAATTTATTTTACCAAAATTTATTATAGCTTCTAGCACTTAGAGACAGTGTTACTTTTGATTAGTTGAAAGAAAAAAAAAGTCGGCTTTTTAGTTATAGCGATAGTTCTCTACATATACATATAGACCTTTCCTCTTTACATATTAGTATAGAGCAAAGATAGATTAAATAGGTTTCTAATCAACATAATGTAACTCAAATAATTAAACGCGATTTGCATTTCAGCAATAGCTGTATGCGCTATGCATATTGAGCTATTTGTCATAACTGTTAGTTGCTAAAAATAGTCCCCAAATAATTTTAATCTTCTCAATTATTATTTAAAAAAATGCATAATGAAATGCAGATGATATTTTTTTCTTTTTTTTCTTTTACTTTTTATATTATTATTCGCGTGAAAATATATTTTATTTAAAGTCGAAAAATAAATTAACTCGTAAATTTTTTTGGCAACAATTTTAAATTAAAATAAATAATTTAATAAAAGTTTAGAAGTTGGAATTTCTAATTTTATTTTTTTTATTTGTTTATTTATTTTTAAATTCTAATTTAGTTTACACACATCAGTTTAAACATTAATGCTTAGATCATTATATTATATTATATCATATCAAATTATATTATTAGAAAAATAAATACATTTAAATCTATAATGACGTCAGATTTAACGTGTAAGTTTTACATTTTACAAAGCTTTATATGAATTTCAATTTAATTCACGTGCAAATATATTTCTTTTCTTTTCATGTCAAGATATTTGAAAAACAAAACGAACATGTAAATGTTTCTTTTATGTTGGCAGCAGCTAATTTTTTTATTATTTCATTATTTCCATTTCTATTATGGCTTTTATGGGGATTTTAATTAAAATGCTCAGATTTTAAACTAAAAATTTATTTTATCAAAATTAAATATAGCCTATAACAATCAGGGATAGTGTAGCTTTTTATCAGTAAAAGAAGTTTTAATATCGGTTCAGTAGTTTCAGAGATTACCTTCCACAAACATACAATTTTTTGCGCTTTATATAATGATATAGATTAATAAATGTTCATTAAGAATGGAAATTATTGTAAAAAGTCACTATTTGCTATAAATATTTCAGCTAAATGACTTTTTGTTTTTAAGTTTGATCTGAGAGTTGTATTTAAAATTTCTCGTCCAAACCTTTCCAGTGCATTTTAAAAATATACTAGATCATCTGTATTTAATTTATCATTTCTTCTGTTGTCCGCGTAAAATTGACTTTCTTTTGGCATTCAGTATTGTACTTCTGAGATAAGTCGTCTGCATTCATCATGGAAAATAAATTTAATCAATAATAATTTCGTAATTTGTACTGCATGGATGTATAAAATAATATAGAAAAAGTCTTGCGATAGCCACAACATACTAGTTTAATTTTGTCCTATTACTTAATTAGAAGTATACATGTGAAGCACATGAATATACTGTTTCAATGTGGAAATAATTTAAATACTGCAAAAGTACGATTCATTATTTTCCCAGTGAATAAAATTAATTTGTATATGTTTTTTTTTTTTTTTTAATACCCTCCCCCCCCCCCCCCCCCTCAAAAAAAAAAAAAAAAAAAAAAAAAAAAAAAAAAAAAAAATCTGGATAAAAGTGTATATTAAAAGTAAAATGTACCAAAAAACTATCGATAAAAAATAGTAATAGTAATAAATTGTAAACAAAACACGATAGAGTACTGAAATGGGCAACAATTGTTTTGGGTTGAAATCACAGCACATTACAGCTTCATTAGCTGAAAAAATAATTACAAGTACAGCCATGCATTGCTACTTTGCTGTTGTATTTGTGCTAACTTTTCTCATAATAAAGGGTTGACCGAAAACAATTCTCGTAAGTTTTTGTAATGGTGTTTCTTCACTTTTATTTTATTTAATTGAAGGTGAATATCATCCTTTATATATGTATTTAATATCTGCACTTACTGTCCTCTTACCACAGTTGCTTATAGAAAAACATTTTAAACTATATACTATAGTTAAAAATTTTATCAATGATTTTGTGCGATAATTAAATTTGTAATGTAGGTTTAAAAAAATTCATTTTTCTTTTAAGTCTTTTTAAATTCTTTTATCTGATTCAAAATACTATCTTATTTATGCATCACAAACTTTGTTTTTATAAACAATTAAAAAATACCTTACATTAAATCCTTTTAAAAAATGAGCTTATATATTTCGGTTCCGACCGGAACCATCTTCAGAGCTCGACGACGACAATAGCTCGGTGGCTCATTCTCTTTCTTCATTGTCTCCGTCCGTCATTTCTTCACTTCTTTTCCTGTACTTAAAAAGCTGTTGCTATTCAGGTGGGATCAAACTGTGTTCAACGTCATTTACTGCGTCACTGGTTGTCAAAATTTCAAGGGCTTCTTATTTTAAGTGCATATTTATGTGAGTTGAAAGGAGCAATTTTATGAAAGTTAATTGAATCAATATTAATGGGTTTAGTGTTGTTAGTTCTTGAAAAAGAACTAACTGATTAAACAGCTTTTTAAGTACTTACTTTCTGAATAAACAGTTTTTTAAGTACAGGAAAAGAAGTGAAGAAATGACGGACGGAAACAATGAAGAAAGAGAATGTGAATGAGCCACCGAGCTTTTGACGTCGTCGAGCTCTGAAGGTGGTACCGGTCAGAACCGAAATATATAAGCTCATTTTTTAAAAGGATTTAATGTAAGGTAATTTTTTATTGTTTTTAATGAATTTTAATCCTTTTGTAAATAAAAATATGTATTATTTGTTTTTATAGTTTGAAGGATATAGGAGAAGCTGTAAAAAAGAATAATCTTCCCAGGGCACTAATTTTAATCAATAAAGCACTAAAAAAGTATCAGTTAGACGAAAAGATTTTTAAAGAACTACTTATACTGAAGCAGCGCTTGTAAGTATAATTCTGGATAATATTTTACATATAAAAATAAAGAAATGCAGTAGGGAACTACTTACACAAGTCTACAATTTCGATTTGATAATTTTTTGCTGATATTTATGTGTGTGCGTGCCAACTTAAGCCAGTTTTTCTCTATCACATAGATTTTTTGTCAATACAGGATGTTTATTGACATAGTTTCTTCCGTAATTTTCAAGCTAATATAATTATATGGTAACTATTATAGTATCTATTATAATAATTATTTAAATTAATCATGGAAACATACTAGAAACTACCGAAAAGGAAGAAATTGTGTCTCGAAACACCCTGTAAACTTTCGTCATGAGTATCATTTATCAATAATTATTTTAAATTTATCAAAATTAAACTTTTAATTAATCTGATAACCTATCACAGCGTATATTGAGTCTTTTGGTGCTGTGATTAACTTTTTCGTGTTTCAAGAAATTATCTTTCGCAATTAAAGAAATAATTTAACAGATATAATTAATCTTTCGTGCTGGGATTCAATTTTTCCTCGTGATATCTAGTGGTGGGCTGAAGATAATGATGAAAGGTCGAGCGAATCTTGGGTAGTTTTTTATGAGACGGGTCGTAAGGAAGGTAGAGCAGCGAGTTGTAAAAGAAGGAAGAAGAAACGAAGAGTGTTATGAGAAGGGAGTGAACCGTACGAGCTATGCATGCCGGTGGTGGTTTTTCGAAAAAATTAAGCTGGTGCTATTAAGTTAATGGAATCGAGCTATATTTTTCCCTGAAAGCAAAAGTTGTCGGAGCCCTTATAAAAGAGACGAGTGAGCGTATGGCTGAAAAGCTGGATAATTTCGCTGTTCCTGAACGAAGGTACCCGGAGTGTAGAAGTATTGACGTTTCCCGATGGATGCTTTGTCCTTAAAGTGGTTGTGAAAAAACTCTCCTCGACGCTTGGCGGAACTGTTGCAGCTAAAATACCAAATGTTATGTAAGTCAATTATTATATTCATGTCTTTAATTATTCCTGCTTCTTGTATATTGTTGCTTCACTTAAAATGTATTAATTTTTTTTAAGATAGTAATTTTGTGTTGGTATGTAAGGACGAATGGTCCAGTTCAACACTAGCTTCTGTATCATGATGGTATATTTTCCCTTATTCTGCTGAAAGTTAAACGTTAAGAAATATAGTGTAATCCTACTGTAGTCTAATTAAAAATTGGTATATGTTAAAAGCTCAAATTTTAGTGTTGGTGATCCTTTGTGAAAGTATTGTTTTTTTTATTTAATTGTGTCAGATAAAAGATAACAATGAAAAATTAATTACACTAGAGAAACAAGTTTATTTTCTTTATTTACTCTTGTCTGCGGGTAGTGTTTACCCATTTTTCTGAACTAGGGTTGTGCGATAGAAAAGTTAATAAGTAAAAGATAAATTTTAAGAACACAACGCGAATTTATCTTTAATGTTTGTTTTTGTTTAATTCTATACGATCACCTTATCTTTCTTTAAGTTACAAGGAAAATTATAATTGGATAACTTAAACATTTTTTTTATTATTAAGGAAATAATTACATTTGTTTTTATGTCGTTATTATTTAAAATCTAGTAAATAATCACGACTTTAGGTTTAAAGTTGAAGCCAAAGGCAACTTAAACTAAATGAATATTATTTTAAAGTTAAATAGATTTGAATCTTAAATTTAAAAACTTAGCCTAAATAAAAATTATGATAAATGATGCCGTGCCCATTTGGTAGTCAGGAGTAATTATTTGTTTCTCTAGCGGTAAGTTTGGCACCGCGCTTAGGTCTTAAACTATATTAATAATTAAATGAATTATTTTAGTGTGTACTTTTGTATTTTTTTTCAAGTCTACTCAGAATATTTTTTTTTCTCTTTTTCTAACTCATGTGTTATGGAGCCACATTGATGAGGAATAATGTATGGACCTGTGTTGTGACGAGTGAGGATGTATTTCCTTCTGTTGCCCTGTGGTGAGATCATGAAATTTTTGTTTTGATTTACATTCTATTTAAGGGTGAAAAAATTACTTGTGTATTTTATATATATTTTTTTTTAATTGGAAAAATTTGGCTTTTATGTATTGTGTGAAATGAAATTTTATAGTATACATTTTGCTGGAAGGAAGAATTTTGTCAAATGTAATCAATAGATCTGATAATTAAGTGCAAAATAATTATTTCTTGTTAGAGAAACTGTAATCAGTAAATTTATTTTTTTTTTTTGGAAGGGCTTACGAATGTTGGTAAAATTCAAATTTTTTTTTTAAAAAGTATTTTTGAAGAAAAAACTAAATAAATTAGTTAATTGATCTGCAGAATTCTTCTTTCAGCCTATGAATTGCAATTATTTTTTTGTAGTGTTACTCCATTTTTCTTGTGCTAAAATCAAATTTACATATCTTTAAAATTTTGCTTGTGATATTCATATGTATACATTCATTTGCATTATTTTTTTAAGTTACTTGTGTAGTAGAAAATTGAGTCATAACAAAGAAGGATTTTTTTGTGGTTAAAATTATTTTTCGGTGTAAGACAAAATTTTGGAAGTATTAGGACTGGTAATTCATTGGTTTTGAAATTTTGTTGCTTTTAAGACAACTTATGGCTGGATTTATAGGCCAACAAAAAATTTGGAAAAATAGTTAACTTATAAAGTGTAAATAATTTAAAGTTTTTCTCTCAAAAAAAAAAAAAAAAAAAAAAAATCCTTCTTATATTTTGCTTTGCTTTATCATTACTGTATTGCTTATACATGCTTATACACATATTTACAAAACAAGTACATTAGGGGTTAAAAAACATATGGAATTGGTATTTGTTAACACAGTGTGATAATTAGATACAAGACTTTATTACATTATCAATTTGATATATGTTACAGACATAAAAATGAGTACCCATGTTTACTGTTTGTTATATGTAAATTTTATGACTCAATTTAAGTAATTTTTTTTTCCTCTCACTTGGTTTTCTATGCTGCTATATTGTATAACCTTGTTTTCTGCTCCGTATTTGTATTGGCTAGAACATTGAGTTGGTTAGGAAGAATTGTGTTTTTTTAAATTTGAAAAGAAACTGAAGGTTTAGCTGTGGCCTTGACGGTCAAGGGGTTAAAAACATTATTAGACGGTTTAGGGCTAAAAAAATTCGCTAGTGTTAGGAATTTTTTTTTGTTGTTGTGTGTTGCTTTTGATTTAATTGTCAGTATGGGTGAAAAACCGGAAACAGGGGTTGAAAATAGCAGTAGTAAGGAGGCTACTCAGCCAAATGGTTCCATGTACAGGCGTTGGAAAATTCCTTGCTATCTGTCGCAAGAGGTGTTTATATTTTGGGGAACTATTTTTTTTTTAAATTGTGAATTTTTGTATATACCTTGGTATGGGTTAGGAAAAAGGAATTTTTTTTAGTTTATGCCCCCTCTGGCAGATGTAGTCACCAATCTGTTTAAAGTTTAAAATGTCTGGCCTAGATCAAAAATTATGTTCAATTCTTGAAAAAAAAAAAAAAAAAAAAAAAACTGCTGTTGGCAAGGGAAAGTTCAAAATTGTAATTCTTATTTGTGGCCTAGTGCTTTTGGGTTTACCTTAATAGTTCGAAATACAGATTTTAAAATTGTTTAGAGTAGCGTTTAACTTTAAATTTTTTAACTTTGAAGAAAAATTCTTAGGAAATGTATTGAAGTTGGAGTGTAGGCGAGCAATGCTCTATATATTTTATTTTCTCTGTCACTCTGATTGGGTTCAATTTTTTTTTAAATATTGCTAGGAGAATAGTACTTTTTGTTAGTTTATTCTAAATGCTTAAAAACATGTCTTCGCTTAACTCAAAATTCTTGTTTTTGGGGTTAGTTATGGCATGTTATCACTATAGTTAGTAAAGTTTAATAGTCAGGTAGAATTTTTTTTTCCATAATGTTTCTTTGAGATTTTTGTTGTTGTCATGTAGTTGCATATTTTCACTTTTTGTTAAAAATATTTAGTTCCAAAACCTGTGCAATAACTCTATAGACTGGAAAAAATGAAAATAGTGGCGTAAAAATTAAAAATTTCCCCTTAATTTCAATTTAATTGCTTAAATCAGGGTGATACAAAGCTGAGTGCAATAATTGTTCTAAAGGATTTTCTGCCAAAATTCTGGTGTTGGGGCTATCTTGGTGATTGAGATAGTGTTTTTCTAGTAAATTGTTGATTCCCCACAAGGTTTTCGTTTAAAATAATACTTAGTAGGGAGATAATGTCCAATTTTAAAAGTTACAAGTAAGAGATATAATTGTACCCTTTTACGAGTAAAGTGCTGTCTTTTCAAGCTTTGTTGGGAATTGTGTTATAAAAGTTTGGTTGATCTTAGTAAATCCTGCTATGTAAAGGTTGATTTAGGTGTTGTTTTGATTTTTGTTATAAATGTTTTTGCTGCGGTTTGAGAGCAGTTTGTGGGAAAGATGCAGGAAAGTTGATGTTTTTGTAGCTACCTAGGGTCAAAAAATTGAATTATGAGCTTGAAAATACTGTTTTAAATATAAATTTCAGGCACTTTATATTGTTAGCTTTTAGTTGAGGGTTTCTGCATCAGAAATTTTGGCTGTACTGTGTAAATAATACTCTGAAGTTGAAATTGATTAAAGAATTGAACATGTGTGAGTACTTCTGTGCTCTTTTAAGTAACGATTTCTGGGGTTATATGTGTTTAAAATTAGGATTTTAGGTTGCAAACAGTTCTAAAAGTTTTTTTTTTAGATTCCAGGCTAATATTTTGTTATACTGTAGGCAAATTTTTTATGTGGGTTTAGGTGTTAAAGTGTTAATTCTATCTTTTTGGGGGGAAAATGATTTAGAACATTTTTCGCAAATTCTTGTAAAACTGTAGTAATCTGGAGTCTGTTATGGTTTTGTTTACATATTTGAGTAGTATTTGTAGCATGTTTAGGACGAGTTGTGACTGACCTGTAATTCTGTTATCGCAGATTCATTTAATTCTGTTATAGTTTATTTATAAAAGAGTTAGGGTCAGGATGGCGCTTGTTCGCTCGGTCGTTTCACAATTCTGCCCTGTTTTAGTTGAGGTAAACTCTGAGGGGAAATGAGTTTTGTGATTGATGTTTGTTTAGGAGTTAATGTAGATTTATTGAGAATTTAGGTACCTTGTGTTTTGAGGAATTATGGAAATTTTGCAAAAGAGTGATAATTGTTTTTGTGAAGTGTTCCAAAAACTGTGTTTTGCAAATAAGGATGTCTCTCAGAGTTGTGTTTGCCTTTGTATCTGCTCTTGCTACTTATAAATTGTGTAAACAATCACTCAGATTTGTAAAGTCAGGAAAATTATTTGGATTTAAAAAAAAAAAAAAAATAAATAAATAAAAAAATAAAATAAAATAAAATAACCTGTTATAAGATCATAGCCCACCTTGTGTACAATTTTGGGTAAATTTCAGAGAAGTAAAATACTCGTAGGTTAGGAAAATTTTTTTATTTAGCAAGCTTCAAAGTATTTTCTCTGTTTTAAACTGTGTTTAATTTCAATGTTTCTCCAAATTTTTTTTTTTTGCATGTCGTTATCTTATCAGTATTGGATTGGTTTCGGTTAAAATTGTATGATAGATTGCTATTTGTTCAAAATTGTGGGTCAGAAATTGTTTTGTGACTAAAAGTTAGTGTTTAGGTATTCTATTACTTTTTATTGGCTAAGGCTCGGTGTTTATTACATCTGCCAGAGTGGTAAAAGGTTCTCGATGGTAAAGCTTGAACAAATTTGTAAATATAATTTTTTTTGTAAATAGTTGTATATTTGTTAGTATATTTTTGCATATCATTCTTTTTTTGTAGTATAACTAGTAGTCTTAATACTTTCGAAAAGGTGCTCTCAGTGGGAAATATTAGGGTAAAAAAAAAAAGTTATGGGGGGTAAGAAAATATTGGGCTCTGAAGCTGTTGAGCAGACGGTCAAAAGTTTTTTTTTATATATTTTCTCCTTTGCCCTGTATATGAGTAAGGTTCGGCTGTCCTCGAGCAATGTTACAAAAAAAAAAAAAAAAAAAAAAAATTTAAGTGTAAAAATAGAAAAATGTAAAAACCAAAAAAAAAAAAAAAAAAAAAAAAAAAATTGTACAATCGCGGCAGCATGTGCACTTACTTAATAATCTAGTGTGATATATTTTGTGTAATGTATTTCTGGGCGCACAATTTTATGTCATGGCGTTCTTTTGACGTTAGTAGTACCGTGTGCCAGTCAAAGTGTTTGCACTGTTAGAAATTATCTCGGGGCAGGTCACAACTTTGGGGTAACCATGCATGGTGTTATTTGCATAATGAGCAGAAAGCAAGGTTGGTCAAAATTTGTAAAGTGGTGTATTTAGTGCTTGTCTATATCATCTGCTCAAGACTGTGTTTACTCCAAGAAACTGTGTTATAAGACTGTATGTATAATTACACACACTGTGAACTGATATTACATTACGTATTTTGGACAATTATTTTGGAACTGCTACAAGATATATATGAACATTTTTATTGTAATAAATATAAACTTTAACACGGAATGTCAGACTTCCGCGTCCAGCAATGAACAATAGTGTATCACATTATATTAAATTTTGGTTGACCTGTGTAATATTTCCTTAGTTATATTTTTTTTTCTCAAAACTGTGTGTTGAAAAATAAGTGCTGAAAGTATATTATTAAAAGCAATTGTGTATTTCTAGAGAAAAGGCTCAATCATGTAAATTTTTTTTTTTGAAGGAATATTTCATTTTTTTTTTTTTTGGTTTGCTGTGCTTTTGATGTATCATGTAAATAGCTGTAACAGTTTGGTCATTATGTGGAGGTTTTCCAAAAACAACAGAGGCCAACCCAGTGTTCTCCCCTTTATTTTGATCTAATATTTTGAGGTGAAAGGAGTATTCCTGTTTTCAGTAAATTATATGTCAGGCGGATGGGTATGCAGTGAATATTGATCTGTAGAGTCTTTAAGTATCTCAATAGTAACTTTTTTTTAAGTTGGCAATCTTTATACGGCAATAGTGTAGCTTGTGTGTTCATACTGTCCTGGGAAATGGTAGGGTGTGTGGGAAGAGCGATCGGCTTTCCACAGGCTCGGCAGGAACTGGTGATTAGAGGTTTACATGTCTCGGGTCGATGTTTGATCTGCGGTAATGGGAGTTCTAGTTGCAGGTTGTTGGCTGTGCAGGGATGGTTTGTTGCAAGTGTGGTTTCTATTATTAAAAAAAAAAAAAATAAATAAATAAATAAATAAATAGATAATAAATGTCATTATTTAAAAAAAAAAAAAAAAAAAAAAAAAAAAAACACATCTAGTAGTTTAAAGCTCTCATTTAAAAACTTTTCTTGCTGCATACTCGGACGCTGGTACAATATGTGGTGTTCCTGGCTGTGTCTGATTTATTTATTTATTTTTTTTTTTTCTCTGTGACGGGAGGGTAGTTATCACAGCGTATATTGAGTCTTTTGGTGCTGTGATTAACTTTTTCGTGTTTCAAGAAATTATCTTTCGCAATTAAAGAAATAATTTAACAGATATAATTAATCTTTCGTGCTGGGATTCAATTTTTCCTCCTTTTCCAAGAAATTTTCTTTTCCAATTAAACAAATAGCTTAACAGGTGGGGGTGATTAAATAAAAAAAAAAAAAAAGAAAAATGTAAATACATGTTAAGAAATATGTAAAAATGCTTAGGAAAATAAGAAGAATAGTTTGTATAGAGATAATCCGAGGGTGAGAGCATCCTTTGTGTATGGGATCAAGATTACAAATTCCATGGGGGAATTTGGGTAAACAAAATATATTCTAGAAAGTATGTTGAAAATATGAGATTCTTTGTTCCAGTTTCACGAGCAAAGCATTCATTTTGTTAAGCTGCTTTGGGAAACAGCTGTAAATGCCATCGTTCTGGAATGCATATTGCATCTGCATAGGGAAAGCTAGTATTCAAAAATCCTTTCTCTCTTTTCCTTTTTTATCGAAGTGAAGCGTGAAACGTGACCTCGAAACAGATGGCTGAAGAAAACAGCTGATAAGCGGGGATCCCCCCTTTTCACTCCGTTCTGTGACGTGAGCACAAGAATTTCCATATGAAAATCACAGGGGAGGGGTCACAAGCTGTACCTCGTGGTTTTTCTACGCATTCATTCGGCGTAGTGGGTTTGCTGATGTATCATGGGGAGAGGAAGGCGGGGCGACTGCTTTCCCCTCCCGGTTTGGATAAAAAGTGGACATTTTTAGTTTTTGGGGAAGAAGAAAAAAAAGAAAAAAAAAAGATGAGATGAGTCTTCTCGTTTGGGAAGTAGTGAGTACTTGATCTGATTGAGACTCGCTGGTTTAGGCGAAGTGTGGTCGTAAGATAGTTTTTTTATGAGAAGAGATTGGAGGCAGGTTTGGTTCGCTTGCTCGTGATAAGCAGAGGCTGATGTGAGATCTCTGGAGGCTAGTTTTTCCTCGTGATATCTAGTGGTGGGCTGAAGATAATGATGAAAGGTCGAGCGAATCTTGGGTAGTTTTTTATGAGACGGGTCGTAAGGAAGGTAGAGCAGCGAGTTGTAAAAGAAGGAAGAAGAAACGAAGAGTGTTATGAGAAGGGAGTGAACCGTACGAGCTATGCATGCCGGTGGTGGTTTTTCGAAAAAAATAAGCTGGTGCTATTAAGTTAATGGAATCGAGCTATATTTTTCCCTGAAAGCAAAAGTTGTCGGAGCCCTTATAAAAGAGACGAGTGAGCGTATGGCTGAAAAGCTGGATAATTTCGCTGTTCCTGAACGAAGGTACCCGGAGTGTAGAAGTATTGACGTTTCCCGATGGATGCTTTGTCCTTAAAGTGGTTGTGAAAAAACTCTCCTCGACGCTTGGCGGAACTGTTGCAGCTAAAATACCAAATGTTATGTAAGTCAATTATTATATTCATGTCTTTAATTATTCCTGCTTCTTGTATATTGTTGCTTCACTTAAAATGTATTAATTTTTTTTAAGATAGTAATTTTGTGTTGGTATGTAAGGACGAATGGTCCAGTTCAACACTAGCTTCTGTATCATGATGGTATATTTTCCCTTATTCTGCTGAAAGTTAAACGTTAAGAAATATAGTGTAATCCTACTGTAGTCTAATTAAAAATTGGTATATGTTAAAAGCTCAAATTTTAGTGTTGGTGATCCTTTGTGAAAGTATTGTTTTTTTTATTTAATTGTGTCAGATAAAAGATAACAATGAAAAATTAATTACACTAGAGAAACAAGTTTATTTTCTTTATTTACTCTTGTCTGCGGGTAGTGTTTACCCATTTTTCTGAACTAGGGTTGTGCGATAGAAAAGTTAATAAGTAAAAGATAAATTTTAAGAACACAACGCGAATTTATCTTTAATGTTTGTTTTTGTTTAATTCTATACGATCACCTTATCTTTCTTTAAGTTACAAGGAAAATTATAATTGGATAACTTAAACATTTTTTTTATTATTAAGGAAATAATTACATTTGTTTTTATGTCGTTATTATTTAAAATCTAGTAAATAATCACGACTTTAGGTTTAAAGTTGAAGCCAAAGGCAACTTAAACTAAATGAATATTATTTTAAAGTTAAATAGATTTGAATCTTAAATTTAAAAATTTAGCATAAGAAAAAATTATGATAAACCTTAAAAAAAATTAAATAATTTTTAATCAAGATGAATTATTAATCTGAATTTGAAATGTATAAGAATCTCTTGTTATTTTTACAGTGATGTATGTGCGAGTGAACACGATAGCGTCTGAATGCTTTGCTCGAAAAAGCTGAGTGTTGGTACGTAAAATATAGTTCACTGTAACACAAACTCCATTCCCTTTCGTAAATCATGGACTTAGTTTTTTTTTTTTTTTTTTTTTTTACAGGGACACATAAATTTCTTCATCATTATGGCCTATAACTCAAATTATTTAAAGTGCGATAACATCTAAATGCCTTGTTTGATTGACCTAAATATTTGCATACATGGTACAGTTACCATCATATAAACAGTATAAATTTGGTGACACTTACAGAATTTTAAAGGGATACACGAACATTTCTTTATCATTATGTCTTATGGCTCAAATCATTTGAAATGCAATAGCATTAACCCGTTAACGACCGAATTAATTTTGCAAAATATTATTAGCTGATTATTTCACTTCTAAATTAATATAGACAACTGACAGCAAAATATATTAACTTAAACAATTCTTCTGATAGTTTTAAATATAAAGCCTATCCTCATTTATTGACGTTTAGTGTTCTAGCGAGAAAACTTCAAGATAGAAAAGTTTGAGATAACAGATTAATTTCCTATTTATATGTTGACAAAGATCTCGAAAGTAAAATATTATAATATATATTATTATTCAACTTGATTTAAGTTAGTATACCTGCGCAAAAAGCAAATATATGTGCAACGAATGAAAAATCATAAAATGACTATCCAAATTATGAAATAATTAATAGTAGGCACATAAAACTTTCAGGGATCATTTAGATTGACGCTATAAACTGTGACTAAAAAATAGAAATCATTCCAAGAAAGAAACCACAAAAAAAAAAAAAAAAAAGCCATTTTATCAGCTGTCCTCAAATGAGGACACTGGGCGCCAACGGCTTAAATTAAACAACATACTAGGGGAGAGTTACTAAAACATCGTATTATAATTTTCTCATTTGTTTATTTAACGACATCTATCACTTTAAATTATTTATACAACCATTAATTACTTAATGTTCAGAAAGTCGAGTGGAGTTAGTTCAGGTTCTTGTTGAATGACATAGACTGACACTGTGGTATCTCTTATAAAATTAACTCCATGTTTGTCTGTTATTGGCCACTACTTATATGACACAAGTGAATAAATCAGGTACCCGTATTAAACAATTTGTATTAGGTGCTCTGACATCAGGCCGTTTGTTTTGTAACTACATGTTTCCACGCAAGAGTTTTGGCTCAATTACACACAACTTTTCTTGAAACTTTGATCCAATTGTCAATTTGAACCGATTTTGTTAGCTGAAATCACTTTTACACCCAATGTAATAAGAATTGGGAGTACGAACAATTATTTTCTAATAAGTCATAAAAAAATTAATTTTAAATATTTTTAAAAACCTGCTTATATTCTGACTATATTCTGAAACTGAATGCAGCGTAGACCTTAAAATATCAGTTTGTCATGTGGCGACTAAATAAAACAAAATTATGACTAGACTCAAGCAACTTGCCAGATTTTTCCTTTTTGTGATCTTAAAGCATAAATTTATTTGACATAATATAAAACATATTTTTCAATATTTAAAATATAAATTGAGTCAAATAGCAGTGAAATGATTATGCATTTCGGAAATTAGATAAAAATATATTGCATATTTCAGTAATTGATATTTAAAGGGGAAAAAAATTGCACTGACATAACATTTTTCAGGAATCAGCTTTTTTTTTTTTTTAAAAAAAAAAAAAAAAAAAAAAAAAAAACTTATGGTTGTTCATTAGCGATAAAATAATTTATTGATTAAATAAAAGCATGTTTCAGCCATTGGTTTATCATTAAATAAAAAATTCAAATACATTATGTGTTATAATTGAAAATTGTTCAAAGCATTTTCAGTTGTATTATGCTCCCCCCCCCCCCTATATGTTTAATTTTTAATACGCTTTAGGTGATGCGTGTATATTCTTTAGACACAATACAAGATACACTGGATATAAGATACACTGGATATATATAGCTGCCTTAGTCCGCTTCTGTGCTTGGCACAAAGAAATCAAAAGATCTATAAATTTGCTTTGTTTTCGAAAAACTCCAACTCTATAATCATTCTTTCTTTAGAATGAATTGGTTTCCCTTTCAGAAACATAGTTATTTAAAAAAAAAAAAATGCAATAATTATTATACAATTTTTCATACATATTTTATTGGAAAGACAATAAAATCTTACTAATTGTATTTGAAAACTGAAATAGTTTTATTATTTTTAAAACCCTTTACTGAGAAAATACTTTGCCAAAAAATTATAATGAACGTGTACATTGTCTCTCCTTAATTTTTTTTTTTTTTTTTTTTTTTTTGCAGTGCTGATATTTTATCTATGTTTAAAATAAATTCTTTCATTATAAATTTATTAGGTCAATCCTGCTTTCTAATATATAAAATTAAATCAAAAGTGTAAAGAGTATAGATTGTGTAAAATATTTTTTGACATATAACTTTTGAATGCTTCAACCTAGAAATAACACAGGCATATGAAATAGAGAGTGAAACCTATCTTATGATTTTGATGGAAATCACGAGCAAAGGATTAAAATTTCTATGGTCATCCAAACGAAAGGGTTGATTTTTGATAAAATATGTTAAAAAAAAAAAAATGTTAAGTGCATCATGCATGTGGAGGAAACAAAATAAGGCCTTTATACCCAATTTTATGTTTCTGTGATGATCAGAACATAGAATTTTGTGTTCAGCATACAGACATTTTGATACACATTCTTTTTGTTATTGTTTCATTAAAGCCAATTAGTAACTCTTGTAACAGCTTTTTTTGTTGTGGTAAAGAGAGGTATTTTTATTAATATGAACCAATTTTGACCTTAAAATAACCCATTTCTGGAATATCCAATGAGTTCCCCACCCGATTTTTTTTTAACATGTGATTCCATGTATCTTTTTATAACAAACTAATGTTTTTACAAATATAATTTTAGCTGCTTTGAACTTGTCTTTAATTTCACCCTTGTAGATATTTAATTTTTAACCTCTGAGAAAAATTAACAATTTATGCCATACAAAATCCATATGCATATAAGTTACTTTAAAGTTTTCTCACCACCAGCCAGGAGAAATATAAGCTATAGAAACAATTTTTAACCCTTGAATATCCAAACCATATGTAACAAAGTAAAATTACTGCTAAAACTGTCTATAGTTCACTGTTATGTAGAAAAGCATGTATTATATATATATATATATATTATCTCTTGCAGGCTAAAGTTGCTGTAAGAACTTAAATTTGAGAGTTTGAAGCTGATTAATGCTGAAAGATGAAGAAACAAGAAATGGAACTTGAATGTGTCAAAATGAAAAAAAAAAAATAAAACTAATGTTGGAAAAAATGTCAAAAATAATGTACTAACTATATATATTTTGCATTATTAAAATGGGTGAAAAGTTCGCTTTTTTTCTTACTGCAATCTGTCTTTTTTGAGTTAAAAAATAAATTTATTACTAAACCATCATGAAATACAACAAAACAAACAAACGGTTTCAAATGCTATGTGCCCTTTTTGGAAGAGTCAGGGCCCGACTAGAATGTTTTGTGCCCTGTCTCGATCCAATTCTTCTTACCCCTCATGAAAATTTAAGATGAGGAGCTAAATAACATAATTACAGTAAAATTATAAGATAAAAAACTTTTTATAAACCATGTTTTTAAATTTTCTGTTGAATCATAGCTATAGAACTAACTACATTAGCACTTTATCAATGCGTATTGTTACGAAATTGTAAATAATTGTATTTATTTTTGTATAAATTCTTTCAAAGAGGCTTAGTAAGTTAATGTCATTTTTCTGCATTTCCAGCTCTTTTTCGCGTTAAAATAGCTTAATTTTCCTTTTAAAACGCATTAAAAAGAACCAATAGACAGATAATGGATTTGGCGCCAAATTTGGCGAGTTTTTGCGAGAAAATCCTTGTTATCGATATTCCAAAAATGGACGTTCTAATGTGATTGGTTAAAGAGTTATGGAAATTTGAATTTTTAAAAACAAAGTTGATTTTAAAATTAAAATATTAATCTTTTCAGAACAACATATTTGCATCATGAACTACATTAGCACTTTATCAATGTGTAGAAAATCTTTAAATTGATAATGACGTCAATTTTTGCCAGATGCATAATTTAACTTTTTACAATTTTTTAATGCTCACGTTTAATTAAATGTATTTATTTTTATGTCGAAAGAAAATGAACTCGTAAAATTGTTTTGGCAACAATTAAATTATAGCTAATATTTTAATGGCTATTTTTATTGCTATTAGGAGCTTATTATTTTCACTAGCTGGCTTCGCCCGCTAGCGGATCAGTATTTTCAAATGGATCACTAAAATTAATGAATCACTAACAGTAACTTTTAGTGTTAAGAAAAGAAATTAAAAAAAAATAATAATTTGTGATTGGGTAAAAAGTCGGCCCGGGTCCCCACTGCCTTCGGCAGCGCAGTCCCGTGCGCGCGCACAGCTTAAGGGATACGCGCAGCGCGCGTATTCCTTCCCTCACCCTTCGTGGCTTCTAAAAAAAAAAAAAAAAAAAAAAAAATTGGATCGGGTAAAAACTCCCATCGGGGCAGCGCAGACCCGTAGCAAAAACCGGCAGCGCAGACCCGTGCGCGCTGCTCACGCACGTGTAGAGGTATACGTGCGCTGCGCGCACATATTGTTTCTCCAGTCAAAATTTCATTCTTAAGCTAATTAAAAAAATTATTTCTCATAGGGTAAAAATTCGGACCGGTCCCCACTGCCTTTCGCAGCGCAGTCCCGTGCGCGCGCACACCTTAAGGGATACACGCGCTGCGCGCGCGTATTCCTTCCCTGGCACTTCGTGCCTGAAAAAAAAAAGTGATCGGTAAAAAACTGCCACCGGGTCCATGCGCGCGCACGCGTGAAGGTATATTCTCAAGTCAAAATTTTATTCTTAAGAAAATTTAAAAAATCATTTCTCATCGGGTACAAATTCGGACAGGGTCCCCACTGCCTTCGGCAGCGCAGTCCCGTGCGTTCTGCGCGCGCACAAGTTAGAGAATACGCGCGCGGTGCACGCCTACTTCCCCCACCCTTTCATGCCCTCTTAATTAACCTACGTATACCAATTTTTAAAGATCTAACTCAATTGGCTGAGATGCAACAGAAAACGTATTCAGGACACCTCAAAACGTGTAAATCTGGTGAAAACTTTCGATAATATAAAAGTTCTTTAAAATATCTTTCGAATGATCTATTAAAATTAATTTAATCATAATTAGAAATTTAAATATTGAAATTTAAAATATTACAGCGCCATCTGGCGGTAGAAATTTCTGTATTCCACTGTTCGATTCCATATGAAAAAAGCTTTCTAATGATGTATTACTTATGAAATTATTTTAATTACTAGCTGAGAAACAAAAGAAATCGTAATCAGGATACCTCAAAACGTGTAAATCTGGTGAAAACTTTCGATAATTTAAAAGAACTTTAAAATATCTTTCGAATGATGTATTAAAAATAATTTAATCATAATTAGAAATTGAAATTTGAAAATATTACAGCGCCATCTGGCGGTACAAATTTCTGTATTCCACTGTTCGATTCAAATTCAAAAAAGCTTTCTATTGATGTATTTTTTATGAAATTATTTTAATTAGTAGCTGAGATACAAAAGAAAATTAATTCAGGAGACCTCAAAACGTGTAAATCTGTTGAAAACTTTGAATAATATAAAAGAACTTTAAAATATCTTTGGAATGATATATAAAAAATAAATTAATCGTAATTAGAAATTGAAATATGCGTATTGTATTAGAATATTGCAATTTTTTAATCGCAGAACCAAAACATGTGACCCTTTTTTTTTTTTTTTCTTAGCTTCCGTCGAGCTGATAAAATGTGATTCGTGTAAAGATAAAATTTAATTTGCAATTAAAATGTAAATCTTTTGTTTATTGACGAAAATCGATGAAATTTCAACTGCAAGTTTGTTTTGTGGTGTTAAGATTGTATATGAAGTGAAATGTCTAAAATTTGAAAAATTGAAGAAAATAGAAAATTGCAATTTTTAATCGCAGTACGAAACTCGTGACCTCATTAAATACCAGATGTGTTTCTTTCCGTTGAAGACTGCCGTAGACTATCGTCTGGAAAGCTAAGATTCTTGTGATTTGTTGCCAATATTTTTTTATAATTTAGTTAATTTTAAAAAATCTAATTGTCCGATCGATAAGCCGTTTAAACCATCACCTTAAAAAAAAAAAAAAAAAGCCCTTTCCAATGGTATCTTGTTTGTAACAATACGACTGATATTTCTAATTTATTTTTCACTTTTTCCGTAAAAATGTCGCTTTTTAAGCATTTAATCATGAATTCTGGGTCATTTTTCGTTAGACAATGGTCGACATTTTAATTAATATCTCCGCTAATTAGGGTCGCATCGCTTAGCAAATTAGATAACCCAGATCTGCGATAAATTCTCTGTCCGACGGTACCTGTTCGAAGTTCGTGCGACCGTTAGCGGCGGAGCTTTTGCGGTCTGTCTCACAGACAGACACACGCGTACAGATTCTAATAATATAAGGAGACTAGCTGGCTTCTCCCACTAGCGGGTCAGTATTCTCAAATGAATCACTAAAATTAATGAATCTCTAACAGTAACTTTTAGTGTTAAGAAAAGAAATTTAAAAAAAATAATAATTTGTGATTGGGTAAAAAGTCGGCCCGGGTCGCCACTGCCTTCGGCAGCGCAGTCCCGTGCGAGCTGCGCGCGCACAGCTTAAGGGAAACACGTGCCGCGCGCGCGTTTTCCTTCCCTCACCCTTCGTGGCTGCTAAAAAAAAATCGGTGGAGGTATACGTGCGCTGAGCGCACATATTGCTTCTCAAGTCAAAATTTTATTCTTAAGATAATTTAAAAAATCATTTCTCATCGGGTAAAAATTCGGACCGGGTCCCCACTGCCTTCCGCACCGAAGCCCTGTGCGTTCTGCGCGCGCACAACTTAGGGGATACGCGCGCGGTGCACGCCTATTTCTTCCCCCACCCTTTCATGCCCTCTTAATTAACCTACGTATACCAATTTTTAACGATCTAACTCAATTGGCTGAGATGCAAAAGAAAACGTATTCAGGACACCTCAAAACGTGTAAATCTGGTGAAAACTTTCGATAATATAAAAGCACTTTAAAATATCTTTCGAATGATGTATTAAAAATAATTTAATCATAATTAGAAATTGAAATATTGAAATTTTAAAATATTACAGCGCCATCTGGCAGTAGAAATTTCTGTATTCCACTGTTCGATTCCAAATCAAAAAAGCTTTCTAATGATGTATTACTTATGAAATTATTTTAATTAGTAGCTGAGATACAAAAGAAAATTAATTCAGGAGACCTCAAAACGTGTAAATCTGTTGAAAACTTTGAATAATATAAAAGAACTTTAAAATATCTTTCGAATAATATATAAAAAATAAATTAATCGTAATTAGAAATTGAAATACGCGTATTACAATATTGCAATTTTTTAATCGCAGAACCAAAACACGCGACCCTTTTTTTTTTTTATTTTTTTCTTAGCTTCCGTCGAGCTGATAAAATGTGATTCGTGTAAAGATAAAATTTAATTTGCAATTAAAATGTAAATCTTTTGTTTATTGACGAAAATCGATGAAATTTCAACTGCAAGTTTGTTTTGTGGTGTTAAGATTGTATATGAAGTGAAATGTCTAAAGTTTGAAAAATTGAAGAAAATAGAAAATTGCAATTTTTAATCGCAGTACGAAACTCGTGACCTCATTAAATACCAGATGTGTTTCTTTCCGTTGAAAACTGCCGTAGACTATCGTCTGGAAAGCTAAGATTCTTGTGATTTGTTGCCAATATTTTTTTTATTTTAGTTAATTTTAAAAAATCTAATTGTCCGATCGATAAGCCGTTTGAACCATCGGATTAAAAAAAAAAAAAAGCCCTTTCCAATGGTATCTTGTTTGTAACAATACGACTGATATTTCTAATTTATTTTTCGCTTTTTCTGTAAAAATGTCGCTTTTTAAGCATTTAATCATGAATTCTGGGTCATTTTTCAATAGTCAATGGTCGACATTTTAATTAATATCTCCCCTAATTAGGGTCGCATCGTTTAGCAAATTAGATAACCCAGATCTGCGATAAATTCTCTGTCCGACGGTACCTGTTCGAAGTCCGTGCGACCGTTAGCGGCGGAGCTTTTGCGGTCTCTCTCACAGACAGACACACGCGTACAGATTCTAATAATATAAGGAGACTAGCTGGCTTCGCCCGCTATTGGGTCAGTATTTTCAAATGAATCACTAAAATTAATGAATCTCTAACAGTAACTTTTAGTGTTAAGAAAAGAAATTAAAAAAAAATAATAATTTGTGATTGGGTAAAAAGTCGGCCCGTGTCACCACTGCCTTCGGCAGCGCAGTCCCGTGCGCGCGCACAGCTTAAGGGATATACGCACCGCTCGCGCGTTTTCCTTCCCTCATCCTTCGTGGCTCCAAAAAAAAAAATCGGATCGGGTAAAAACTCCCATCAGGTCCCCACTGCCTCCGGCAGCGCAGACCCGTGCGCGCTGCGCACGCACGTGTGGAGGTATACGTGCGCTGCGCGCACATATTGCTTCTCAGGTCAAAATTTTATTCTTAAGAAAATTTAAAAAATCATTTCTCATCGGGTAAAAATTCGGACCGGGTCCCCGCTGCCTTCCGCATCGAAGCCCCGTGCGCGCTGCGCTCGCGTATTCCTTCCCTGACCCTTCGTGCCTGAAAAAAAAAAAATCTGATCGGGAAAAAACTGCCATCGGGTCCCCACTGCCTCCGGCAGCGCAGACCCATGCGCGCTTGGCGCGCACGTGTGAAGGTATATGTGCGCTGCGCTGCGCGCACATATTCCTTCTCAAGTCAAAATTTTATTCTTAAGAAAATTAAAAAAATCATTTCTCATCGGGTACAAATTCGGACCGGGTCCCCAATGCCTTCGGCAGCGCAGTCCCGTGCGTTCTGCGAGCGCACAAGTTAGGGGATACGCTCGCAGTGCACGCCTATTTCTTCCCCCACCCTTTCATGCCCTCTTAATTAACCTACGTATACCAGATTTTAACGATCTAACTCAAATGGCTGATATGCAAAAGAAAACGTATTCAGGACACCTCAAAACGTGTAAATCTGGTGAACACTTTCGATAATATAAAAGTACTATAAAATATCTTTCGAATGATGTATTAAAAATAATTTAATCATAATTAGAAATTTAAATATTGAAATTTTAAAATATTACAGCGCCATCTGGCGGTAGAAATTTATGTATTCCACTGTTCGATTCCAATTCAAAAAAGCTTTCTAATGATGTATTACTTAGGAAATTATTTTAATTAGTAGCTGAGAAACAAAAGAAAACTAATTCAGGACACCTCAAAACGTGTAAATCTTGTGAAAACTTTCGATAATTTAAAAGAACTTTAAAATATCTTTCGAGTGATGCATTAAAAATAATTGAATCATAATTAGAAAATGAAATATTGAAATTTGAAAATATTACAGCGCCATAAAAGAAAATGGATTCAGGACACCTCAAAACGTATAAATCTGGTGAAAATTTTCGATAATTTAAAAGAACTTTAAAATATCTTTCGAATGATGTATTAAAAATAAATTAATCATAATTAGAAATTGAAATTTGAAAATATTACAGCGCCATCTGGCGGTACAAATTTCTGTATTCCACTGTTCGATTCCAATTCAAAAAAGCTTTCTAATGATGTATTTTTTATGAAATTATTTTAATTAGTAGCTGAGATACAAAAGAAAATTAATTCAGGATACCTCAAAACGTGTAAATCTGTTGAAAACTTTGAATAATATAAAAGAACTTTAAAATATCTTTCGAATGATATATAAAAAATAAATTAATCGTAATTAGAAATTGAAATACGCGTATTAGAATATTGCAATTTTTTAATCGCAGAACCAAAACACGCGACCCTTTTTTTTTTTTATTTTTTTTTTAGCTTCCGTCGAGCTGATAAAATGTGATTCGTGTAAAGATAAAATTTAATTTGCAATTAAAATGTAAATCTTTTGTTTATTGACGAAAATCGATGAAATTTCAACTGCAAGTTTGTTTTGTGGTGTTAAGATTGTATATGAAGTGAAATGTCTAAAGTTTGAAAAATTGAAGAAAATAGAAAATTGCAATTTTTAATCGCAGTACGAAACTCGTGACCTCATTAAATACCAGATGTGTTTCTTTCCGTTGAAAACTGCCGTAGACTATCGTCTGGAAAGCTAAGATTCTTGTGATTTGTTGCCAATATTTTTTTATTTTAGTTAATTTTAAAAAATCTAATTGTCCGATCGATAAGCCGTTTAAACCATCGGATTAAAAAAAAAAAGCCCTTTCCAATGGTATCTTGTTTGTAACAATACGACTGATATTTCTAATTTATTTTTCACTTTTTCCGTAAAAATGTCGCTTTTTAAGCATTTAATCATGAATTCTGGGTCATTTTTCAATAGTCAATGGTCGACATTTTAATTAATATCTCCCCTAATTAGGGTCGCATCGTTTAGCAAATTAGATAACCCAGATCTGCGATAAATTCTCTGTCCGACGGTACCTGTTCGAAGTCCGTGCGACCGTTAGCGGCGGAGCTTTTGCGGTCTCTCTCACAGACAGACACACGCGTACAGATTCTAATAATATAAGGAGACTAGCTGGCTTCGCCCGCTATTGGGTCAGTATTTTCAAATGAATCACTAAAATTAATGAATCTCTAACAGTAACTTTTAGTATTAAGAAAAGAAATTAAAAAAAATAATAATTTGTGAATGGGTAAAATGTCGGCCCGTGTCACCACTGCCTTCGGCAGCGCAGTCCCGTGCGCGCGCACAGCTTAAGGGATACACGCGCCGCTCGCGCGTTTTCCTTCCCTCATCCTTCGTGGCTCCAAAAAAAAAAAAAATCGGATCGGGTAAAAACTCCCATCAGGTCCCCACTGCCTCCGGCAGCGCAGACCCGTGCGCGCTGCGCACGCACGTGTGGAGGTATACGTGCGCTGCGCGCACATATTGCTTCTCAAGTCAAAATTTTATTCTTAAGAAAATTTAAAAAATCATTTCTCATCGGGTAAAAATTCGGACCGGGTCCCCACTGCCTTCCGCATCGAAGCCCCGTGCGCGCTGCGCTCGCGTATTCCTTCCCTGACCCTTCGTGCCTGAAAAAAAAAATCTGATCGGGAAAAAACTGCCACCGGGTCCCCACTGCCTCCGGCAGCGCAGACCCATGCGCGCTGAGCGCGCACGTGTGAAGGTATATGTGCGCTGCGCTGCGCGCACATATTCCTTCTCAAGTCAAAATTTTATTCTTAAGAAAATTAAAAAAATCATTTCTCATCGGGTACAAATTCGGACCGGGTCCCCAATGCCTTCGGCAGCGCAGTCCCGTGCGTTCTGCGAGCGCACAAGTTAGGGGATACGCTCGCGGTGCACGCCTATTTCTTCCCCCACCCTTTCATGCCCTCTTAATTAACCTACGTATACCAATTTTTAACGATCTAACTCAATTGGCTGAGATGCAAAAGAAAACGTATTCAGTACACCTCAAAACGTGTAAATCTGGTGAACACTTTCGATAATATAAAAGTACTATAAAATATCTTTCGAATGATGTATTAAAAATAATTTAATCATAATTAGAAATTTAAATATTGAAATTTTAAAATATTACAGCGCCATCTGGCGGTAGAAATTTCTGTATTCCACTGTTCGATTCCAATTCAAAAAAGCTTTCTAATGATGTATTACTTATGAAATTATTTTAATTAGTAGCTGAGATACAAAAGAAAATTAATTCAGGAGACCTCAAAACGTGTAAATCTGTTGAAAATTTTGAATAATATAAAACAACTTTAAAATATCTTTCGAATGATATATAAAAAATAAATTAATCGTAATTAGAAATTGAAATACGCGTATTAGAATATTGCAATTTTTTAATCGCAGAACCAAAACACGTGACCCCCCCTTTTTTTTTTTTTAGTGCTAGAGGCCTATTTCAGTCGGTACAGCGTTATCATTTTTATACGTCACTCTTAATAGTGCTAAGGGCCTATTTCAGTCGGTTTATTGAATGGGGATTTATTGAATGAAGTCCCCCCAAGGCACAACTTTGACATGAGTCCCCTCCAAGGTACAACTTTGACATGAGTCCCCCCCAAGGTACAACTTTGACATGAGCCCCCCAAAGGCCCAACTTTGACATGAGTCCCCCCCCAGGCCCAACTTTGACATGTGTCCCCCCAAGGCCCAACTTTGACGTGAGTCCCCCCCCCAAGTACAACTTTGGCATGAGTCCCCCCCAAGGCACACCTTTGACATGAGTCCCCCCCAAGGCACACCTCCCCCTCATTGGGAAAAAGAGAAAAAACGTTTTGCGGCTATAAGACAGTTTGGACTTCCAACGTTATTTGTTACAGTATCTGCAGCTGAAATACATTGGTTTGATTTAATGAAAACTTTATCATGGAATTTAGATCGTCACGAATTAACTAAAGAAGAATTTGTCGATATTAACAAGTTTAGCAGTAGGCCTCTGGCACTAAATTAAAATCTGTCTATGTCAGATTTTCATGTTTTAAATAATGAAATAATGTCGTGTCTGTATAATTTTTATTTTTTTCTTAGCTTCCGTCGAGTTGATAAAATGTGATTCATGTAAAGATAAAATTTAATTTGCAATTAAAATGTAAATCTTTTGTTTATTGACGAAAATCGATGAAATTTCAACTGCAAGCTTGTTTTGTGGTGTTAAGATTGTATATGAAGTGAAATGTGTAAAATTTGAAAAATTGAAGAAAATAGAAAATTGCAATTTTTAATCGCAGTACGAAACACGTGACCTCATTAAATACCAGATGTGTTTCTTTCCGTTGAAGACTGCCGTAGACTATCGTCTGGAAAGCTAAGATTCTTGTGATTTGTTGCCAATATTTTTTATAGCTTAGTTAATTTTAAAAAATCTAATTGTCCGATCGATAAGCCGTTTAAACCATCGGATTAAGAAAAATAAGCCCTTTCCAATGGTATCTTGTTTGTAACAATACGACTGATATTTCTAATTTATTTTTCACTTTTTCCGTAAAAATGTCGCTTTTTAAACATTTAATCATGAATTCTGGGTCATTTTTCGTTAGATAATGGTCGACATTTTAATTAATATCTCCGCTAATTAGGGTCGCATCGTTTAGCAAATTAGATAACCCAGATCTGCGATAAATTCTCTGTCCGACGGTACCTGTTCGAAGTCCGTGCGACCGTTAGCGGCGGAGCTTTTGCGGTTTTAAGCCGTTTCTCACAGACAGACAGACGCACACACACACAGAAACACAGACACACGCGTACAGATTTTAATAATATAAGGAGATATTTTAATTAAAAGAAAACTATTCGAATTCGAAAATCTGACTTTGAAGTATTGTGTTGTCACCGGGTTCTGAGTTACTGTGAAAGTTTCAAATATCTAGCTAGTAGAGGGAAGTTAGTTAAAAATAGATTACAAGATTTGTATCGGACAAAAAACAAGAATAGAAGTTAATAAAAACATGGTAAAAAGTCGAAATAACTTAGATTGGAGTTGAAAAAGTGGAGCTGTAAGCTTAAAAATTCCCATTTTTTTTTGTCAAAACTGTACGTGATGGAAATTTTTGAATAGGTTTTCCTGAATCAGCATCCAAAAATACGCTAGAAAAACACACCATCTTGAGGAAAAAAAAAAAAAAATCATCGCTGGCCTGCATTATTTCTCAAACATTTCAACTTAAAATATTTTCAGTTCCCGTAAAATATCTGAAGATTTCATTATGTTTTAAGTAAAATTATTGTATAAAATTAAATTGCAAATTAAATGTTACTTAAGGTTTCTAAAACTCACTTCCTTTTGAAACACGCCACATAAGTTTATTTACTCTTTGAAAGATTATATCATTAAATATAAGAATTAACCTCTGCGTATATCAAAGGAAGCAAAATTTTAATTTAAAGAAGAAGGCGTCAGAGAGAAAAGCTTTCACAATAATTCTAAATTGTTCTAAATAAACTTCAAGCACATGTACGCAGGTTGGAAGAGAATTTTCAGCAAGAGTTTAAATATTGAAGTGCATTGTGAAATGAAAGTATTATAAGAATACTAAATTATAAATCATTATGAAATATTATTACTATCTTCTTAATAATGAAAGCCTTAGTTTCCCAAAACAAATGTTGAAAAAAATATCAGCTATAACGATATATTTGAATGAAGAAAGTTAATCATAACTAAAACAATGTATTGATATAAAGTAAAAATTTTATCCATGGCTTTCCATGCGTGCATTTCCACTGAATAATACAATGAAAAAGGATAATTTAAAGGAAATATTTACATCACAAACGCAACAATATATAGAGAGAAAGAAAATAAAACTTTATCCATGGTTTGCATAGTTTTGGAAGATTCGTTTATTGATTCAACTAATAAATTACATAGAAAATTCATTGGTCTATTTACAGATATTTATTTAAAAGAAAATATTTTGTTATTTTTTGTAATAGTTATTGCAGAAAACAAAACTTTATTAACCAGACTAAAAACAGGGAAATTATTTAACGTCTTGAAAGCCAAAGAGAATAATGGTGTAGTAGATAGCTGATTTGGTAGCACTTAGTTTACCGTCATCATTGCATAAAGGAATAAAATGGAAGTGCTCTTACTTCCTACATAAAAGATAGAAATCGAATCAACCAATAGAATTAGTAGATTACCCAATAGGAAATTGAGAAGCAGTAGTCTTTAAAAAATGTAGAATAAATTAAGAAAGTGTGGATTTGATGTAAAATCCCTAACAGTCTTACAAAGGGAATTCCGCGAAATCACAAAGTAACAATCTTTAAAATATTTTTGATTCCTTCTCTATCTTTTCTCTTCCTGTCTTATGCTAACTGCTACTAAAACAGGTGTCTGCATTACCATTATTCTGTTTGGCGTTCTAAACGTTGAAGTTTCCCCCCGTGTTTTAGTTATCTAGCTCGATGTCTCCTTTTAATATTCGCTCCCACTAGGTCCGTTTTTTTGCTTCAAGTCCGTAAATGTCCGTTTTTTCGCTACTTGATCCGTAAAGTCCGTTTTTACAAGCAATTAACCGACCGTAAAATTTTAATCTATGCTCAGCTAAATGCCGAAAATCGTTAAAACTTTAACAGCGGGAGCTAACTTTTTTAAGCCGATCATTTCATTTTGCTCTTTTGCCCTTTCCTTTCTCTCTTCCGACAATTTCTATCATGCGCACGTGGTAGGAATTACTTTGTGATTCCTGCGATCGTGAAGGTACGCTTACTGAAAATGTAAATAAAATTATTCCTCATTCTGTTTACGTTATATATATTTTTTGTCTCTCTGAAAAGCGAAATTCTTTGAATAGCCATTGAATTTGCTTAGAGCCAAAATTCACGAGTTCGTTCTCGAAGGATGGCGAGATTCGCGTCCAAATTTAAAAATATCCATCGACAAAAATTCCGCGAGCATAAATCAGCATTCCCCCCCTCCCTCGTCAATTTTATTTTCTCATGAACTTTGCCTTTTTAATGGACAATAAATTATCAGAAGCAGTACAAAACTGTTTCTTACGTAAAGGTTTATATCTTTTTTTTTTTTTCCCGAAGTTTGCACTGATGGAACAAATGAAATAATTGCAAGGATCAAATTAGTAAAAAATAGTTTTGGAAACGTGCACTTTAACTACGATCGACGATCTTAAAATGGCTTTCATAAAAATCCGCGAAATAAAATAAATTTCTTATAAAAATATACATTTTAAAATTGTTTATTGAAAAAATTCGAATATAAGAAAATTACATAATATTAGCTTAAAAAAAAAAAAAAAAAAAAAAAAAATAGAGGGAGAGATTGTAATTTTTGCGGTTAGTGGCTAATGAATTACTTATTTTCGGAATATGCTTTAAAGCAACGAGATATATAAATTAGAGTGCTGGTTCAATGGATGAAGGATTAACTTTCCGTGGTTCAAGATGAATCACGTGACATGCTCAAATAGGTTGCTGTGTTTGGCCCTTTATCGCTATTTTGGCATTTAAAATATCAGTTCGACAAATTATCATTATTATTAGGTAACATGACAGTCCTATATGACCGAAATAAATTGTTTTTTAAATAATTTTACACATATTTCACACTTTAATAAATAATAAAATACCTTTTTTTTCATCGTTTCCCAACAAAGTTTAAAAGTGTTTATAAAAAAAAATTTAAACTTTTAAAGAGCTAAGTTTAACAACAAATAATAATTTTTCAACTATTTTTAAGCATTTTGTCGGTTGAAGTTCAACTACACGAAATAAAAAAGAAGTAAAATCAAAATAAAAATGGTTTAGAACAAAAGAATATTAAACTCCGTAAAGTAAACAAAAACATTGAAACCGTTGCCATAGAAATTTACTGAAAATGAGCTGTTACCAAGGAAACCACCGAATACACAGGTGCAAGGAAAGCATGTCACATGACTCATCTTGGACCTTCTCAAGGGTTACCATTTATCACTCTACTTTATATATCTCGTTGCTTTAAAGAAAAAAAAGTAATAATAATAACAAGTCGTAGGGAGGGGGGAAACTGGCGAAATAATTGTATTTTAGGAATCTGCATTAAAAAAGTCGAATTTTATCGATTAATGGTGAAATGATCGCGTTTTTTGGCAATCGATCGCAAAATTGCCAATATAGGGAAAAAGGTTTTAAAAAAGTGATTTTTTTTTTTTTTTTTTTTTTTTTTTAAGGGCCAATTTAAAAAAAAAGGGAAAGCATAAAAAATAGAATTAATAAATAACCGCGTATTTCTACAATCAGTCGCAATACTATCACGTATTTCGGGAATCTGCTTTGAAAAAAAGCGCGAATTTTTTCAGTTATCGATAAAATGATCGCTTATTTCGATGATAGACTCAAAATTACTTGCTATTACGAGAATCTGAAAAATAGAGCGATTTTATAAGTTAGTACTGAAATGATCGCGTATTTCGTCGATCGATCGCGGAATATCGCGTATTTTGAGAATTAGAAAAAAGAAATTAAAAAAGAAAATAACGCACATTTCAAAAGTGAGAAGGTACTTCAGAGAATATATAGAATCTCTGAAATAAATTTAAAAATTATACAGACACAACATTATTTCATTATTTAAAACATGAAAATCTGACATTGACAGATTTTAATTTAGTGCCTGGGGGGGGGGACTCATGTCAAAGTTGGGCCTGGGGGGGGGACTCATGTCAAAGTTGTGCCTTGGGGGGACTTCATTCAATAAATCCCCATTCAATAAACCGACTGAAATAGGCCCTTAGCACTATTAAGAGTGACGTATAAAAAATTCGACAACGCTGTACCGACTGAAATAGGGGTACCTTGGGGGGGACTCATGTCAAAGTTGAGCCTGGGGGGGACTCATGTCAAAGTTGTGCCTTGGGGGGACTTCATTCAATAAACCGACTGAAATAGGCCCTTAGCACTATTAAGAGTGACGTATAAAAATTCGACAACTGTACCGACTGAAATAGGCCTCTAGCACTAAAAGATATTTTAGAAAAAAGATAGATAGAAAAAAGATATTTAGAAAAATTTAGATAATTACAAAAAAGATATTTTGAAAAAAGAAAATGTAAATTTTAAGCATCAGGGGCAAAATAATAGCCTATTTTCAGCAACTAGTTGCAATTAAATATAAATTTTCTCCGTTATTGGCGAAATAGTCACTTATTTTGGCAATCAGTTGCAAAAATTTTACATATATCTCTTATTATTATAAATAGCTTCTAAAATAATCATCAACTGATTAGATAGTAGAAATTAACAGTGAAAAAATGGCATTCTAGCATATTTAAGATCTTATGATGAAGTAATTAAACAGTGTCATTCTATATATACATTTGTTCCTATGAGATAACTCTGCATAAAAATAAAATAAGAGGCTAGACTCTGTATCCAGTGTGTTATTCAACATCAACATCATATGAAACTTTCAAGAATCGTGCTGTGAGCATGTGATAAGAAAATTTTCTATTAGATTTGAGGATGATGTGTATATGGGCAAACACGTATCCATGGGGACATTAATTTTTGTTAGAATTAAGCAAAAGTATGTTATTAAAAATCAGGATATTTTTCACCATAAAATACAGTTTTGATATTCCAAACTAAGACATCTGCTCTGAAACGGCAATTTAATGCTCCAAAATGGGTTTTTTTTTTTTTTTCCCTTTACACCGAAATTGCTCCAAGAGTTTTAGCAATTAAAACCTTGTTTTTGTCTATAAGGATCCCGCATTTCAGCAATCAAACATGAAATTTGAAGATAAGCAATGAAATAATTGCTAATTAGTTGTAATTAAAATTACAGCATATATTTATTCTATTGACCTCTTTAAAAAAAAAAAAAAAAAAAAAAAAAAAGCAATTTGATAAAGAATTTGCACATAATCATCAATTAGTGAAAAAAAAAAAATAAAAAAAAAAGTTTTTTTTTTTTTCCTTTTCCGGCAATGATACACAAAAAATGTTTTTTCTTTGTGTATGCAATTACTATTCACATATTTAGGTATTCAGCTTAAAATAATAATAATAAAAACTCAAATTTGCCAGAGGCAAAAAAGATCTCATGTTTCAACAATCGCTTGCAAGAGTATCATATAATTAAATTTTTTAAATGCCTAGAAATTATTGAAATAAAAATTTCAATTAATTTCAGTTTTCTAGAATTGAAATGTAATATGCCCCCCACCCCCTCTTTTTTTAAAAAAGTGTACCGTTGATTTTACTTTTTGAGGGTGGACAGCGCATTTTTATGATAAAACTAGCAGGCTTTGCCCGCTTCGCTGGTCACTATTTTTAAATGAATCACTATAATTACTGAATTCTCAAAATTGCATTAATTTTTATCACGTGGAAAAAAAAAAAAAAAAAAAAAGCGAAACAAAATCTGATTAGGAAAAATGTCGCACCGGGTTCTCACTGCCTTCCGAAAAAATTCCCAAAATGCTCTAACTCTTATTTCCCCCTTCGACCCCCCCTCCCGTCTATCCTAATAATTTTACAAATTCAAAAATATCCGCAATCGATTTGTAAATATCAAAAACCTCTATGCACCAGTTTTGAACGATCTATCTCTATTTTTATTTTTTTGCCCCACCACTCTCCCCCTTCCCAATAATTTTAAAAATTCGAAAATATCCGCAATCGATTTGTAAGTATCGAAAACCTCTATGTATCAATTTTGAATGATCTAACTCTATTTTATTTTGTTTGCCCCTCCGCCCCCCTTCCGTCCGTCCTAATAACGTTACACTTTCGAAAATATCCCCATTCGACTTGCAGGCATCTAAAACCAATCTGTACCAATTTTGAACGGCCTAACTGCATTTCTATTTGTTTTTGCCCATAGCCCCCCCTTACCGCCCCTTGTAATAATTTTACAAATTCAAAAATATCCGCATTCGATTTTAAGTATCGAAAACCATTTCTGTACCAATTTTGAACGATCTAACTCTATTTTTATTTTTTTGCCCCCCCATCCCATCCCCCCTTCTCACCCCTCCTAATAACTTTACACTTTCGAAAATATCCCCATTCGACTTGCAGGCCTTTAAAACCTATCTGTACCAATTTTGAATGCCATAACTGTATTTCTATTTGTTTTTGCCCATAGCCCCCCCCCCTTCCCGCCCCTCCTAATAATTTTACAAATTCGAAAATATCCGCAATCGATTTGTAAGTATCGAAAACCTCTATATACCAAATTTGAACGATCTAACTCTATTTTTATTTTTTTGCCCCCCCCCCTCTCCCCCCCCCCCTTCTCTCCCCTCCTAATAACTTTACACTTTCGAAAATATCCCCATTCGACTTGCAGGCTATTGAAACCTATCTGTACCAATTTTGAAAGGCCTAACTGTATTTCTAATTGTTTTTGCCCCCCCCCCCCCTTGGGGATCAAATTTCGAAAATTCCAGGAATTTTAAAGCAAAAATTTTACGGATATCTGTTTCTTTGAGCTATGAAGGATATTTTGAATTCACGTTTTGCCCCCTCCCCCCCCCCTTGGGGGCCGAATTTTTTCAATTTTTTTCTTTCCTAAACCATCCCTGACCTATAAAGAAAAAAACAAAAAAAGAATGATCGAAATCGGTCAAGCCGTTTACAATTTTATAATGGACATACAGACAAACATTCCTTTATATATATATATATATATATATATAGATTATAAGAAAAAAAACTTTTTATAAACTGTGTTTTTAAATTTTCTGTTGAATCATAGAACTAACTACATTAGCACTTTATCAATGCGTATGAAATCTTTAAACCGATAGTGACGTCAATTTTTGTGAGATACATAATTTAATTTTTTACAATTTTTTAAAGCTCACGTTTAATTAAATTATTTATTTAATCACGTTTATTTATTTTTATGTCGAAAGAAAATGAACTCGTAAATTTTTTTTGGCAACAATTAAATTATAGCTAATATTTTAATGGCTATTTATAAGGTATTAGGAGGTTATTATTTTCATATTTTAATTAATAATAAGAAAACTATTCGAATTTTTTCGAATTTTTTTTTTCCTAAACCATCCCTGACCTATAAGGAAAAAAACAAAAAAAGAATGATCGAAATTCGTTCAGCTGTTCTCGAGTTTTAGTGAGACTAACGAACAGCAATTCATTAAATTATAGCTAATATTTTAATGGCTATTTATAAGGTATTAGGAGGTTATTATTTTCATATTTTAATTAATAATAAGAAAACTATTCGAATTTTTTCGAATTTTTTTTTTCCTAAACCATCCCTGACCTATAAGGAAAAAAACAAAAAAAGAATGATCGAAATTCGTTCAGCTGTTCTCGAGTTTTAGTGAGACTAACGAACAGCAATTCATTTTTATATATATAGATGGATGAAAGACGATTATTTTGGTATATTTGGTTTTGAAGTAGGGGTAAAATAGAAATTTTTTACAGTGTGCTTCTTTAATTCTGAAGTTTTGTTTAATTTAGGTACTTTTTACTTTATATTACGATTTTATGTATAGAAGAAGTTACTAAAAAAGTGTAGAAATTTTTCAATTTATTTTATTGACAATACAATTCGTTAAAGTAATATGCTAATACCATAACGGTCTTTTTTTTTCTCCTTAAAAAGTGGCTCCCTTTAGCCCGTTTTTAAAAAATGTGGCCCCTTTTTCATGAAAAATAGTCCCCTTTTTGTAACAAAAATTGAGTGGGAGCCCTGTAATTCCTGATTAACTAGAATTTATTCATTCATAAAACAAAGCTTAAATACCACAAATAAAAATAAGTTTTTTTTGGTTGTTATGCAAAATTTTAGTATGTCAGAGAAAAATAATAATAAATGAAATATGTAAAATTCAACTATGTCACGAGAAATTAATAAGTAAATTGATATATGGTTACAAAATTTCAATTAAAGAATTATAATGACATTTTCAATTTTTTGGAGACGTTTGAACTTCAAAATATACAAGTATCATGTCACGTTGTAAAAACTCTGATGACATCACATGACTTCTTTATACATACATTGGAATATAGATATTATGAAAACCGTCACATTTTTGTGTAAGATAACTGGTTCGTAAATAAACAGGCAAGTTCCAGGCAATGAACGTATCCGAAAACAAGCAAAAACGACTATTACTTCAACAACAAAAGTCACAATATTAGTATTATATACACCGTGGAGAATGAATATCGTTTGTTCAAGAATAGTATTCAACAGTTTATTAAAGAATTTCTTTATTGGCAAATGCATGCACAGCTTCAGTGGTCTACTTTTGTTCTCTTTGGCGAAAATTAGTGGCGAGAAACGATACATTATAACAAAACAATTCCATTAAAATTAAGAAAGGTCATTCTGGTACCCTAAAATAATATTTTCCGTCAAATTTGGTCACTAATCGCATCAAGTCCTAAGTTTGTCAGCAACGTAGATTTTTGTCTTTGTATCGATTTTGGTGATTATATATCGCGAAATTTTGTAGTTTAGGATTGCCCAGTTTGGAAGCTCTAACTTCGATAAGAATAAAATTCTAGAATTTTCTAGAAAGAATCATTGGTTTATAACGCAAAACAGGAGTTAGGGCTTGGCGCGCGTAAATAAATATAATTTTTGTGTAATATAACGGATTCGTAAATAAACAGGCGGGTTCCGGTCCATGAACATTCCTAAAAACAAGCCAAAATGGCTATTACATCATCAACAAAAGTCACGATAATAGGATTATATTCACTGCAGAGAACGAATATCACTTGTTCAAGAGTAGTATTCAATAGCTTATTAAAGAATTTCTCATTGTCAAATAAACAGCTCCAGTGGCCTATTTTTTGTTCTCTTTGGCGAAAAAGATACATTATGACAAAACAACTCCGTTAAAATTGAGAAAGGGTTTACTAATTTCGGCACCCTAAAACAATATTTTCCGTCAAATTCGGTCACTAATCTCAACAAGTCGCTAAATTTGTCGGCAACGTTGGTTTTTGTCTTGGTGCTGATTTTGGTGATTATATTTGGCGAAATTTTGTGGTTTAGGGTTGACAAGTTTGGAAGCTCTGACTTCAATAACAAAAGAATCGTAGAATTTTCTAGAAAGAATTATTGGTTTATAACGCAGAACAGGAGTTGGGGCTTGGCGCGTCTAAATAAATATACAAGCTATTCCAGAATCTTTCTCTGATACGACAATGTTATAAAACCAAGTGTTACAGAGAGATAAATAATTTTATTGTGAAATGTAGGTATGATCATAAAGAAGTACATTATCAGTAAATTTCAACATCATTTCCTTTCCAGAGGCAAAAAATGTATCTGCCTGTGTGAAATTAGTGATTCATTTTCGATGCAGTTCTGCCAACCAATTTTATTCAAATTTTAGACAAGTGACAATATTACAAATCGTGTGAAGCATTTTCACAGTCCTATCTTATCAGAGACAAGTTCCAGGGGGGGAAAATCTGTTTGTGTTTGTCAAATTTTGAAATTACACTTCTGCCGAACCAATTTTATTCAATCAATAGACAATACAATGCAGAAGTATTTTCACAGTCCTGTCTTGGACGAATTCCAGCGGCAAAAATCTGTCTGCCTGTGTCTTTAGGATTCATTTTCAATGCACTTCTACTAAACTGATTTTACTCAAAATTTTAACAAGTCTGTCGTCTCTATGACATGTGACACGGAAGTATTGTATTGTCCGAGTCCTACCTCATCAGGAGTGGGTTCGAGAGAAGAAAAAAAATCCCTATCTGCTTGCGTCAAATCTTGCGATTATTTTCTATTCTCCTTCTGCTGTATCAGAGTTTTTAGCCTTTTTCAGAATAAAAGATTATTTTTAAATTTTATAAATTTATCTGTTGTGTGACATTAGTTTTAGCATTCGATTATTTATAATCTCCTTTGGGAAAGATCTAAATTATGATGGCATGTCTCCTGACGACTACTACGGGTAAATTTCAGACCATCATTAATTGCCTACTGCTTACTTTTAAAACGAAGTTAAACTCACTTAACTACCACCTTCGATTGTTTATTTAACACTTAAATTTAATATGTTTTCAGTTCTTGTAAAATATCCGAAGATTTCATTAGATTTTAAGTAAAATTGTTTTAAATTAAACTGAAACTCAAATTGTACGTAAGGTTTCTAAAACTCACTTCCTTTGAAACACGCCACATAAGTTTATTTACTCCTTAAAAGATTATAACATTAAAAGTAAGAATTAACCTCTACGTTTATCAAAGGATACACAATTTTAATTTCAAGAATAATGTGTCAAGGGGAGAAGCTTTCAAAATAATTCTACATAAACTTCAAACACATGTGCACAGTTTCAAAAAGTAATTTCAACAAGTATTTAAATTTAAATATTAAGTATTAAAGTGCATTCACCTATAATAATAAAAGTAGATGCCTGTCTGTCTGAGCGTCTATACGTTTAGCCCTACTGAACGCAGAAGTACAAAATTTGACATACGGGTGCTCAGAAGCCTTCCCGAGGAGATAGTGAAACAAGAATTTAAAAATTTTAATTAGTTTTGGAGATATTAATTAAAATGTCGACCTATTTCTAATCAGAAAGCGATTTCGAATACTGAGAATTCGCCGCGATTGCATAAAACTAGATATTTTAAAAGGGTTAAAAGCCGAAAAAGTGGTAAATAAATTGAAAATATAAGTTCGATCGTTACAAATTTGGTACTAAATGAAAGAGGTGAATTTTCTGAATCTAAGAGTGCAAGCAGCTTATCGCTACAACAATTAGATATTTTAAAATTAACTAAAGTATGAATTTTAGGTGGCAACATCATTTCAACTGCCAGACGAATGTCTGCGATGAAAAAGGAAATGACTGTAACCAATTAAGATGTCACGTGTTTTATAGTGGGGGGAAAATTTACAATTTTCAAACTCTTTGAAATTTTCATTCACGTTACATTTAAACTAATATTCGGCCTAGACAGCATATTATAAAGCTACAGTTCAATTTTCATGAAAATATGTGAATCAACAAGAAAATTACATTTTTACTGGGAATTATATTTATCACGACTAACGCGGCCAAAAGACAATGTACGATATTTTTTTTTTTTGCAGTATTTTAAATTGAGATATGTCGTTGAAATTTAGTTGTCTTTGGTTTTAATGCCCGATAATTTGATAGTGAAGATTTTTTAAAGTGTATAATTATTAGGAAGGGCTTAAAGGAGGAGGGGAAGGGGCAGAAAGAAAAAAAAAAGTTAGAGTTTGAAATTTGTATTATTAGGTTTTAAGGCAAGATAAATTCATTGCGGGTATTTTCGAGTGTAAAATTATTAGACGGAAAGAGGGGGGGAGGGTGAAGGGGCAAAAATGTAGAAAAGGAACAGGAGTTTCGGAGAAAACAACGGAGAACCCAGAACGCCTTTATTATTTTATATTTTGAAAAGTTTCGAATTCCAATTTCCGCTCACATTTCGTACAAAGGATTTTTAACGTTATATAGCTTGGAATTACGCAAGTTTTGGAGAAAACCATGGATAAGTCAGACACAATTAAAATAAAATTATATTACCTTTGTATCTCAGCATCTAATTAACATAATTTCATAAGTAATATATCATTTTAAAAGTTATTGGAATCGAAGAGTATATGTTGCAAATCTCTGTCGCCAAAGGGCGCTTTGATATTTTAATAATTCAATATCTAGAATTCTAATTATGATTAAATTACTAATAACACATCATTTGAAATATTGCGGACTTTTAAACTGATATAAGCCGTTAAATTGCGTACTGGAGTTTCAGAGAAAACCACAGAAAAGCCAGAGCGCCTTTATTACAATATCTCCAATTCTAATTATGAAGCAGGCTTTCGAATTTCGATACTCCGATCACATTTCGTATTAAGGATTTTTAACAATATTTAGCCTGAAGTTGCGCAAGTTTCAGAGAAAAACCACGAAAAAATCAGACATTTTTTTTTTTTTTTTTTTTATGTTTATATCAATGCTTATATTATCTTTGTATGTCAGCTTCTACTTGACGTAATTTCATACGTAAAATATCATTTTAAAAGTCATTGAAATCGAAGAGTACATATTGCAAATCTCTATCGTCAGAGGTCGCTTTAATATTTCAATAATCTCCAATTCTGATTATGAGTAAATTACTTACAGTGAGAAGATTGGGAGACCACCGGGTTGCGGATTTGCCACGATCAGAATTCTCAAAGGTCCTTTACATGGTGAGCGAACAAGCTGTTTCAAATCATGAAACGTAAAGCGGCGCCTTTTAGTCGCCACAGAGGGGAAATTTGCTACAGTTAAAATTTTCAAAGCTATTTGCTCTATGAGCGAGCAAGCTTGTATGGTCTAAAACGAGGATAAGACGCCGCAGGCGCCAACGAAAGGGACTTTACTAAAGCCAGAATTTTGAAAGATCATAAAATGTTGAGCAAACAGGCTGTTTCAGATATTAAAACGGGAAGAGGGCGCTATCGAGCGGGAATTTACTGTGGTTAAATTTTTCAATAAAGATATTTTCACTATATGTTAATAAGTTGTTGTAGGACCTGCGGTGCCACCAAGCGGGTGTTTCGTAAAGTCGGATTTTTCAAGGACCGTGGGATCATGAACCAGCTGATTGCCGAAGGCGGTTAGTTTATTATAAGAACACTAAATTGTAAATTAATAGAATATATTATCTTCTTAATAATTAAAGTCCAAGTTTCCCGAAACTTGCAATACTGAATCAGTTCGAATCAAATTTGTAGAGTAGACTTAGAAATGCATTTGATATGTTCGTTGACCAGCTTGATCTGCCATCTTGTTTCCAAGTAACAAAAAAGGTATTTACGAATCGATTTGCTTAAATCTCAATTGTTCTTATCAACATTTTCACCAAGATTATGTTACAAAATTTTATCCGCCATTTTGTTTCAAAATGGAGGCCACTTGATAAGGTAAAAGAAATCAACCTACCCTTACGAATTACTTGTTATATTTTGCGAGCTAGCTTTCTTTCAACTGAAAAGTGGAGATTATATATAAAATTAGATTAATATTAAATTCAAAATCTTTTATTTTATAAATCTAGCTTTACATTTGTTACGTAAAAACTGCTTTTTTAATAATCGTGTGCAAAATTAAATACAAATTAAATACAAATTAAATACAAATTCAATACAAATTAAATACAAATAGTTAATGCCATCTGTCAGCTGTTTGCGGAACTTACAGGATATCTGTATCTAATGTCCCTAATCTGAACAATCAATTATATATATATATATATATATATATATACTAGCAGACCCGGCCACGCGTTGCTGCGGCTAAGTAATACGTTGATAATTTGATAAGGTACACACA
>CAWVNO010000291.1:0-15485 GCA_963930645.1 Salticus scenicus
GGTTTAATCGAACAAGGAGATTTTTACCATCGTCTGTGTGATACTGTGTCTTACTGACAGCTGCTGTTAGTTTATCAAGTTCATCTGTAGTAAAATGCAGCAAAATACTAGTGTTCATGAAGCATTGTTTAAGGCTGAAATAACTGAGCACAACCTTTCGCCAGGTAAAAAAAAAAATAGGCATGAAAGCGCATATAAGCGACAACTCCCAAAACTGAAACAAGTGACAAAATGAAATTATTGGAAGAGAGTTCCTTTTTTGGTGTAGTTTGAGTTACATAAATATTGAAATAAAATTATTTATAGATAAATAGAAGTAAGAGTGATTACAATAAAGCAAAATAAAATAAAATATATAAGTGACATTTTGAAATTTTTTTCGACATTTTTTCGATCATTCGTCCTGGAAATAGTGTCTACACAGACTTATAAACTAAAAAACTAACACAAATAATACACTGAAAAGTGACTAACCTATAAACGGACAACATAATGATTTTTTATTTAATTATTTATATATTTTTATTTTTATTAATTAATTAATTAATTTATTTTGTGTGTGTGCATGTGCTTCGGATTCTTCGCACCCAAAACGTGTAAAAACTTCAAATAACTGAGGCTGAAAATTTACACAAATACCTAATTTCTTATAGCAGTAGTAAAGATGGGTAGTTAAAAGGAAACTTCTATGATAATTGCAAAGAGGGCTTTTGTTAAATATAAGTAAAGCTGAAAAAGAAGATATTAAATTAAACTAGTGAACTAATAAAGAGAACCAACGAACTTAAAACGAAGACAAAATTCCCAAAAACAAGAGCACGCACAATAATTTAATACTGTAAAGAAGAGTAATGCTCAAGATAAATTCAACTTTCAAGAAAGTTCTTGAAAATAAGGCGTAAGAAAGAAATAAAGATGGAAAATGAAAGGTTGGATTGCAGAACAACACCGTCATCTGTTGACTGATATGTATCCAGAGTCAATCGCATAGTTTTGCCTAATATCCTCTCACATGCCAAGATTTGCACATTCATGCGTCGATGGACACTCAAAATGTATCATCAGAGTTTTACAGAACATATATCTCTTGTACTAAGTTTAGTACACTATAAATACTGAGCCTTTCTTGAAATGAGAGAAATTCGAATCGTAACGTGACAGTGCCACCCCTGTTGGATGGCACCCAAAAGCTAATCAGCCCCAATTTAAGCCAAGGTGCAACAAAATATCAAGTTTGGTTAAATTATGTCCATTTGCTCATGTCATACAATGTTTTCAATTTTTCTAACTTAAAAAGTCTGAAAGCCTGGCATTTTCTAAAAATAGTTGAATCGTGTTCAGGAAATCTCAAAACATGTAAATTCATCAAAAATCCGAAGTCTAAAAAATTTTCGAATCTTATGCTTTCTTATATGTATATACAGAAAATAGTAATAAATCCACCTTTTCAAAAATAAGTAGTCAATTTCAGTTAATTGAAAAGCATTGTATTTCCCCTAAAGAAAAAAAAAAAAACTCCCTTCAAATTAGGTAAATTACAAAACACGGAATTAGATCATAAATAAATTAGAAAAAAGAATTTGAACTTCTAAAAATTAAATCCTTTTTTAATTAGCGTATATGCTCAATATAAAAAAAAAAAAAAAAAAAAAAAAAAATCTGGTGTGAAACAACCACACGACTTCCATTACCCACTATTACACATATTATATACATTTTTGAGAGATAATGCGATCAGAAAACATAAAAGTGAACTAAAGAGAAAATCATTAGAGCCGTTTTTGAGATACCAACTTTTACAAAAAATCAATTATTGACCGGAAAACAATGATTACATACAAAAGGATATTTAAAAGTGAGTTAATATGGCGAGTGTGAAAAAAATCCGTACAGCTGTTTTTAAAGGAACGCCCTTGGGAGACCTGATATTGAGCTACTTATACAGGACGCCTATCAATTTTCCTGAACTAACCAACTATATCATTCGAAAGGACATCTAATAGAGTGTTTATATAACAAATTTGAAGAAAATCGTTAAAGCCGTTTTTGAGATACGGACTTACGGTCCCACTTCCGGTTTCCGATATCCCACTTCCGGTTAAACTCAATTATTGACAGGAAAACAATTATTACATACAAAAGCATATTTAAAAGTGAGTTAAAATGGCGAGTTTGAAAAAAATCCGTACAACCGTTTTTAAAGGAATGCCTTTGCGAGGCCTGAAATTGAGCTATTTATACAGGACTCCTATCAATTTTCCTGAACTAACCAACTATATCATTCGAAAGGACAACTAATAGAGTGTTTATATAACAAGTTTGAAGAAAATCGTTAGAGCCGTTTTTGAGATACGGACTTACGGTCCCACTTCCGGTTTCCAATGTCCAACTTCCGGTTTTTCATTTTTCACCAAAATTTGGAAATTTCATCTGTACACCAGACGTATTTCAATTCTAAAGTTTCGTAGCTCTATCTTTATTAGTTTCTGAGCTATAATAGCCAGAAGATTCTCCACATACATACACACACACACACATACATACACACACACACACATACATACACACACACACACACACATACATACACACTGACCAATTGCCAAAAACCACTTTTTTGGACTCAGGGGACCTTAAAACGTGTAAATCAGGTGAAAACCCGATATCGAATTTTCAGACCGAATACAATACTTCCATTACCTACGGTAGTAGGGTAATGGAAGTAAAAATCGATCTTCCACTCATTCACTCAATGATGCCTCTTAAAAAGAAAAATCTGTAGTCGAGATTATAAGGATTCTACATCTATACAAAGTACTGTGTCTGTTGTTTTACTGAATTTTAAGGAATTACCAGATCACCAGATTTAGGATTTAACAACTTTCTTCTAGGGAAAAAATGCGATTTGTTTTCTCTTAGGAAAAGACGGCCATTTTACATAACTAATGACCGTCTTCCCTCGAGTGAATGCACCAGTACACATAGAACGACACATAGAACGACACACACACGAATAATTTAGCAAATAAAATTTATGAATAATTTATTTACTAAAGGGGGATGAAAAAAATTAAGATACAGCTTTAAATTCCTATTTCTTTCCTTTCTTTTTTTCAGTACCTTCTAATGGCTGATGCTAAAACTTTTTTTCGGCATCAAAAATTTTTGCTCGATAATATGGGGATGATAGATGTATATATATTACTATATTTACGTTCTTCTATAGTTATTTTTAGTACCAAAGATTACGTATATAAAATGAAAGATTTCATTAAAAATAGTATGTTGTGGCCACCACAAGATTTTCTTCTATATTTTCCTATACAAATTCACTGAGAGCAAATAATTTATTAAAACTATTATTTATTAAAATTATCTAACATGATAAATGCAAATGATTTTCATCTTAGAGAAAACTAACACGAAATATCCAAAAAAGGCAGTTTTATTGTTTATAAATAACATCGTAAAAAATGTGCTTTTATAATGGTTATTTCACATATCAATTTTGGTACAGTTATACGCCATACAAGTTGAGACATAGCCTTCTCGTGATCGAAGAAATTTCCACTATAGCAGCGCCATCTATTGGCCTATAAGCATCCAACTTGAATCAGCATAATGTCTCGTTATGGCCCTCTCACGTATGAAGTTTTGTTTGATTATACGTAATAGAACCTGAGATATAGTCTTCCCTTAAACTGCAGAAATCGCTGTGTAGCAGCGCCGCCTGTTGAGAGGGAGACATCAAAAGTTGACAGACACTAATTTATGTCAAGGTGCATCTAAATATAAATTTATATGCAATTTTGTGCAATAGTTCCTGAGATATAGTCTTCCCTTAAATTGCAGAAATCGCTGTATAGCAGCATTACCTGTTGGCCGATAAGCATTCAAACTGAATCAGCTTAATGTCTTATAATGACCTCCTTACATATCAAGTTTTGTTTGATTATACGGAATAAAACCTGAGATATAGCCTCCCCTTAAATTGCGGAAATCACTGTATTGAAGCGCCACCTGTTGAGCGGATGAAACCAAAAGTTATTAGACACTAATTTATTTCAATGTATATATACATATAAATTTATGTACAATTCTAAGCAGCAGTTCCGGCGATACAGTTGCCACAAAATTTTTGTCACACACACACAGACATTTTCTAAAAATGGTAAAATCGTATTCTAGACTTCTCAAAACGTGTAAATTCTTCGAAAACCGTAAGACGAAAATTTTTACGAATCCCATTTTTTTTTTCTATTGAATATATAAGAAAGTAATAAAGTTTTTTTTTTTTATACTATCTTAACAATGCAAGAAAATATTTTTTTTTTTTTTTTTAGGAAAGAGGACTATTAGTCTCAATCTGGGATTTTTGCGGTGACATTTTTCGATAGTTGGACATTTATCGAAATCTGAAATTTATCGAAAATATAATTGAATAATTTGAAAGCGATGTTATAATTAAAAAAAAAAAAAAAAACTAATAGTCCTCTGTCCTAAACTAGATTCTGCTTTTGCCAGAATTTCATCAAAATCATTTTTTTTTTTTTTTTTTTTTTTGGAAAGAAAAAGAAAAGAAAAGAAAATTAACAATAATCAGTATCGAAACAAACACTATCGAAAAAGTTTTTTATTAATTTTGAATTATGAAATAAAAAGTGCTCGTGCAAAATGAAATAAAAATAAGGAAAAAAATGAATTTAATAATTTAATTTTTATATAAAACATGATTGCATGCTATCTTAAAAAGTAGATGTAAAATTTAAAGTTCATGTGGTGCGTGTGGCATCTATAAAAATTGTTTTAAGAAATAGAATAGAATAAAGAAAGCAACGATGTTGGTTGCATTTTGTTATATAGTTTGAATTTTTGAATTTTATAGAAGTAATATCTACCGTAGGAATAATTTCTTATATTAAAACTATAGGGAATTGTTATGCAAGCACAAGCGATGCTACTTTTTTTTTTTTTACCGAAGTCAAAAAGACTGAGTGAAAAATCATTTTAAGTATACGAAATACGAAATTTATATTATTTGTACATTTAGTTTCAGAACACTTAAAAAGACAGAATGGATATCAAATAAATTTACTCAATTTTTTCTTTTATTCTACTACATCTACACCAACTTTTAGACAAAAATACTTATGGTTGACTCTTGGTGCAATTATCAAAAATCATTAAAAATTCTTAAAAAAAAAAAAAAAAAAAAAAAAAAAAAAACTTTATGAAACTTTTACCTTCAAAAACTTTTTGCTTCAAAAGTGAACCACAGAGGTACATATTTCAGTAAATACTTACTAATGAAAAGTACCCTAAAAGAAAAAGATATGTATGGTTGGCTTTTGGAGGAAAAAGAAAAAAAAAAATCTTAAATTTGCGAAAAATTAATAATTGCGCAGCTTTAAAGGTCATTTACTACAGGCGCCAGAAGTGACCAGGTATGAAATTAGTCAGAAATGAAGCCTTAAGTAACGCAAAAGCAAGATTAATTCACATATCTATGATTACTTCCAAAACTTTTTTTTTTTTTTTTCCTTTCAAAGCGTTTTATTGACAAAATCTTTATGGCGCATGCGCAGGCGTTTTTTACCCACAATTCAAAAACTAATCAAAATTTTGAAAATTTCTATAGATACAATTTTAAGTAGGGTGAAGGCCTAAATTCCTGCCAAGTGCCGTTGAATTCCATACAGCGGTTCTCGCGTGATACTTGGACAAAAATAACGACATACAGATACGAAGACACACACACAGGCAAATTTTCTGAAGTCATTTTCGGCTTTCATGGTGTGTGAAACGTGAAGATATCACAAATTATGTTTTATTCGGACAAATTTACAGAAAAATGTCTGATTTTATTAATATAGATTTAAATTGAACATGTTTATTTTTAATAAAAAAATTTTGTTAAAAAAAAATAATAATTAAATAAATAAATAAACAAGTGAAATTTTTAAGAATAATTTCCGTTACCTACCTTAATTTTTTGTAGTTATCAAAGATATATGTATTTTTTTTATTCGTATACTAATTTTTATGAGAATACTTTACATTTCTCTCTCTTTGTATATACAGTGGTCCCAGCGTTCCTATATTTTTACGATCATTTTATTATACTGTCACAATAATTTTCAAAATGAAAATTTTCATGAAGGTTTTTCATGACAAAATAGAATCATCGAAAGCTACAAGAAAATTTTCGTTTTGAAAATTGTGGTGATATTATAATAAAATGATCGTAAAAATATAGGAATGCTGGGACCCCTGTATACCGATACTGAATTCTACTGACATACTACTTGATACCGATACTGAATTCAAATATCGCCATATATTTATTATTTGACAAAATTTCAATGCTGAAAACTCTAATAGATTGTCGATGCAGTTGAATATTGAAGAAAAGATACAGTTTTAGTACAGTCGGTAACAGAAGTGTCCGAACACTAGCAAAAATTCCTATATAAAAAAAAAGTACACTTCATAAGGTTTTGTTAAATAAATCCTTGTCGAATCCTGGTCTTAGTCAGTGTAAGAACATGATTCGGTAAGGATTTATTTTACAAAACTGTATGAAGTGTACTTTTTTTACATAGGAATTTTTGCTAGTGTTCGGACACTTTTGTTACCGACTGTATAAGATCTTCTTGTCAACTTTTAGTGCTAGAGGCATATTTCAGTCGGTACAGTAGTTGAATTTTTATAGGTCACTCTTAATTAGTGATAAGGGCCTATTTCAGTCGGTTTATTGAATGGGGATTTATTGAATGAAGTATCCCCAAGGCACAACTTTGACATGAGTCCCCCCCCCCCAGGCCCAACTTTGACATGAGTCTCCCCCAAGGTACCCCTATTTCAGTCGGTACAGCGTTGTCGAATTTTTATAATACACTCTTAATAGTGCTAAGGGCCTATTACAGTCGGTTTATTGAATGGGGATTTATTGAATGAAGTCCCCCCAAGGCACAACTTTGACATGAGTCCCCCCCAGGCACAACTTTGACATGAATCCCCCCCCAAGGTACAACTTTGACATGAGTCCCCCCCAGGCCCAACTTTGACATGAGTCCCCCCAAGGCCCAACTTTGACATGAGTCCCCCCCAAGGTACAACTTTGACATGAGTTCCCCCCCCCAAGGCACACCTTTGACATGAGTCCCCCCCAAGGCACACCTCCCCCTCATTGGGAAAAAGAGAAAAAACTTTGTTTTGCGGCTATAAGACAGTTTGGACTTCCAACGTTATTTGTTACAATATCTGCAGCTGAAACACATTGGTTTGATTTAATGAAAACTTTATCATGGAATTTAGATCGTCACGAATTAACTAAAGAAGAATTTGTCGATATTAACAAGTTTAGCAGTAGGCCTCTGGCACTAAATTAAAATCTGTCAATGTCAGATTTTCATGTTTTTATTATTATTATCATTATTATTATTATTTATTTATTTTTTTTTTTTTTTTTTTTTTTGACAAACATTTCCGTTTTTTATTGATTTTATTTACTTAGATCACTTTTCATCGTTTTTTTTTTTTTTTTTTTTTAGGTAGATTCCTTATAGGAGATCTACCTATTGCAATGGTTCTCATGACACGACTTCTGGAAAATTTCTTCATATCTTCACCGATCATGACCCCTAGAACCCAAAACCACCCTCCGTTCAAAAGTTTATATATATATATATATATATATATATATATATATATATATATATATATATATATATATATAGGTATATATATATATATATGTATAACGCTTTTTCCCATGTTAAGTTGTGAACACGATAACTGGAGTAATTTTTATTTAAATTTAACCAGCTCAGGATATGTTGTCAGGACAGTAAAAATCTCGGTCAAGTTCGTAGATAGGGTATCTAGCTCAAAGGGGGTGGAAATGGTGGGGGGTGGAAATTTTCCTTTGTCCATGATTTCTTTAATATTGAAAATAAGGGAAAATTTCAAATCAGTTTAATTACCGCCTTACTCTAAAGATCAATTTTTGTATTTAAACTTTTTCGATAGCTTCAATCGCTTAGAAGTTACAAGCTAAAAAGTAATTTTTCGTGTGTTGAAGCCGACATTTTCTATAGCTTTCATTGCAAAAAAATTATACTCTGATGCTTATGTCACGTGCAAACGATAATAAAAAAGATAACTGAAAATATAATAAAATTTTAATCATGCTTTTAAACAATATAATAACATGATTAAAAAAAAAAAGTTTAATTTAACGGAAAATATGACGTCATAATTACAACAATGTACTCGTAGTGAGAAAAGAGAAATAAAATTTTATCCGTGATTTTAAACAAATAAAATAAAAGTTATAGAATAATCTGGTGTGTCACTCACACGACTTTCTCTTACCCTGAAATTTAATACTATAAATACAGGTTGGACATTAAGAGGTAAGATAACGAGTACTGTTATGTAAACCTATGTTAAACAATTCATATTAGGCTTCTGAAGAGTTTTATATGATAATTAGTTCTGTGTGAGGGGGGCTACCGCCCCCCTCAACCCCCCGTTTCATTAATGCACCTACATTTATATAGAATTTAATTCGGTTATTAAAAAATATTTCTCTTTTTAAAAAATAATTTATTAAAATTATTATTTAAAAAAATTATCTTTTATGATAAGGCAGACGATTTCCATATTAGAGAAGTAGTCTAACACCAAATATCCAAAAAAAAGTCCATTTTATTCTCAATATATATATATATATATATATATATATATAAAGTACGATTTTTTTTCTAAGTTTTTTTTTCGTTAAAAGCAAAAAAAATCGATAACTTTGTTTTAAATTATCGCAGATCAATGGTTCAACCATTCGTTTTAAAGGTATTTTCGAGCTCTTTTGAAAGATACCCATCATGAAAATTTACTCCCCTCGAGGGGGGACTTCCCCCCCAGGGGGGGAGGCGAGGCTCCTACATGCACAAAAAAATTTTCCCAGTTAACTGTCTCTATTACTAAAAATATATATTTGTTTCATTTGGTTTAGTACAGTCTATAGACGTTAAACTCTATTTTCCTGCAATTTCCCCCATAGACATAATGTATTAGAATTCTCTTGATTGTCCCTGTACACGAACCATTTGCTTGATCTTAACGAAAAGCTTACTGTAGCATCCCTATATGATACACATTTAGAATACCAAGTTTGAACTTTCTGCCATAATTTGTTTTTGAGATATGCTGATAACAGACAGACACACAGACACACACACACACACACACACACACAGACACACACACAGACACACACACAGACACACAGACCATTTGCTAAAAACATGATTTTCGTATTCAGGGGACCTCAAAACGTGTAAATACAACAAAATCTCGCGTTCGGAAATTTGAGCCTAAAACAATACTTTCTCTACCTTATGGGTAAGAGAAAGTAAAAAGTAATAAATTTGGGGACATTTAGGTATTATCCCTTTGACAAATGCACTGGGGACGATTTTAATGAATTTTACGTTGAAGTTTATTTTCATAAAAACTTAAATTTAAATTAGAGTATTTCATTACTCGAATTCCCTTATTTTGATAAATAAAATTATGCCATTTAAAAACAAAAATTAAGAACACTCTTTTATTGAAAAGTGAACTAATAAAGGTTTTAGAAAACTATTACATACTTTTAAATCTTTATAAAAAAAATAATAATAATAATTGTTGCCACTCGACATTATACAAGTACATCCAAATACTGTGTCACATACGATAGTTTTGTATAAGTGTGGACTTTTTGTTTGCCCCTGATGGGAAAAGTACCTGCAAATACTTGTATCTAGTATTGTCATTGATTATGAAGTCGTGTGCAAAATTTCAGGTCCTTCGGACGACAAGAAGTTGCCGAAAATTGAATTGCAAAATTCCGTTACATATATTTATAGTTGCATTATATCAAGTTAATAAAAGTGTGTTAATTAAAAACCTTGTTAAACGCTTTAATTAATCGTTTAAAAATATAAAATTATAATAATACGTCAATCTTAATGCAAATATCGTTTGTGGTGAATAGTTTAGAATGTCGGTTTAGGCAAGAATATAAAATTTACAATTGAGAGTAATACGTTACAGCTTCCTTTGACTTTTTATCTTGTCGAAACAAGATATTGATCTGTGAAGAGGTATGAGGTTTTTGCGTGGAAAGAAAAAAAAACAAAAAAAAACATGAAAATCTGACATTGACAGATTTTAATTTAGTGCCAGATGCCTACTGCTAAACTTGTTATTATCGACAAATTCTTCTTTAGTTAATTCGTGACGATCTAAATTCCATGATAAAGTTTTCATTAAATCAAACCAATGTGTTTCAGCTGCAGATACTGTAACAAATAACGTTGGAAGTCCAAACTGTCTTATAGCCGCAAAACAACCTTTTTTGCTCTTTTTCCCAATGAGGGGGAGGTGTGCCTTGGGGGGGCTCATGTCAAAGGTGTGCCTTGGGGGGGACTCATGTCAAAGTTGTACCTTGGGGGGGACTCATGTCAAAGTTGGACCTTGGGGGGGACTCATGTCAAAGTTGTACCTTGAGGGGGACTCATGTCAAAGTTGGGCCTGGGGGGGGACACATGTCAAAGTTGTGCCTTGGGGGGACTTCATTCAATAAATTCCCATTCAATAAACCGACTGAAATAGGCCCTTAGCACTATTAAGAGTGTATTATAAAAATTCGACAACGCTGTACCGACTGAAATAGGGGTACCTTGGGGGGGACTCATGTCAAAGTTGTGCCTTGGGGGGACTTCATTCAATAAATCCCCATTCAATAAACCGACTGAAATAGGCTTCTAGCACTAATTAAGAGTGACCTATAAAAATTCGACAACTGTACCGACTGAAATAGGCCTCTAGCACTAATAATGACGCCAAAGCTGCCTTTCTCCATCGCCAAGCTCTGCAAATTTTGTCGTCAGACAACGAATTTTGTCGCCAAGTCAAAAATTTCGTCGCCAACTATCAAATTTTGCCGCCAAATCACAAATTTCATTGCTAAGTCGCAAGTTTTGTCACCAAAATCTCGCCAAATCATACAATTTATTAAATTCGTAACAATTAACATTGAAATTCAGCGGTGCCAAATGGTCCAATGTTAACTAATGTTAATGTTAATGTTCCAGCTTATGTGAACCAAAACTGTTTCAATTTACAATTTTTACTCATCTGACAATAAAAATCACAAAAACACAGTACAAAACTTTCAATAATTCAATAAAAATTACAGTGAAATAACTATACAAAACCCGCTACCACTTAACTATATTTGACTTGACCATAGCAATGCCAGGCTTATCAGTGCTTGACCATAGTAAGGTCACAAGTGCATTTTCACGTTTGTATTATTATTATTATTTTTTTTTTAAGAAAGATATTGAACAACAGTTATGGATTTTAAATAAAATTTATAATTTTGATTAAGCTTGGGTGAGGAGGGGGGTGTAGCCCAATAGCCCCCTCCGGGATTCACTATTGCTGGGATTGTACATCTTTAAGACTTCTATTTGTTGAAGGATTATGAGCTTTGTTTTTTAAAAAACTGAAACATTTACAGACCAATAAATCTAGCTTAAAATTTTTAGGTAGATTGAATAAAACCCTTTTCTAGTTGAAAATTAAATTTCTTGAAAACAGAATAGCGACGTAAATAATGCAATGTGTGAGAACAAAGCCATTAGCTAAGTATTAATGCAGATGTAAAATTTCTTTACATTTGTAACATTAACGTAAAGGAATCTACCTTTGCCTTTAAGCTTGCCGAAAAGGGATTTTTTTTTTTTTTTTAAGGTAAGTAACATTTTAAGCATTTTACTGTGCAGGTAATAAGTATGCAAAAGATTTTAGTGATATTTTTCAATTAGATTACAAACGTGAAATACGTTATATAGAGCTTTTTAAAATTTAGCAGACAATATTAAGTAATTTTACCCTTCTTACACTTAGTTTTCGGATCTTACATATGAAACAACTTATTATTAACTATATAAAGCTTCACTTCCATATGCAAGTGTTTAAGGATTAAAACGTAAATACTATGGATTAATTCCCATTTCTCTTATTTTTTATTTTATTTTATTTATTTATTTCCTTATTTATTATTATTTTTTTTATTTTTATTTTATTTTATTTTATTTTTTTTTTTTTTTTTGCATTACAAAATTGATTTTCCAAACATTCAAAAACTTTAGTTTAAAACTCTGAAAAAATTCCATCACGAGCAGATGTTTAATTTAGAAATAACGTTTAATCTAAAGACAGCAAAGCTCTAAAAGCTTATATATATAAACATGTAATAATAAAAAATAAATAAATAAGTAAATAATAAAGGTGATTACACCAGTACAGAAAAGATGTTCCAGATGGACCCTGGAAGATAACGGTGAAAAAGTGCAACAAAACCAACCTTAATATTTTAGAAAAAGCTAAAATAAATAGGGATATAAGACTCAATATAACAGAAAATAAAATGTTTATCTTTGTTTACATAAATGTTCTTTTAAAATTGCTACAAAAACATAAGGACAGCATTTCTATTAATCTTGATAAGGGTGTAACTTTTAACATAACAAAAAGATAACTTCATATTAAATTGCCAACTCGGTTAAGATATTTATAAAATCAGTCACTCCCTGGAGCGTAAACGCTTTTATAAAACCCATTTATAAAGGAATTTCCATATAAAGTATTTTTAATGATAAACTAATTTTTCATAATAAAATCTATTTATAAAACAATTTCCTGTTAAAGTATTTTTCATAATAATCATTTTATGAATAAATTTGAATTCATAACGTTCGCTAGAACTGCTAGTATATGCATTTCTAAGACTCAATCCTGCGAAAGCTCTTAAACGTTATTATTATTTTTACTTTCTCTTACCCATAGGGTCGAGAAAGTATTGGTTTAGGGTCAAATTTTCGAACGTGATTTTTTGTTATATTTACATGTTCTGAGGTCCTCTGAATACGAAAATCATGTTTTTAGCGAATGGTCTGTGTGTCTGTCTGTTATCAGCATATCTCAAGAACAAATAGTATAGCAGAAATTCCAAACTCAGTATTCTAAATGTGTATTATATAGGGATGCTACAGTAAGTTTTTTGTTGAGATGAAACAAATGGTTCGTGTACAGGGACACTCAAAAGTATTCAAATACATTACGTCTATGGGGGAAATTGCAGGTAAGTAGAGTTTAACATCTATAGGATTCACTAAACCAAATGAAACGAATATATATTTTTTGTAATAGAGATAGTCAACTGGGAAAAAAAATTTGTGTATGTAGGAGCCTCGCCTCCTTCCCTGGGGGGGAGGTCCCTCCTCGAGGGGAGTAAATGTTCAGGATGGGTATCTTTCAAAAGAGCTCGCCAATACCTTTAAAACGAATGGTTGAACCCTCGATCTGCGATAATTTAAAATAAAGTTATCGATTTTTTTAAATATAATATTGAGAATAAATTAAACTTTTTTTTCGGATATTTACACTGCAAAAAAAAGTAGACGAACACTTATTTCTAATACTTTAAAGCCGTTTATTTCTTTAATTAGAGATATGAGGTTAATTTCTCTAATATAATTATATTCTTGAGACATCATATATTATTATTTTTTGGATATAGATTCAATCCTTTTGAATTATGTAGTGGAAAAATTCAGGAAACAAAAATGGTGCACATTTGCACTGTAATTTTTCTTAAAAAAAGTAGACGGACACATCTTGTATCTCTAAAATAAAACGTTTTTAGTAAGGGGTTCGTCTCCCATTTGCTTTAATAAGTTCGTATACTCTGTTAAGCATCGAATCAATGAGATTCTGAGTCTTTTTTAGACAGAAAATTTCCCAAATGTTTCTAAGAGCTTCTTTGAGCTGGTTAATTGATTCATACTGACGTCCACCTCATAAATTTTATGAACAAGTATAGTCCAAATGTTTTCTATAGGATTCATATCCGGACTCTTGGCTGGCCAGGGTGAAACATTGAAGTTGTTCTCATGAAACCATTTTTTAACGTTGTTAGCGGTGTGTATAGGCGCTCCATCTTGTTGGAAAATCCAGTTTTCTCCTCCAAGATCACACGCAAATGGCAAAAGCTCACTGCTTAATGTTTCAATGTAATCTTTGTGAGTCTGCTTCTTACTTAGGAACACTAAATTTGTCCTTCCACCATACCCAACAGCTAGTCACACCATCACGACACCACCAACAACTTGCCGAGTAGAGTACACCTCGTCTTCTTTCTTCAAACTGTACCAATACTATTGATATCCATCTGGGCCGTCTAAATTAATTTTTTTCTCATCTGAAAAACTACAGATATCCATTCTGTAGTCCCAGACATATGGTTTTGAGCCCACTGTAGGCGTTCTGTCACGTGGTGATCCTTCCAGCATGGATGATGTTTTCTCTTCTTATATTGAAAGAGCTCTGAGTGCTTAATGTAGTTATAAATTGTCTGAGAAGTTATGTTAGTAATTCCTGTGCTTATTCGAACTCTGGGAATTGATGCTCCAGTTTTTTTCAGCTCAGGAAAATTTTTTCTTTGGTCTCATAGCGAAAGTTTCTTTGGCCGGTCACTCTTTTTCTTACGCCATGGGCTTCAGGAGTACGTAGAAAATCGCTGATGCTACTTTTGCTTATTAGAAGTAGCCTACTAATTTCTCTGACTCCTTTATTAACATTTTTCAGTGCTATAATCTGTCCTTTCTGGTAATCAGTTAGAGGAATTCCTCGTGGCATGGCGCATTCATCTCCAAGAAATTTAACTACTTAAAACCATCTTGTCAAGCACATTAACAATTGGTAAAATACCAAATGTACATGTACATGCAAAACTGGTATTCCGCAAGAAACACTCACTTAGATAATTGCAGTTTTTGACCAGTGTCCGTCTACTTTTCTTAAAAAAATATATTGTGCAAATGTATATCTTTTCTCTTTTCTGCATTTCCTTACATTAAAATTATAAATAATTGAATACTTTTATTTGTCTGTCAAAAATATGAAGATTGATAAGTATAAACATGTTAAAGAATTTTAATTAACATTTCCTATTAAACAAAGACGGGGTTTTAAAAAATTGTAAAGAAGTGTCCGTCTACTTTTTTTATGCAGTGTAGTGTTATACTACTTCTCTAATATGGAAATCGTCTGCATTATCATAAAAGATAATTTGTTTAAATAATAATTTTAATAAATTATTTTTTAAAAACAGAATTATTTTTTTAATAACCGAATTAAATTCTATATAAATGTGGGTGCATTAATGAAACGGGGGGTTGAGGGGGCGGTAGCCTCCCTCACACAGAACTAATTATCATATAAAACTCCTCCGAAGCCTAATTTGAATTGTTTAACACAGGTTTACATAACAGTACTCGTTATCTTACCTCTTAATCTCCAACCTGTATTTATAGTATTAAATTTCAGGGTAAGAGAAAGTCGTGTGAGTGACACACCAGATT
>CAWVNO010000292.1:0-35364 GCA_963930645.1 Salticus scenicus
ATGATGCACTTGTGCTGAATTTTTTCACCTGATGAAGAGCAACTAAACTCTAAAAAATTATTGGTGGGAAAAAAAGGGTGGGGCTAAGAACACTACAGAATATTAATTAGGATGTTGACAAGTATGGGCAAAAGAGAACACCAAGTTTAAATTAAAAAAAAAAAAAATAAATAAATAAATAAAGAATAAAAAGTAGAATTTTTTTTGTTAAATATAGTCATTTTAAAGTATCTAAATATCAAGATATAATTTTTAATTGATTATAGAAGTATTTTTTGCCCATATATTTGTAAATCTAATTTAAATTTTGAAAGGTTCGATGGATATAATTTAAAGGTTGGTAAAGACCTATATCTGAGCCAAGTGTCATCATTCAAGTGCTATCATTTTGATTTGAAACAATTGTTGCAAGTTTTTGCAGTTTATAGTGTTTAATTACAACGTGATTTATTAATTAAATTAGTTATTTTTGGATTAAATCAGGCTAACTAACATGTACATGTTTCAAACTAAAAAATATCTTGAAAATGAACCCCTTGAACTGGAATGACAAGTCCAGCTTGTCATGAATTTCCCGACACGAATTATGTTCTTATATGTATATATAACAATAAACATCTATATATTAATAGGCAAGCATAAAATTTGTAGTCCCTTTTTAACATATTAATTATGGGAGTAGAGGGTTGAAAATGGTATCATTCGAAAGGTATGGTTAGCTGGAAGTTGTGAATACAAATATTATTTCCTTACGTATCAAGAAGGTATTTAAAAATACATTTATTTTTTATGCATTTTCCCCCATTTTTCCCTTTTATACACGTATTCATTTACATTAAAAGTACCTAAAAGTAGAAAGTTGTTAAATCTGGCAATTTCATAAAGCTCAAATAAAACCATAGGCACAGTAATTTGTAGCATCACTATACGGATACGCAAGCGAAGTGATGACGTCACTGTCTGTCCATGGAGCCACGAAAAAGATTTTCTATGTTAATCGTCCATTGTATTTTTTGTAAAAAATTATTTAAAAATAACGGAAATTATCTGTCGATTTTAATTCCGATATTTCAGTATAGTTATATATAAGTTACTGTCCACATGTGTTTGATTGAGTTATTTTTTCTGTAAAATTGATAAAATTTTAATTTAAAATCATAAAACTCCAGAAAAAGAAATGGTAAACTTCCAGTTTCGAATGTAAACATAAACATTTCATTTCAAAGGGTGATATTTCAACTGATATACTAAATAAAAGGAAAATAGATTTGTTACTAACTGCTGCATGTATAAGTAGACGATACGGAAAAAATTCAGATTTCCATTTTTTGCTGAATTTACATGTTTTGAGCTTTCTTTACGTTTCAATTAACTGACATTGACTACTTATTTTTTAAAAAAGTGTCTTTATTGCTAGCTTTTGTGGGTAGAAGAAGCAAGTAGAAGATACATAAAAACTTTTGATTTCCGGTTTTCGATGAATTTACACGTTTTGAGATTTCCTTGCATATTAATTAAGTGAAATTGACTACTTATTTTTATTTTTCAAAAAGTGGATTTATTATTCTTTCCTCTGCATATATAAGTAGAAAATATAAGATTCAGAAAAGTTTTAGATTTTCGGTTTTCGATAAAGTTACACGTTTTGAAATTTCCCGAACTCAATTCGACCATTTTTGAAAAATATCTTTTTTTTGTTCAAACACTGTACTTTATGAACCAATCAACTTAATTTAACAGAATTTGATACTTGGTTGGGCCTTGGTTTGACATGGTACATATTAGCTCCTGGGCTGTATCACAGAACAAGGGGCGTTTTCACGTTGCGATTTTCTCTCATTTCAGGAAAGGCTAACATTTACAGAGAGAAATAGTTATATTAAGTAAAACTCTGGTGATTCAATTCAGAGTGAATATCGGCAAACAAATGCCGCAGCTGTGTTGCAATTGCATTTCGTTTAGGACAAGGCAATAACTTTGTTTTGCCTCGCTTTGCAAAAAAAATGGTCGAGTTTCGACCACTGGGTAATACTAGTTCATATAAATGTGTGAAACAAATATTTTTGATAATAATGAATTATTTGAGCAACAAAACCGTAAGTTTCTATATCAATTCCTCCTCTTAAAACTAAGAAAATTAAATTGTCTGCATGAGCAGTGCTGACTGAAAATAAATTGCAGTTCAAGGGGTTAAAAATCCAAATTCTTTCTTTTTTTACACATGATCAGCTATGTGTTTTATAGCCATTTTTGAAATCAGTTTAGCAATTATTGAATGAAAATATGGAGTTAAAGGATCAATCTGTAAATTTCCATTAAAGTTCCTAACAAGAAATTTTAGCGTTTAATTTTTAATCTTAGCTAGGCTTAATACTTTTATTTTGCCGATTAGTTCAACATTTGCTCATTTAGGAACCATTGTATTTAAGTTTATTCTTTAAAGGCTGGTAAGACACATACACTTAGTATGCACGTCAGAAATATGAAGTGTTATCATTCACTTATTTTCACTGTACATACAACTTATTATTACACAACTTAAATATGTTAAAATATTTTATCAATGGATGCCTATTTCTTTCACTGTTCTGTAACTTAAGGCTTCCCCCTTACTTTTACAAATTCCCCGTATCTGGCCACCAAATCCAATATAACTCTTTGTAAAAATTTGTTTATAGAATTACTTATTGCCTAACATTTAATTATTTTTATTTTAACGTTATAAAAGGGAAAAATGAACTTAGTTAATTTTTTGCAATTTATAGCTGCAAAATGAAGTATTAAAATTATATAAAAAATAAATTTATAAATTACAAGGACTAATTCAAGTGTTATTAACATTTTTAATATGAAAACGAAACACCAATAATTAAAATACATTGAGTAATGAGTATTTCTAATTACAGATTTCTCCATAGAGTAACATGAGGTTTGGCGACTGGTGAGAATAGGTGATTCATCACCTCAAGAGCTTTACCTAATCTTGTTAACAGTCAAGGCCCATGTTATTGTATGGCAAAAATTTGTTTCCACTTTCGGAAAATTCCCAATTGTTAACCCTTTCATGCCCCGTTTGTGCTCCCCCTCTTCTCTACGAAAGGGTTAAATTAGTACTAGCTTTTTAAAATTTGTTTTCTTAATTTTTAATATTTTATTTTTGAGTTAAAAAATAAATGTACACTTTTTTTTTAATTTTTAGCTTGAAAATAAAATATTAAAATTGTTAAAAGTCAATTTTTTTAAAACAAGTACTAATTTAACGATTGGGAATTTTGAGAATGTCAAAACAGAATTAAAAAAAGAAATACATTTGTTTATGAGTAATTGTGAAAGCAAATTTCCGCTTAAAATAATACGGGCTTTAGCTATCGAGAAGATTAAGTATTGTCCACTCTTAATACGAAATTGATAAGAGTTAATTTAATATTTAAATTGTGATATATATATATATATATATATATATAAAAGATCTCCCATCAAAGGGGATATTAGATCAGTAATTTTTCTGAGAACATATATATATATATATATATATATATATATATATATATTTTTTTTTTTTTTTTTTTTTTGACTAGAAAAAGAAAGAAATGCTACCTTTAATGAATTAAGAGTACAAATTCAAATGTGTGTGTAAATATTTGATTAAAATGACATGGTATAAAAAAAAATCACATTAACTTTCACATAAATCACTTCAGAGACATTTTATTTTTCAGAAACCATTTTATTTATTTATATACTAAGATATGCTATTTTTACCATGTTTTTATTAACTTCTATTCTTGTTTGTTTGTCTGGTACAAATCTTGCAATCAAATTTTCACTAACTTCCCTACTAGCTAGATATTTGAAACTTATACAATAGCTCAGAACCCGGTGACTTCGAAGTTTGATTTTCGAATTTTTGATTAGTTTTCTTATAATTAATTAAAATATGAAAATAATAACATCCTGATAGTGTTAAAATAGCCATTAAAATATTAGCTATAATTTAATTGTTGCCAAAAAAAAGTTACGAGTTCATTTTCTTTCTACATAAAAATAAATACATTTAATTAAACGTGAACATTAAAAAATTATAAAAAGTTAAATTATGCATTTCACAAAAACTGACGTCATTATCACTTTAAAAATTTTATGCACATTGATAAGAGCTCTGTGATTCATCAGAAAATTTAAAACATGGTATATATATATATATATATATATATATTTCCCTTATAATTATTTCAAGGTGCAAATAAAGAAATGAATTCAGTTTTTTTCTGCAGTTGAATTAAATTAATTTTATTTTATTTTTTCAGATACAAAACAGTTTCATTCTCACTCTCATATATCTTGCAAAAATTTTAACAAAATCCAGCAATTTTTTATTTATTTTTTCCTTGATTAAAGAAAGGGTTTCATATTAACCAAAGTTATAAATGCACTCAATGTAACAGTGTTGTATATTAGTCTGCTTTCTTGGACATTTAGTATCTTAACTTGGGCAATATAATTGCTTTAGTAAATTGTATTTAAGCACAGTTGGTGAGCAATACAGAATAAGAAAGTACATAAATAAAATTTGGCTAATTTCAAAGTTGAAAAATGGCTTAACTAATACTGAACTTGATTTAAATAACACTAGTCTACAAAAACTAATTTTTGTAGTACAGAATTAAAAAATAATAGTGAAAAATCTGTAACACGTACAGTTTTTTTGTTATGATTATTTAATCTGTACTGGAAGCAATGTACAAAAGCTTTTAGAAGCCATGCATTATTACTATCAATATTATTAATTTAAAATGGAATACTGTTAGTATGGAGATAATATACATATTGTAGACTAAATATTGGGTTGTTCGGAAAGTAATTTCGTTTTTTCCTTCGAAAATGAAAGACGATTTTCTTATATTGTATAAATATTTTAATGAATTATATATTCTCCACTTTGATCGGTTTCTTAGCGATCTTACGAGTTGTTATTTGGAAGTTTTTCATAAATCAATACTTTATTTTGTCTTCATTAGCACAAACTGGTTTTCTAGAACGTTATGCATCTTCAACTCAAAATTGCCAGAACAAAATTTGGTAAACCAGTTTTGACAATAGCGTTCTTTAAATAAATTTTCTGTGCACACATCATATACTTTTTTTTTTGTTTGAATAGTATTTTCGCATTTTTGATAGCAAAAACAAAATATGCCGAAAATGTCGCATCTGATTTTCTTTATTTGATAGGGCACCAATCAAAAACTATTGAACAGAATAAAACGACCTTTTTCACATGCAAGCCTTGCTATATCAGCTGTCACAATATGTAATGGCAATGCAACTTAAATGTGAAGAAGGTGTGAAAAAAATACAATTAAGTCCCCTGCTGAGAAAAACGAAATGACTTTCCGAACAACCCAATAGAACATAAAAACATGGAAAATACACTAAATGATTGAATTGTTATTATTTGTTATTTTAAAACCAAAATACAAAAAAAAGGCTTTATTACTTCTTGTGTTAAATGTCTACCTTGTGATTTTAATATGAATAGTCCTCAAATACAGCAAAACTTATCGGGTACGGTTTTACAAGTTCTACGATGAAAACGTGCCATTTTGAACATGGAACTAACTATAAAACAGAACAATCATACTTAACAAAGAATATCTCTTAACTAGAATACCAGAAAAAAAAAAAAAAACAGATAAGGTACGGATACAGGGTTGCCAGCAGAGAGGATGGCCAGGAGGCAGGGTTGATAGCACGAAAGGTTAACTTGTATGATACAGTCGGCAGCAAAAGTATCCGAGCACTAGCAATAATCCCTGTCTAAAAAAAAAAAACACTTAATACTGCATTGTTAAATAAATCCTTGTCGAATCATGCTCTTAGTCAGTCTAAGAACATGATTCGACAAGGATATATTTAAAAAAATAGTATTAAATGCACTTTTTTGATATCGAAATCATTAGCTTGTGCTCAGAAACTTTTGCTGTCGACTGTATTGTAAAAATCATAAAAAAATAGTGAAATTTGCCATTTTCTGATACTTTAACAACAACAAAAAAAAAAAGAATGGAACAAACATGGTTGCCGGTACTCTGGGTTGCCAGGACTCTGGGTTGCTAGCAGGAAGGGTTACCACCTGTGATACTGTGAAAATGAAAATGATAAAAAATCGTGAAAATTGCCATTTTCTGGTACTCTTAACAGAAAAATGTGACATGGTGGGACTTTTTTACTTACAGATATTTAAATAAAAATTGGAATTAAAAATAAAAATAATTCGAACATTGTTACTGAACCAGTGTAATTGTTCTGTATAATACCAGTTAAAATGAATTATATGATCTAGACTAAATGTTTCTGATATAAAAATAATTTTGAATCCACATTAACAAAATTTGCTAAGATTAAAAGCTGATATTTTACTTAAGCAAAATGAGATATTTTGTAATATAAATCTTACCCAAATATCTTGCCAGATAAGGCAGTAGGATACTTGAGTATTCTTGATAAAGGTAAAAAAGGAATACTAACAGTAACAGATATATTTTTGTAATGATTAATGAATTTATAACTCATTCAATTTAGCCCCAAAATTGCAGATACTTTTAGAGAAAACTCATAAACATTTTGTAAGTGATCTAAAATTTAATCGTCCTGGTTAACAGTAATTTATTCAAACACAATGTAGTGTTTTGCAAAATCAATTAAAATCAGTCACATTGTGCCCAATGTAAAGTTTTTTAATGAATTATTCAGAATTTTATGAGCTATTCAAATTAAGAATAAAGAACATTGACTAAATAGTTAAATTAAGATTGGTAGTGAAGAAGGGATTTTATTTTAGAACAGCTTTTAAAAGAAAAACCCGAATGTTTAAGTAAAGGAAAATATCATGAACACAGTTCCTTCATGTGTACCGAAAATTCTGATCATCTCTACCAGTGTTGCCAATTGTATGACCAATATCTCTAATTTTAAAATAAGATTTCACACCAATATTTCTTTTACCTAAATATTTCATATTAATTTTCCATGATTAAGTAAAGTGAAATTTATTACAGAAGATTTGTGGTATGAAGTCTTCCACCTAAATCAGACACTTATGTATACAATAATTATTATGTAGTTGGCAACACTAATGTATACTATGTTGTGTTATATGTTCTCCAATTTCATGTGATGGTAAGCAGCTGAATAATTAGTTGTAGGCACATTCAAGCTTCATAATAATAATAAATTAAAAAAAAAAAAAAAAAAAAAAAAAAATAGCAAAAAAAAAAAAAAAATAAAATAAATAAATAAAATAATGCAAAGCAATATGTAATGAAATCTGCCATTGGCAGGTTGAAGCAGTTTTTTTTTTTTTTTTTTTGCTTATAACAACTTCTAAGAGCAATATTAAAAAAAAAAAAAAAAAAAACTATGCTTGCATTGTGTAGATTAGATGCTATACTAAAATAAGACATTCTACACAATTTAGCTATAAGACTGAAATAGATAGAAATTATATAGTCCATTGCCCTAATTGCCCCAAGTCACCCTATATGCTGTAATGCTGCAAACTTGCGCCATGTCAAACCCTCAAAATTTGTAGAACGACTACAAGGAACACATTTCAGAAGATCTGCATCAGGCAAGAACGCATACAAATAATTACAGTATGGAAATCAACGATCACATTTTGAATTGTGTGCTCATCCTCATTGACGATAAGATAAAAACTTTTGGGGGGCTCTGGAATACAATCTTTTGGAATTTCTACACTTCAGCGGAAAGTTTCCGAAATTAACGAACATTTTGGGCAACATTCATACAACATAGAACATGTACCATCATTTATATCTACCCATGAACCGAATCTTGTGCCAGGTCAAAAGAGAGGCATATACAAAGATAACTACCGCGGCTATCAGTGGTGTAGGCGGTATATACTTCTTGGATGCTCCCGGAGGCACCAGAAAAACCTTCCTCATAAATTTTATTCTGGCAAAAGGTTAGACGGCAAGGATGTTTGGCTCTGGCAGTTGCATCTTCTGGTATCGCTGCAACACTACTAACTGGAGGAAGTACCACATTCAGTTTTCAAGTTGCCTCTGAATCTCGCCACTATCGAATTTCCTACTTGCAACATCTCACAAAGCTCAGCTCAAAACAGGCGAATGTCCTTCAAGCATGCAAGCTAATAGCATGGGATGAATGTACCATGTCACACAAGGGAGCATTTGAAGCAGCAAGGATGGGAGGAGTTACATTACTATTATCCGGACACTTTCGACAAACGCTTCCAGTCATTCCGCGTGGCACCAAAGCAGATGAAATAAATGCTTGCATCCAGAATTCTCGTCTTTGGAATGAAACTCAGAGACTTCAATTAACTGTGAACATGAGAGTACATCTTACTGGAAACACAGCTGCACAAGACTTTGCAGATATCCTCCTACAGATCGGTAATGGACTTTTGCCTTCTCTAAAAGCAGACGGATCCATACCTGTTGACATGATTGGAAACAATGTTTCGTCTTTCCAAGAGCTTAACGATGCCGTATTTCCTGATATCCATCAACGCTTCAGAGATAGAAAATGGCTGTCTGAAAGAGCTATCTTGGCATCTACAAATGATTCAGTTCAAGTCGTCAACGAGTAGTTGTTATCTCTACTTCCTGGAGAATTTAGAACCTACAAATCCTTTGATAGTGTTACTGACAATGAACAAGCTGTGAATTATCTGATCGAGTTTTTGAATTCTCTTGAGCTGTCTGGAGTTCCTCCTCATACATTGAAGCTGAAAGTCGGTGTGCCTATCATGCTTTTAAGGAATTTGGATCCCCCGGCAATGTGCGATGGTACAAGACAAATTATGAAAAAACTCCTGCCAAATGTAATCGAAACTACAATTTTGACAGGTCAATATTTTGGACAAGATGTTTTTATTCCAAGAGTACCAGTAATACCTATAGATATTCCAATCCAGTTTAAGCGTGTGCAATTCCCTATACGTTTAAGCTTTGCCTTAAGTATCAACAAAGCACAAGGTCAGTCGCTCAAGGCAGTAGGACTAGATTTACAAAAGCCTTGTTTTTCACAGAGACAGCTTTATGTCGGATGTTCGAGAGTTGGAAGTAAAGACAATCTGTACACCTACAGTGCAAGTAACAATGCGAAGAATATTGTTTATTCAGAAGTTCTACAGCATTCAACGTAATACAATACGTATTTACATAATGACCAGCGAAGCTGGCAAAGCCTGCTAGCATTAAATAAGCATTAGAATGTTAGCTTGAGAATTTGATATCACACCCTTTTAAGACACAACTTTAATCCATTCTATTTCTTTGAGCTTGACTTTTTTGTACATTTTAAACGTCTTTTTTGTAGTATAATTTACTGAACAAACCTAATTTAGTTCATTTTTTTTAATATTAAATGGAAATATAAGCTTTTATGTGACACTTTCAGTGGTGCCAGCTTTCCTTAAAACAACTAGAAAAACAAAACAGAAATCTGTCTCTTAAAAATTTGAATAGTTTTGCTCAGGATAGCCCTCTCTTTCTCTAAAATTATTGGATATTGTTTCATAATTTAGGAGTAATTTTTATTTTAATTTTTTACTTATGTATTTCGGACAATCCAGTCATCAATTTTTAGCTGAATTACTGAAATAATATAACAAATTGAAAATAATGACTTTTGAGGGCGAATAATGGTGTTACGTAGAGAAATTCTATATAACGAGAAAAATATGCAGCTGACATCCCTGAGAACAACAAATATCTAAATATGTGCTGACATTTTATAATTCGCGAATCTTGAAATTTTCAAAATTAATGTTTGGCACTATTAAAATAAATAAAAATAAATTTATTTTATAAAAATGTTGCATAATAAATCTTCTTTTACATATTTTAAATGGAAATTTAGTCTAAGCCGTTATTGAAATTTAATGATCCAAAAAACTGCAAAAGTGGTTTAGAGAAAAAAGAAAAGAAAAGAAAAAGGTAGACAAATGCATGTAAGTGCACAATTTTGTACTTATTTCAATTCTTTTATGAGAAAACAGCACAAATATTTTAAGATTTTCTAAACACAATCTATGTCTTTATATTTTAGTAATGGTCATTCATGCAAAGGTCGAAAGAAACATTTAATTTTAGTAATTTAAGCAAACCTAAGTTATGGAATGAAGGTTCCAATAACTTGCAATACAATGCACTAAAAAACTTGTATTGAAAGATGAAGAAAATAAGCAAGTACCTTGAATTACAAAAGCATGCAACGGTAGTTTTTGGGTCGAAATAGCTATGCACAACCCTTCAACAGGCAAATAAATGTCGGCATAAGTGTAGAGTCAAAGCAACAATGCATGAAAGTAATGATAATATACAGAATCTTGAAAGATATAAAAGAGACTTGAATTCTATTATTTTACTGTTAATGATATTTACTAAACAAATAAAATTATTTGGCGTGGGAATCTTATTTGAAATCCATAAATTTTGATTTTTGATTCTACAAAAAGTTTAATATTACTTTACTATCGGAATAATCCTACACAAACTTTAGCAATCTTTAAGGCTCCTCTATATTTCACATTTCCCCCGTCACCGGCACCCAAACCTCACATTACTTTATGTGGAAATTTATAATCAGAATTATTCATTAACAAATTTACTTTTAAATTCAGTTTTCACATTAAAATTCACAATTATCAAATTGGTTCTAGTTCTCCAAAATATACTTTTTTTTTTTTTTTAAGTTTTATATTTTATTTTCAAGCTTTAAGAGCAAAAAAAGGAATTTAGTTCATTTTTCGCATTTTATTGCTTCAAAATGAAATATATAAGACAAAATTATTAATAAAATCTTTTTATAAAAGAATAGAACCGACTCCAAAAATCAACTGTCATTCAAACAGCTAAAAACAAAATAATGGTATAAATTGCAACTGTAAATTTCGCCTAAAAGTACAAAACAGATTCCTTTGCCTAACAACAGAAACACTACAACAGTGTTGCTAGATAGGAATTTGAAAATTCCCCCAAAATAGATTTTATTTTTCCCCAAAATGACGTTTTTTTCAAAATTTTTCCCCAAGCACAAATTTAAAAAAAAAAAAAAAGAGAATAAATTACTTTTTTATCAACAACGCACGAAAAAATTAGTGTGATGTGGCTACCACAAGACTTTCTTCTGTATACTTTTACACAAAATTCATGCAATACAAATAATTAAATAATTTATTTTCCGATGATTATTCCTCAGATGATTTTTATCTGACAGAATAATATATCACAAAGTGATGAAAAAAAGTGAAAATTTTGCCAAAATCAGATTTTTTTTTTTTTTTTTTTGTTCGAACTCTTTGTTTTAAATTATCACCTACCTATGATTCAACCATTCGGTTTAAAAATGATGACGCGATCTTTTGAAAAATACACATATTGAAAATTTACACGTCACGGAGGATATTCTTCCCAGAGGGGAAGCGATGCTCCTATATGCACAGACTTTTTCTCTAGTTTACTACTCCTTTTATCAATAATTCCTATCAATTTTACAATCACACGTTAAAAACAACTCATTATGTACATTTATATAAAATTTTGTCCGACACTGGCATGTTAAAAATTTAGAAGAAAATGGGATCGCAGCGTTACCTGTGCAGCGATTGATCCCCAAATCTAAGCAGCACCAGTTTATGTCAGGGTCCAACTAAATACAACTTTGGTTAAATTTTGTTCGTTGGTTGGTGAGATGCAGCGTCCGCAAATTTTGTGATACACACTCATACGCAGACAGACATTTTTAAAAAAGAGTCAAATCGGGCTTGGGACATCCTAAATCGTAAAAATCCATCGAAAACTGAAGTTCGAAAAATTAAAAAATGCATTGTTATCATGTTTTGAGCTATTCTAAAAGTTTCAAATGTCTAGCTAGTCGTGAAGTTATATAATCGTTGAATCATATAAATGATACCGAAGGCAGCGGGGATTAATAATTGGCTAAAAGTATTAAAAGCATGCATTGTCATCATGTTCTGAGCTATTCTAAAAGTTTCAAATGTCTAGCTAGTCGAGAAGTCAGTTAAATAAAATTCCTATTGAATTATGTAAACGCTACGGAAGGCAGCAGACACCCAAAACAATTCGCTATAAGTATTTTATAAAAATGCATTGTCATCGTGTTCTGAGTTATTCTAAAAGTTTCAAATGTCTAGCTAATCGGGAAGTTAGTTAAAAATATATTGCAAGATTTGTACTGAAGAAACAAACAAACAAACAACATAGCGAGTCAATAAAAACATGATAAAAATATCAGGTCCTTATATGTATACCTTATAATATTTCCTGCGGTTCGGTAAAATGTTTCGCAAGATACAACTTTCAGTATGTTTTGCTAACGTACATATATGCACACACAGACAGAGACAACGCGTTCAGGACGTATCAAACATGTAAATCAATCACAAACGGAAAGTCAAAAATTTTCACAAATCCAATACCTTTTCTCCATGTACATAGAAAAGAAAAAACTACTATGCTGTGGCCATCACAAAGCTATCTTCTATAACATTCTTACTGTATGTATACAATAAAAGATTAATAAAGTACAATATGAATAATATAGAAGTTGATAGCTATAGCTTTCCCATAAATGAAAGAAATTTTAATATACCAGCAATCACCGTGGGTTGATATGCACCAAAATTTATCCAACGTACTTTTTATAACAACTAACCAATATATCAAGTTGAATGCATTTATCAGGGATGGAACACGGGCGCAGAATTCATACCACTATCAATGTAAGAAAATTTTCTACCTGTTAAATCAACGATATTATAGGTAAATAAATTTCTTCAACAGATTCCGGTATGAATTCTGCGCCCGTGTTCCATCCCTGATTTATACACTATCGAAGTTAAGGTATACCATTTTTGTAAGCGGAGAAAATATCAGCATAGCATCGCCCTCTTTCATGCAATATACGCTCAAACGGAATCAGTAAAAAGTTTCATGATATTCATCTTACATATCTAGTATGATGCTCTAATTTACTAAAGAAAGGGAGATTTTCCTGAAAATTGTGGTTATCTCAGTATAGCAGCACCATCAACAGACACTATATGTCACATATATAATCAGCCCCGCCGCTTTACATCATGATCCAACTAAATATATAAGGCTTTGTGGAATTAGGATTAATTCTTCATTTGGCGTGTATTTATTTGTAAAGTTAAATAAGTACAAAATTTTAATAACACACAAACACTCTCACAAACAGATACACAGTCAGACAGACAACTTCTAATTATGGTCAAATAGTGCACAGGACATCTGAAAGCCTAAAAATTCATGAAAAAATGGAAGTTTTTTTTTTTTTTTCAAACCGGTACTTTTTAAGAAGCTTTATGATTTTCTCCCCAAATTTCCCCGCAAAATAAAATTTTCCCCCAAACATTTTCCCCACACTTTCATTCTCCCCAAAATTTCCCCACGGGCAAAAGTTTTCCCCAAAATTGCGAAAAATTTCCCCAATCTGGCAACACTGCACTACAATTAATCACAACTTTTGAAATCACCCCACATCCCCTTACATGCCTGCGCAGAACGGAAGAGCTGAGAGAAACATGAGAAGAATTATGGAAAGTGCTAGACAAGGCCGTATCCAGAAAAAAATTTCGGAGGGGGCCCAACTTTCACTCAGATGTCGGTCGTGTACCTGCACATATGTACACCAAGAACGTGTGCATTAAAGTTTGTCCCCCCCCCCTTCCCAATCAACTTAACTTTAAAACAAATATAAGTTATTGCCTTAAAATTCGTATCTAGGCATAGTAAAATGGTTATGCGCTATAAATAAGATCGGTTACAACGCCGCATGGCGGCAAAGAATGGAATTAATATTTCTAAAATCTGAAATGGCAAGAAAAGATTTAATAATAATAATAATTCTAAAAAGTGCCCTGGGCCTAAAACTGATGGAAGTAATCCTTTTAAATGTACAAGTCTCTGCTAGAGAGTTCTTTAATCCGCGATGTTATAAACATAAACCGCTGACAAACGGAGAAAATCCCCAAAATCTGGACTCACGGTAGTCCGGTTAATAAGAGGTCGAGCTCGTAATTGAAGGATTGAGCGATCGATGCTGGAGCCATCCAAAGACTGTCATTTAGATTAATGGTATCTGGTGCACGTAAAAATCCGCTGTGTCCTCCATTTATTGTAAATGTAATAGCTCAGGTATTCTGAAGTTGGGGAAACATCTCCGCGGAGGTTTTAAATTGTGATGGTACGATTACCCTAGAAATGAATTCTAGACCGTAGATATGCTGTTTCAAATATTTTTCGTTTTTTTTTTTTTTATACAGCCGAGATATATCTTTTCCATAAAAAAGGGAAATCTAGTGCAGCTAAGCTACCTGCTGGGCGATATATCCAAAAATCTAATCAACAAATTTTTTTTATATCTAAGTCTCCAAAAATAGTCTAATGGTGTTCAATGCATCTAAAAACTTGTAAATACATTGAAAACTGGAAGTCTTAAAGTTTCCGAATCCAATACTTTTTTCTCTTGTTATGTGTGTAGAAGAAAATAATATATATATGCGGTTTTCTAATTAGATAATAATGCTTGCTTTAGATCATATTACCGGAAACATGAGGATCTGTGTGCTGGCGTCCACTAAACCTAGACATATTACATGTCTAGTTTTAGTGAACACATTGAGGTCTTCTCATATGGCTTACTGTTTAGCTTGGGTAGACGTGTCTTCTACAGACCCTGGGGCCATGCTTATACGCATTGTAGTCGCTGAAAATCTTCTGGCATGGCGTACGTATCGAACTATCTAGTGTTTTTTAACCAGGGTGTGTATCAACCAAGTGTCTCATGTGACATAGTGTATCTTCAACTGTGGATGCACGTCATTAGTGATTATCGTTTGAAAATTGAACAGTGAAGCGATGGCCCATCATCGCATTCCACATCAGACTCTGATATGTCTGCTTTGTGACGATCGTAACAAAGATGTTTACATAACGTGTTGGTTTTTTAAGGCCTGTCAGGGCAGTAGATACCAGAGCCGCTTATTCTACTTGCATCGAAGCTCACACCCACTTTCATTTTAGGACCGTCTTAGGGCCCAGATTCCAGCCAAACACTTACGGCTCGCACCTGCGTTTCTACCGCAAAGTCGCGGACGAAAACGAATTTTCCTAGTCAGGTCAAACAATTGCAACATTCTTCTCTCGCAGATGCGATTGTCACGTGGCTCAATTTGCGGCCAGTAGAAAGCTATCGTAACACTCTTGTAAGAGCAATGGCGGCCATTACAAACGTGCAAAGCGCTTGGTAAATTGTGTACTCTCTGAGATTTCTATAAGTAGTATTGATTGAAGATAATTAATACTATTATTAAAATATATATTTCTTCTCATTAAAAAAGAAAGAAAAAAGGATACACGTAAAGCTAAAAATAACCTTCTTCAGTTGAAAAGATAGTTCATGAAACGTAGTTAAAATACAGGTATGTGAAATATTTTCAGTATTTTTTGTATCTTATGTTTTATTGTTGTTAGTGTTTGCATAACATATTTTTCATGATAAGACAAATTTCAAAGTATTATTCATGTATTTCACAGTAATGTCTCTTATTACTAACTAAAGAAATAGCTGTTTGCTTCAAATCTACATCTATTATTTAAAATTATCTTTTATTTATTTATTTTATTAATTAATTAATTTCGCATTAATTTAGTTTTGTTCCCTCGACAGTTCACTGAATATTTTTTAATCATCTCCATATAGATGAATATTTCAAGCATAAGTTAAGCTAAGAAGTTTAATCAGACCTATTTTGATTTTTCTTGAAACTTAGTTATAAAACTTTTTGTCTTTTTTATTTTCTTCTTTGTGCGTGAACGATTTTACTTTATACTAAGAATTGACTTAAATTAAGTTATTATTTATTTTTATTATTTCTTATTTTATTTTATTCTAAGGCAGCAAGCAAAAAAAATTTCTTTCTTTCTTTCTTTCTTTCTTATCTCTTTCTTATTTTTTTTTAATGTTTTCGCATTTATATATTTATATTTTTAAATGCTTTAAATGCCTGCATTCGAAAAACTATAATTAACTATTTAAAATAATAAAATTATTAATATACTTTTATAAATTAATCCCAATCTAACGATTTTTTTTTTTTAACTTATGTCTTGGTAACAGTTAAAAATAATATAGAAAAAAAGAATTAAAAAAATCTTTCTCTTATTGGTTTTTATTAATAATATCAGAATACGAACTACCCATAAAATTTTGGAGTAATGATAAAACAAATCAGAATTTTAAAAATAATGAATTGATGTTAATAAAGTTTGTCTTATCTTGAAAATTACTTTGCAAACTGTAAACATAATAAAACATAATAAATACTGAAAACATTTTACAATATAGCTTTGATAATATTTTATATTCAAAATCTTTTCTTTCTTTCTTTTTTTTTTTTTTTTTTTTTTTTTTTTTTTCAGATTAATGCTCTGCAAAAAATATTCATTTAATTAAAAAAAAAAAAAAAAAAAAAAAAAAAAAAATCAACACAAGAACATATTAAATCTTAATGCTTTACTACAAATAATAATTAATAAAATGAAAAGTACACAAATTTTATAAATACTATCTTTCTGCTTACAAATTTGTTTATTTTATTTATTTATTTTATTTTATTATTATTATTATTTTTTTTTTTTTCTTTTCTTTTGGTCGTAGAACATAATAAAAGGACATACTCACAAATTGGAAAATTATAAATCATTTTACAATATGGTGAATATAATTTTATTTTATTGAAAATAAATTTCTGAACTGAATCTGCAAATTTCGTTTTAATTGAAAACTAAGCATTAGATATTTATGAAATTAGGATAAGATTGGGGGGGGGGGGGATCTATTTTTAATTTATAAAAATAAAATAAAATAACAGCATTTCATCTGAAAATATAATAAGTTTATAGTATTAACTTGTGTTATAAATATACCGTATCATCATATTATAAAATTATAGAAATCGTACGTACAAATGGTTATTTAATGTTTATTGTGCATTTTTATATCCCCCCCCCCACTTTTTTTACGTAAAGTAATAAAATGAAAGTTTATAGAAATCAGACGCACAGATGGTTATTTAATGATTATTCTTTTTTCTATTTTTCCCCCTTTTTATATAAAGAAAATAATAAAACCTATTGCTATTATTATGATTTAATTGTTCTTCCTATTATAATTTTTTGGGGAATTAGTTAAGGCTTTCATGCTTATTTGATGTACACATCGTTAATGAATGAAATTAAAGTAAGTTACGATAAAAACAAATAGAAGCAAACCATATGGTCGTCCCTTTAAAACTGTATACGGATTCTGATTGGTTAAAAACGAACAATATCTGAATGAAATTCGAATATTTTCTTCGAATTTTCCCTTTCTTACTTTCCTGACGTCAGCAGTTGCGGAAATCAACTCCGTTTGGCTTGAATCACTAACATCAGTGCTTTCCCCTTTTCTCTCGCAATCCCTCCCACTTTGTGAGCTGGTTATCGTAAAGTTGTGGCGTTTGACCAGAATTCGGCCCCTAGATCTCTTCAGAGGTTTGTCGAACTCAGGGAGCCTTAGCTCCAACCTTATAGCGAGCAACTATTGCCTTTATGCATCTGCTCTTGTGCTAGTCCTGCCTGTTAACCGCTCGCGACTTAATGTAAAAGCTCAGGGTTGTCATGTAATCATGTTGCAAGCTCAGCCTGTTCTGTGGTCATCAATACAATTATCATGTTATAAGATGGGGCTATTACATGGTGTATTAAGCAATCGTCAGTATCAATATCAACTACAGAATCAGAGTATATAGCAGCATCTACTGCTGTGAAAGAAGCTGTTTGACTCTGCTAACTGCTAAATGACATAAATGAGATGCCATTTTGTGCAAAGAATGTTACTGTACATATTAATAACTAGAGTGCTATTAAATTGATCAAGTATCACAGACGCACAAAACATATTGACATTAAATATCATTTCACCCGAGAGAAATACCAAGATAAAATTGTGAACATTGAATACGTAAATAGTAACGAACATTTGGCAGATATTTTTACAAAGGCTTTGCCTAGAGATAAATATGAAAAATTTAGAACTCTTATAAACTTTCATGCAAAGTGTTAAATCAATATCCTTTTAATTTTTTTTTTTTTAAATGTGTTATTCTTTTGTTATCTTATGTCGACAAGTAAGAATTGGAGGAAGTATTAACTTTAATATTTGAATTTTTTCTTGTCATGTTATTCTAATCCAAAATATTACTTAAGCATTTTTCTATTCTCCATGTATTATTTTATTTGCAATCAATAACTTGTTAATCTGGCACCTATTTTTATTCTTATTTTACGGTTAGGTTTTGAACTATACTGTGTGTACGATGGTCACTGTGATAACCCTTTGCGGCGCAAGACAATTCAGAACATTTAAATTATACTGCCACCGGAATTAATGAACTAAATTAAACTAAATGAAATTTTAAATTTTAAAGTTAAAAAAACCGGCCTTTTCTGATATGTTATGAACGTAAATTTTTGCTAAAAAATTTCCGGGATGAATTTTTGCAGCTGGATCTTAAATTTAGCGTCCTCGCAGCGAGGATACCGCGCGTTAAGGGGTTAAATAAATATTCACTTTTCTTTGTGTAAGAAATTTCTAGTTTTTAATACTTTCTCTACCACAGAAGTGGGTAAGAAAAAGTAATAATTTATATGACTAGGGGGCTCTGCCCCCTGCTCGCTCCGCTCACCAACCCCCGAGGAAGGCTTTCCCTTACCCCGACTTGCTTCACTCATTAAACCCTGTTGGATTCTACCCGACTATTCGCAACTTTGCCTTTCATTGAATTGGAATATTAATAATTCATAATACAAGAGAAAAGTTGAACAATATTATAGAAATCCACCATATTTGGTATCACATTTAAATACACACTATTTAATATTATATCGTTTATAATATGTGAAAAATCTGTCTTAACGTTCGACAGTTTAATACCAATTTGCCATTATTTTGAGAGAAAACATATGTTAGACAGCTAGACACACAAAATAAACAACGATAGCACTAACTGTTAAGAACAGAGAGAAATTCTTAACATCTAAACGATTTAGCGCTACAGCTTTAGTATACGATCCACTTGTTAAATTTTTGTCACTGTTTGACGATGAATTTTTCGGGTATTATTGCTTGATTCAAGAAATTATGAACTTATTTTTTCTAATGCCTATATTTTTTACTAATGATTTTTTAAAGTTAATTTAGGGCAATATGTAACACTCTGCATTTGTTTCCAGTGTACGGCAAGATTTAAAATGGTGCTTACAACAGTAAAGATGCAACTTTTTAAAGTGCATTTTTCCTAGAATATGATTTAGTCAGATCCATTGAAAATAAATATCTTATATGATTGTTACAATTATTTTAAACATTTCATTAGTAGTAATACGACAGGACAATTTCTTTCAGATAGCGATTTTGCATTGTCGCCATGGATTTGCCAAGATGCCCGTCAATATCTGATTTTACCATTTGTTAAACTATATTAAATACTAAGTTAAATCGGGGGAAAAAAATCACATTTTTCAAAACCTACTGATAAGTGAAAAAGTCATCCTAGATTATATTGTAAAAACGAATTGCCGGTTTGGAGTATTCGAGATAGACCATTACCATTCATAAATTGGATGGCTTTTGAATATTTGTTGACAATATTTTCTGAATAAATATTCATGATGGCTCCTAAATACTTGTTGGCGATATCTTCTGAATAATTATTATTGTTGGCGATATCTACTGGTATATATTGATGATGACATCTCAATAGTTGTTGGAGATATCTCCTGAACTTGTGTTAATCATGGCTTCTGAATATTTGTTGGCTACATCTTCTGGATATGTACTGATTACACCTTGATTTTTTTACATATATATTATATAATATTGAATTTAGAAAATAAAAAATACGTGTGGAGAATGAAATATAATGATACTGGATAATTTAATTTAATTTAATTTATAGAGACATCAATGGTACAGGAAAAACTACTTTAGCCATTTTCTTTCTAATAATACGGATAATATTTTACCTGGAGATATTTTGTACATTTAGACGAAATAAAAAATGTTCTTCTTTTTTTCTCTCTTGAATTAAATAAAAAAATATTTAAAATAAAATTGAAAAAAAAATTGTGCTAAAGCAATGGTACAGTTTAACCTCTTGGTGAAATTTTAAATTTGGCACCGAAGTAGCTTAGACTTTTCTCGCAAAAATCTTGACATGCATAACTGAGATAGATAATTTAAGTCATCGTCAAAATAAATGAAAAATTTTAAATCTGCCAGTGAGGTCCTGTATTAGGTGTAACTAAAATATTTTAGCAATGCAGTTACTTCATTCCATTACATGGAAAAAAAGAAAAAAAAGTCCTTTGTATTAAATTAAATTCTTTTTTTTTTGCAAAGTTTTACATCAATGCTTAAAAAACAAAAATGGGTTGCGAATTTTATTATTATTATTATTATTGCACTATTTTCTAATTTTTCTCTATATTTAAGAGGCCTCTCCACTTATCGTCCCCAGACGCCAGAGTCAATGTTATTCTATGGAGAATTTTGCTCCATTACAACTTATCAACTAATATATATTTTTAAATACCGTTTTCACATTCAAAAACTTCCCAACTATTAAACAATTTATCGCTTTCTAAAAATTATTTTTTTTAATATTTTATTTTGAGGTTGTAAAATGCGAATTTTCACAATGTGAAAATTTTCATTTTTGAGCTTAAAAATGAAATCTTAAAAATAGAAAAAAGTCAATTTTTAGAAAGCGAAAAATTGTTTAAGGCATGTAAATTTTCGAAACGTGAAAACGGAATTTAAAAATATGTATTAGTTAATGAATTATAATGGGGCAAAATTTCCCATAGAATAACATTGCCTTCGGCTTTCGAAGACGATAGGTAGAGAGGCCCCTTAAGGCATGGCTAGAGTTAAAATGGCTATTGTGGTTGCGTAAATGAATTCCTTGCCGAAAAACGTACGAGCTTCTTCATTTCTAAATTTTAAAAATAGCTAAATTGGTCATAGTAACGATCCATCATTTTAAATATGTTTTGAGTTAAAAAACTAAATCTTTATATAAACTAATCTATGTTGTTATCTCGTAAATTTCATTTAAAAAAAATTTCTGGGCTTAACCTCTAATTCTATATCAATCGTGGGCCGCGGTAGCCCAGTCGGTAGAGCGCCGGCCTCGTAATTGGAAGATTGCGGGTTCGGTACTCGAGCCGGCCAAAGACCGTCGTGTACACTAATGGTGGCTGGTGCACGTAAAATCTGTCGTGGCCGCAAAGTCCTTCATGTTCCCATAAAAAATTATACCTTTGGGGGTTACCGAAGCGGGAGAGCCATCCCTTCCGTGGAGGATCAAAATTGTGATGGCATGTCTCCGGACCACCTCTAGGGGTGTGTCCCAGACCGTCGCCAATTGCCCATCTGCGCAGCATTAGTGCGACGTAAAACCCAACTCCAACCCCAACCCCTATATCAATCGTTCTTTAACATAATTATTATATTCATTACTAAATCTTTTTCGCCTAACGTTAAAATAAAAACAAACAATATAAACTAAACTAATAGTATAAAATTAAATAATAATATAAAATACTAATATAAGCTAAAATAAAAATATAAACTAATTTTCATTTCATTTTTATTAAATTTGTACTTACAAGGAGACGGCAAGGGTGTGGGGTTCTCAAATCGAACGGAGGTTCCGCGTGTAATTAGCACTCAGTGAGTGTATTCATATACTCGAACCCTGTAAGAGCGCACTACTTAGCCATCGCCGAGAAAAAAATTCCTGAAGTTTGAAATTTTTTTTTTTTTTTTTTTTAATTTGTATTAAAATTTAATAAATCGTTATAAACAATTTCTTTTCAACTTTTATACATTGTTAAATCGCGAATTTAATGGATTTCTAACTTTTTAACGATTAGAACTTAGAACTGTAGATAGAATAAATACAAAAGCCACAGTTCTTTTAAACATTACCATTTATTTTTTATAAAATAACATATTATTAAATACAACGAATATTTATGATTATACGTTTATAGCATTAGCAATTCTTTCAATCATTCATCTTTACGAATACACAAACCTGGATGATATTTATCATAAAAACAAGAAAAACACAAATTTTGTCGACAACTTGCACAACAAATAAATGCAGCTTTTTTACAGGAGCACGGCGTTTTGAGAATTTCTCCTAAAAAGCAAACTTCGTTCACATTCATAAATATTTCTCGATGTTCAGGCCAACCACATGCGAATAATAAATTTCCATATGTTTAATGTTAAATCATTAAATTCGCGATTTAACAATGTATAAAAGTTGAAAAGAAATTGTTTATAACGATTTATTAAATTTTAATACAAATTAATTTTTTTCAAACTTCAGGAATTTTTTTCTCGGCGATGGCTAAGTAGTGCGCTCTAGGGTTTGAGTATATGAATACACTCACTGAGTGCTAACTACACGCGGAACCTCCGTTCGATTTGAGGACCCCACACCCTTGCCGTCTCCTTGTTAATATTTTTTAAATATCGGTTATTTTCATGTTTTGCTATTCTAAATAATTATTTTCTTCTCTCGAGCATCTCAAAAATGCCAATTTTTAAATTTTTCTTATTTACACCATTGATCACATTTTAATTTTCCTGAGGAAAGTGACGTCAGAAACACAGAAAAAAAGTCATAAGAGAAACTTTTTCTCCGGTGGCAAATAGAGTACCTTTATAAACCCGACGTTTTTAGTTAATAACTTCATTAATTAAAATGATAAAAATTTCTAAGCAGCTGAAATGCCTTCCTTGAAGCAGTCGGAATACACTCCTACCTCTCATGATGCACAGCACTTTGCCCTCCGCGAGAAGATGCTGTCGCAGACAAAAAAAATTGACGCCAGCGACAGTTACTTTTTTTTAATATATAGAGATATCTTATTAAGGTAAAATATTTGAGGTAAACATAAAGTAATTCATATTTTACAGACACTTAAAATATTTGCAGTGCAACTTAAAAATCACCAATGTCGTGTCGAATGGCAGCGTTTGATAAAATATCGCGGGTAACGCTAGTACACTGGTAAAATTTTTGCCTTTGGTTGAACCACTGTAGCTGCAACCATGTGATGGTGAAACCGTATACCATTATTTGGTGCTTCGTTAAATCAAGACTTGGAACTGAAATAGCTACATTCATAAAGTGGAGAAATCTGTTACCATAATTTGGTGCTTTTTTTTCAACAAGATGCATTAAATTATGGTAGAAGATTTCACCCTAGCATGGCTGCTACTACAGTTATACAAAGTTTTGGTTCAACCTAACAAATTGAAGCTACTGTAGTAGCAACATTTAATTCAAACTTGAACTCAAATTTTTAACGGCGTAAGATGTAAATATAATTGTGAATTCGTGGCCCATTTCTTGCATTTTGCTTCATTTTCTGGCAATCTCAACATTCTGCATCAATTTCACAAACAGTTTTATAATAATTATCTATCATCTATTATAATATAATCTCCATTTATAATGATTTCATAGCAGGTAATGACTTGCATGCTTTTAATCTCATAATGAACAATCAAAAAGTGGACAACAAAAAGCCTGATGCGCTAGCTCGTTTTAGAGGTGCTCTGGTCATGGTAAAATATTTAATCATGATATTTTTAATGCTGCTAGAGCTCCGAAATTTCGTCTGGCACTAAATTTTTAACAGCATATGTTACACGTATTAGGAATTTTAATACTTACTACAACCTAATTTATAGAATAATTCCTGTATTAAATAAAGTATCATTAACCGTTAATTTGTCATTCATACATTTTGTTAATATTTTAAATTTTACTTTGATTTACGTACCCACATAGAATAGCTACAAGATTCTTAATATTCCTGTTAAAAATTTTGCCATTATTTGTATTTTTGAACAATGTACCCAATAATACTGTTCAACAACTGAAAGAACAACTGCAACGATTGTTTAATAAACAAAATGAACAATTCATTAATATATAAATACATATATATATATTACAACAATGAAAAGCTATACTTTTTAACAATTTTCTTCAGTCTAATTACTGACCCTTATCTGAGAATGGCGTATCTGTTCTTAGGTGATTTTTTCTTGAGTTACTTTTTACAAAAGTTTCTCATATGGCTTATTTTTAAACTTTTCGAGTTTCATCCTATGGATGATGCTCGGGAAAGTTATGTATATTCAGCGACTTTCATCTTTGCTGGATGTGCTATGTTAGAGAGTAACGGTAGTTCAAACAATGCTTTAAAAGGAAAATTCAGCTTTAAATATTAGTCGTTCCCGCAAACATACAAAGTTGGATATAAAAAAGCTGCCAAAAGCTCTTCCTTTTTTTCACTGCCTGTGCCTGCTACTGATGAACCTCCGTTTCCAATCGAAGTGGACTCAGTTCTGCCTCAGTTAGTGGATACGATTAATGAAAGCGAAACAGTTTCTGTTTCACTGCCTCAAACTGTAGCTGAGGAACCTCCGTTGCATATCGAAGTGGAATTAGTTCTTTCTGAGGTAGTGAATACAACAAATGAAAATAAACCAGTTTGTATTTTTCTGCCATTTGGTGAAAAAAAGAAATTCTGAAAATTGAAGATTTTTTTAAAAAATATGCTGTTGTTTCTTTTGCATTCGTAGTGTAAATGACTAAACTCTCTTGGCATGCTTGCTTGCAGTTGGCACGAGCATTAAAACTCCCCATGAGAAACGATGCATGGCTATCTCCTCGTGGTGTTTCTCGGATAGGGGAGACCGTGGTTGTTGTGCCAAGGAGCAAGTAGTGCCATAGAGCTTCCCGAATAAGCCGACAGATTGCAGTACCTGTCTCATCATGTGAGTAAACAACTTGATTATCGTACTGTTCTGTGTATGTTTGGAAGTATAGCGTTGCGTTGTTTCCGAGATAAAACTATTTATCGTATTATTTATCGTATTTTCTATTGCAAAAATGTAAATGTTAAGATTTAAAATGACATCAGAGGCCAGTATTCTTTAGGTAGATTATATTAAATTAGATATGAATCACACACTTGCACATGGCAGTGCAATTTACTATTAGTTACAACTGACGCTACAGCCAGCATTTCCAAAATCTGCACAATAATTTTACAATTACAATTAATATTAATAACACAGACCAGGGAGTAAGGGTGATTATTCTCAACAGTCTTCCTTAATCATACATTAGTTTACATTTATCTCTTAAATAACACAGTCTGGGTTTGGGTACGCATTTTGTAAACAAATCAGCTAATTGATTTTCATTGGAAACATATACAAGATTTATATTACGCATTTTTATAATATCCCTAACATATTTCAATTTAATATCCAAATGTTTCAGCCTTGCACAGATATTTTTATTTAATACGGCTTTAGTTGCAGATTGATTATCTTCATAAACTGAAACATTAATAATATCAATCCCTAAGATTTCTTTAGTGATATTATAAAGAACAATTACATCCTGAACAGCTTTTGCTAAAGCCAAAATTTCTGCTTCTTTTGAGGACAGAGCAATGGCTGTCTGTTTCTTGACAGATCAAATCACAGGACAATCATTAAAGAAAATAATATCCCCGGAAAGAGATTTTCTGTCATATGTATCTGCCCTCCAATCAGCATCAACATAAACATTAATTTCAGCATTGTCACTATCAGATTTACAAAATAGTAATTTTAGTTCAGATGTCCCTTTTAAATATCGAAAAACTCTCTTCAAGCCAGCCCAAGCGGTATTAGTCGGCTGCTCTTGAATTTGACTAGACAGTTTACTGAGTATAAAATGTGAGGATGAGTTGTCATTGACAGGTAAAGCAAGGCACCAATAAGTTTACGATAAGGTCCATGAAAATGCTTACCGTTTACAGAATCTGATGAAGTTGACTTAGGCACCAGAGGAGTATCTGATGGATTACAATCTACCATTCTGAATCTATTTAAAATTCTTTCAACATAAGCCTTTAAGTCCAAATAAAGTTTGTTGCAGGAATAATTTAAACTTACTCCAAGAAACTCATTTGCAGCTTCAGCCTTGGACATCTCAAATTCATTTCTAATTGAATCATAATCATCTTTACCTCTGAATCATTAGAGCCAGCAATCAGCAGGTCATCAGCATAAAATACAATAAATATTTCATTCTCTTCAGATCTTTTCATAAAAATGCATGTTTCATTATTTAGCTGTTGGAAATTTAAGTGAATTAGGAAATCAGTGAATTTCGTAAACCATTGCCTGTGTGCTTGCTTAAGTCCATAAAGACTTTTAAGAAGCTTACATACACGGCCACTGTTATCATCGTAATCCATTGGTTGCTCCATGCAAATTGTTTCTTGAAGAACACCATTTAGAAATGCAGTCTTTACATCTAATGCGTAGATGCCACGATTATTTTGAGTCATGATTGACAGCATAAGACGAAGTGATAATATACTAATTACAGGGGCATATGTTTCAAAGAAATTTGTGCCTGGCTTTTGCTCAAAATCCCGTAAAACCAGCATTGCTTTGTATACATTGTTCCGTTTGATGCGTAACATTCATTTACAGGACATTGTTTTTTCGTCTTTTGGCAATTCAACTACTTTCCACACTTTATTTTTATTGAGAGATACTATTTTCTCATTCATAGCTTTCCTCCATAAGACTTGTTCTTCTTTCGGCAAAGTTTCTATATCCTCAAATGATACAGAGTCAAGAGTTGTTACATTAGCTTCATACACAAAATAATCGTTTAATTTTTCAAGTAATTTAATATTTCTTCTTGGTCTGGTACTTTCTTCATCACTTTTACATTCCACATCATTTGGCTCAGGGATCACATCTTCATTAGTAGGATTTTTATCTTCTGTACATAAACCATCTTGAGCTAAGATACACTTCTTCTTTTCGTTGAATTGTACAGTCGGGGAAAAAAAAATCGCAGCACTCGCTGTAATTTCATTATTAATTGACGCAAAAAAATTTAATAGACACCATTCAACAGAAAATTAAATGCACTTTTCGAAAATGCTGTCGAATTTTGAATTAGGGGTTATCTACATATTGAAATAAGCGCCAACTTTGATTCTTTCAATAGCAACACCCAATTTTGACTTCATATTCGAATTTCTGAGAGTCTGGTTGTGTGGAAAAGTATACTTTATCTTTAGTGTTTATAGAGTTATAATCAAAAATGTGTTAGGGGGTTATCTGTAAATGTAGAAAAATAAAATTAAGATCCAATAAGAAATAGACAAAATTTTAATGTTTTACACCGGAAATCTTTCAGGATAAAAAGATTTATAAAAATTAATAGAAACATTGATCTTTTTCCAGTTTCTTAATTATCTTGAATTTAGTTCCTTAGATTTGTATATACTTCAGCACTTTTTTAGATAATTTTAGGTCTATTTAAATACATTACACTTGCGATTTGTCCAGACTGTACTCTTTGAAAAAAGTGCAATGTTTTTCAAGTAAAAGTGTCTATTATGGCTGTACTGATCACCAATAAAGCTTAAATTTTCTTTCGTAGGTATAACATAATATACGAAATGAAATAATATATATATATATATATATATATATATAAATACATTAATATAATCAGTGCAAAAATGTTTTTATGAAATTTAAAGATGACTCAACTTCAGTATCAAAACAATTCCTCGGATCACAAGCTGAGACTACCCATATCAAATCAAAGAATAATTAAAGAAAAATCGAAATAAATATTGGAAATTGGAATGAGAAAAAAAGCATTATTTGCATTCTAACGTTGTCAAGGGCCTGGTAGAATGCAAATATGCTAAAATATGGATGTTTTTCTGTAACAAAGAAAGCAAAAGCTAAGAATTTCTTTGTTCGCAGGCCCGAAACACCCATAGAAAATTCATTAAAGAAGAAGGTAAAAATAAAACTATAACCTAATATGACAAACCAAAACCATATAAAATTAAGATTAAAATAAAAATACAAAAATTCAACTTACTGAATAAAATATTTGATATGAACACAACTCAAAAAAGAAATAGACATAGTCAATACAGAAAAACGAAGATCATAATAAAACGATAATCATAATAAAACCATTACCTAAATATGAAAAACCATTACCATTTAAATGTAAGATTAAAATAAAAAACCCATAAAATTGTAGAAGAATAAGATTACTTTAATCTTTCAAAATGAAATTGAAGCACTAAACGTCGCACATGTAAAAATGTAACAATCAGTTAGCAGTTAGATTCACAGTTAATTAGTTCAAAATAGCATGGACCATAGAGTAATTTTTAGGATTCACAGTGGAATTCATGTAGGGTAAGGATTCAAATCCTGAAATAATCAGATGATGATTCCTAATATTGAATCATGAATAGTGCTGCCATCTGGAGTAATGAGATGAAAATAATGGAAAAATACAATCAAATAAATTTAGGATTCAAATAATCAATGTATTTGATTGAAAACCAAAAAATAATACCTAATATTTAGACGTAAATTTAAATTTGAATAAAATGTATGAGGAGAAAAAAAAAAAAATAATTAAATAAATAATTAAAAGAATTTTTTTATTAAGTGTTTGGGATAGCCATTAATTAATGCTAAATTTTTAAAGAATCGAAATTGTAATTTTTGATGTTTGTCAGACACTAAATATTTGATCCTTAGGTTAAAATTAAGAAGAATATTGACAAATACAGATTTATGTAAGCATGTTTTAAAGTTAGTGAAAAAATTTACCTTAAAGGGGAAATCTTTCTTTTTATCGTATAAGTCAAATTCTAATTGGCCATTACTATTAAGAATAATTTTTAAATCTAAGAAATTAATGACACTAGAATCCAAATCAGTACTACTTAGAGACAGATTTTCAGGATATTTGATAGGTAAGTCTAGTTTGGTGCGATTTTTATCCAAATATAATATAATTATATCATCTATGTATCGTAGTAATTTAAAGTTAGTACACTCAATGTCACGCTCATAATAATATAAGTATAGATCAGCTAATATGCTAGAAGCAATTCCACCTTGTGGCAATCCTAAACGTTGTTTATATAAATAATTATTGAATAAAATATAGTTATGGAAAAGGATAAACCTAGTCAGAGTTTTAAAGGCTGAAGGAGTTATGCTAACATTTAGATTTAAATACTGCAAATTTTCTACAAAAAGTTTATTTATAATATCAAACATATCTTTAATATCAATATTATTAAAAAGATCATTGAAATCAAAAGTTTTTATACCAATAATATCAGTAAGATTTTTAATTTTATTTTTGAGTTGAAAACTATTTTTTTAAAAAAAATTACACTTGTTAGAAACAATATAACTATGTAATTTTTTAAGGATATTCAATAACATAAGATTAGCATTAGAAGTATAGGCATTGCAGGCAACAGAAACAGTACGAAATTTAATAGGATCTTTATGAAATTTTGGAATTACAACTAAATAAGGATAATTGTAGTTATTACATTTAGTTTTTATCAACTTATAATAATTAAATATATGCCTATTTTTAAGTTCGATACTGTCATTAATCTTAAGAAAAATATTACTAGTATCCATAGTATCAAAAAGAAGTTGTTTATAATACTTTTTGCAAATAATTGCATAGTTATTAGGCGCCTTGTCAACATAAGTAATAATAAATTTAGACTGTAAGTCTAAAATTGCTGAATGAATTTCTTTGAAATCATAGTACTTGATATTAGAAAGATGGGGCATATTATAAACTAAATCAAGTTTAAATTTCTCCAATAACTTAAATTTCCACTCATTAAAAAATTCCACTGGTTTATTATAATCAATAGCAATTTTGTATATAAAGAGATCCAAGTCTAAATTAAATTGAGTAATGATATCAATAAATTTGAATTTTGAGGGCATCCGAAATTTAGTACCATACTTCATCAAAGATCTAAGAGTAAGATTTTCCACAATATTGATATCACCAGTAATAATATGACCATGAGATGTATTGAAAAAAGATTTATATTTGGAATCAGAACAATAGCATGGAGGCTGATCATTGGAAGTAAGAAATTTAGCAAATTTATTGTAGTTAAATATTTTTCTGCCTAAAGTAATATTGTATTTAAAAGTTTTTTGAATGATGAAGTTTTTGATGGGAAACGGATTGGATGGATCATTAAGTAAATTGTGAATATGAAGTTTATTAAAAACCATATGAGAAAAATTTATCACCAAGAGAGAGTTATTTATTTTTTGACCAGACTTTAAATCAAGTTTAATATTAAAACACTCAGCCCTATAGTGTAAAATATCAAAGAATACATCACTGAAGTGTGAATCAAAAGAATGAGAATGGAATACTTGAAAATATTTGAGAAGATACTTCTTTTTTATTCCAAAAATAAAATTACGTATAACTTTCCAATTATAAGACTGAAGAAAAATACTTTCTAAGGATTTGAGATTTTGTAATATATATGAAATGTCCAGATGTTGGGAAGACGACCTAGAAGATCCCCTAGAAGTTCTAGTAGTCTTTTTATATAAAGAGTGATTTAGAGTTTTATAAATATTACTGTAAAATTCAATTTTTGAAACCTTGGAATAAACAATATGTTGTTTATTATAAACATTAGAATTTAAACCAAAAGGATAGATAGTATTCAGTAATTTAATATATTGTTATTCAAGTAAGAGACGTTCATTCAAATTCTTCTTAAAATTAAGAATTTTCACAGTAATATTATTAAAGTCATGTTGATGGAAGTGCATATATTCAAAATTAGTGGTAAATTGACGTGATTTTTTAATATCAGAGCGATGTAAGTTAATCCGCTTGTGTAATGGATTACTAGTTTGTCCAATATATACCATATTGCATAAATTGCACTTGAGAGAGTAAATAATATTAAAAGCCTTACAAAATGTAACATGAGAAGAGCTATCTCTAAAATGAGAAGCATCAGCAAGAGGGCATGTAAGACATCTAGTAGAATTACATTTTTTGAAAAATAAATTGCGAAGAGGAGGATGATATAGGTAGCAGGATGACGATCCAGAGTAATCCCTATACATTACTCTGTACCGAGCACAAGACAAACCATAAGATTTGCCTTTTTTGCCAGGCGCTAGGAATTTACTTAGAACAACCATTTAATGAATAATGAAGATAAATATTGGATATATAATAAATTGAGACAATAATTATAAGAAATATTGGAATTTAACTAAGCTTGCAAAATTATAATAGAAGCTTGATAAATTCGTAAAAATAGATAAATATGTTTTCCTATAAAAAACTAAAACTTTAGAGAATCTTGAGTAAAATAAATATTTTTTGAGCAAAATAATTCTTTTGAAATTCTGGATTAAAATAAATGGAGCACAAAATTGTATAAATACATAAACAACCTTTAGTAGAAAAGTATGAAAAATGTATTAATATTTACAAAAAGTAGTCATAGCCATGATGAAAATTCATCAATGATATATACAACAATATATACAATAATAAGTTATTTAAAATAGACCCCTCCCCCCCCCCCAAAAAAAAAAAAAAAAAAAAAAAAAAAGGATGACTAACAAATAATAATGTAGTAAAACACACAATATTACCAGTAAAGAAACTTGCTAAATGATTGATGAAAGTAGTTCAAAATGATCATTAAATTGTAAAACACTGAATGAGAATTGTAAAACACTGAACAAGAATTGATATAAGAATTGAAATAGTATTATAAATAATAATAATAGTAGTAATACAACATAAAATGCGCAACAGCAGCTATAAAATGATGTATTTTAAAAAAATTTGTGAAAATTAATAAACTGCTTAAGTAATAGCAAAAATTGTGCAAACACATTATGAAATAAAAATAAAAATAATAAGATATTAATAAAAAGCTTCATTTCCAAATAAAGCGCTATATGCAGCATTACCTTAGAAATGAAATAAATATAGAAATACATTAATATAATCAGTGCAAAAATGTTTTTATGAAATTTAAAGATGACTCAACTTCAGTATCAAAACAATTCCTCGGATCACAAGCTGAGACTACCCATATCAAATCAAAGAATAATTAAAGAAAAATCGAAATAAATATTGGAAATTGGAATGAGAAAAAAAGCATTATTTGCATTCTAACGTTGTCAAGGGCCTGGTAGAATGCAAATATGCTAAAATATGGATGTTTTTCTGTAACAAAGAAAGCAAAAGCTAAGAATTTCTTTGTTCGAAGGCCCGAAACACCCATAGAAAATTCATTAAAGAAGAAGGTAAAAATAAAACTATAACCTAATATGACAAACCAAAACCATATAAAATTAAGATTAAAATAAAAATACAAAAATTCAACTTACTGAATAAAATATTTGATATGAACACAACTCAAAAAAGAAATAGACATAGTCAATACAGAAAAACGAAGATCATAATAAAACGATAATCATAATAAAACCTTTACCTAAATATGAAAAACCATAACCATTTAAATGTAAGATTAAAATAAAAAACCCATAAAATTGTAGAAGAATAAGATTACTTTAACCTTTCAAAATGAAATTGAAGCACTAAACGTCGCACATGTAAAAATGTAACAATCAGTTAGCAGTTAGATTCACAGTTAATTAGTTCAAAATAGCATGGACCATAGAGTAATTTTTAGGATTCACAGTGGAATTCATGTAGGGTAAGGATTCAAATCCTGAAATAATCAGATGATGATTCCTAATATTGAATCATGAATAGTGCTGCCATCTGGAGTAATGAGATGAAAATAATGGAAAAATACAATCAAATAAATTTAGGATTCAAATAATCAATGTATTTGATTGAAAACCAAAAAATAATACCTAATATTTAGACGTAAATTTAAATTTGAATAAAATGTATGAGGAGAAAAAAAAATAATAATAATTAAATAAATAATTAAAAGAATTTTTTTATTAAGTGTTTGGGATAGCCATTAATTAATGCTAAATTTTTAAAGAATCGAAATTGTAATTTTTGATGTTTGTCAGACACTAAATATTTGATCCTTATATATATATATATATATATATATATATATATATATGTATATATATATATATATAACAACGCATAAATTAAATCTTTTCGGATAAATTATTGTAAGGGTTCATGAAGTAAATATTAAACAATTTTAATCGCACTTACCAGTTTTGGGTCAGTTGAACTCTTTGGAACTGTACAATTCGTTTTATAATTTCTGTAATAATATAATTTCTTAATTAACCCTTTCGCGACTGCTGACGTAGATTCACGTCATTTGAAAATCTGTAACTCTCTCAGTGGGCGTTCCTTTCGTAATTTGTGTGTTACTTATTTCTTAAGTGCGTACCCAGTGCTCATATTTTCGCAATAAAGTACACTATGGATAGAAATATATTGATTAGAAAGAATATAATTATAATGTGTATCCATTTGTAATATAATTAAGAATGCAGAAAATTTGTTCTGAAATATTTTATTTTGAGAGAATAACGCCGTAGGGGGATCTTACTCTCAAAAAGACAAAATCCTGCGGTCGCAAAAAGTGCTAAAATATATTTATAAAGGTAAAACTATATTTTTAAAAATATATAAAGTTAAAATATATTAATAAAATTTTAAAGACTAAAATATCCTTAAAATAATAATCCTCCTCCCTACAAAATAAATAAATAAGTAGAAATAAAACAATATATGAAGCAAATGATTGAGTCTTTAACTATGACGGTAGTTAAGAAATGATTTTACAAGTCTGTCTTGCATTCCAATTCCATTCGTTTTTTTTAATTGACAATTTTTACATTTAACCTATTTTTCTATTCAAAACAGTAACCCCACCTATTTAGTTTTTTTCTTCTTCTAGTATTCGTTTAAAAGATTCAAAATTTATCACCAGTAATCGATGAAGTAAATACCACTTGTGCATATTTTTTTCAACATAAAATAAGGGGTTTAACACGAATACTCATTGTCACATTTACTTTTCTTTTCTGTATTGTTCTGTTTTGAAGAACGGTGAAGACGGGGCTTGTCTTCTTCAGAAAATAGGAATTCTTAATGCTAATACTAATGTCTAAAAATCATCATTTTTGTTTCATTTCTTTGTGTTTGACGTTCTTGTTATATAATTTAGCCCGTAAATAAAAAATAAACATATTTTGTTTAATTTTCTTTGTTATTTTTTAAGATTTGATTCGTTATCTCATGCAAAACATTATAAGAGACGGCCCCCTAAACCACTCCAAAAGAAAAATTTATTTATATCTCGAAAACCAATAACTGGAATGAGCTGCAAATTTGCACACCAATATTTTTCAGCATTAGGATTCATTTTATGTAAAAATTAATATAGGTCATAATTCATAATTTTTATGAATATGAATTTATTAATATTTTTCAAAATTAAAAATATTTTTCAGAATCAAAAGTAATGATGCATTATGTTTGGGTTTCTTCACTGTATCTCGTAAAAAAATAAATTATATCGATCAAGTTACTTTTGTGAAGATATTAATAAAAGTTTGAAATATGAATTTAACATTAGCACCTTCAAACTTTGGACGCTTATAACTCTGTGAAAAAATAAGTAAATTATACAACCTATATACTTTTTCGCGTTGTCGTGATCCCAGAAATTCAAATATACAATAAAAATGAGGCATTACTACTGAAAAAATCAAAGTTGGTGCGCGTTTTAATATGTAGACGGTCGTATACATATTAAAATTGTCCATATCCAAAATTTCAGTTCATTTTCTGAAACTACTCACAATTCCCCGTCGAAAGATACCTATTACATTTTTCTACATCTATTACCAACGAAGTTACGTCGAGTGATGCGATCCCCCCCCCCACACCGACTGTACTTTTCGAGATACATTAAAATGATTTGTGACTGGATCCAATGAACGATAACCCATAGTGGAGTAACCTATAAAAATCATCTTTTTAGATTTTGGATCTAGCTTCTTTCTAAAAGTGTCAGGAACTCTCATGTACGCATCACATCCAAACACCTTGATATTATTTAAATCAGATGGCTTACCATATTTGAGCTCATGAAGTAGCTTTTCAAGAGTTTGGTTTGGAATCCTATTCTTTAGGTATGCAGCAGTCTGTACTGCATAGCCCCAATATGATTTAGGGAGTTTGCCTCCTATATTAGAGCTCGAGCCCTCTCTAAAAGATATCTGTTTGCTCAGCAA
>CAWVNO010000294.1:0-45839 GCA_963930645.1 Salticus scenicus
CAAAGTTAAACCATTTGGCCAGGAGAGCCCTTTTATGAAGGCATGTGCTCGATTTCGTCGCCAAATTTTTTTGTCGAATTTTACGCCCTCTCATTTTTAAAAGTCGATTCCACAGCAACTAATAGAGCTTTGCGATCGCAATCACTTCCAGAATGTGCAAAAGATATTCTAGTTTCATAACAGAACAGCAGGGACCTGCCAAAGTTAAACCATTTGGCCAGGAGAGCCCTTTTATGCAGACTTTTGCCATATTTCGATACCCAAAATTTTTGCGATTTTCACAGAATTTTTTTCAAAAGCCGATTCCAAAGCAACTAATAGAGCTTTGCGATCGCAATCACTTCCAGAATCTGTCCCACGAAGTCTACTTTCATGATAAAGCACGAGGGACCTGCCAAAGTTAAACCATTTGGCCAGGAGAGCCCTTTTATGAAGGCATGTGCTCGATTTCGTCGCCAAATTTTTTTGTCGAATTTTACGCCCTCTCATTTTTAAAAGTCGATTCCACAGCAACTAATAGAGCTTTGCGATCGCAATCACTTCCAGAATGTGCAAAAGATATTCTAGTTTCATAACAGAACAGCAGGGACCTGCCAAAGTTAAACCATTTGGCCAGGAGAGCCCTTTTATGCAGACTTTTGCCATATTTCGATACCCAAAATTTTTGCGATTTTCACAGAATTTTTTTCAAAAGCCGATTCCAAAGCAACTAATAGAGCTTTGCGATCGCAATCACTTCCAGAATCTGTCCCACGAAGTCTACTTTCATGATAAAGCACGAGGGACCTGCCAAAGTTAAACCATTTGGCCAGGAGAGCCCTTTTATGAAGGCATGTGCTCGATTTCGTCGCCAAATTTTTTTGTCGAATTTTACGCCCTCTCATTTTTAAAAGTCGATTCCACAGCAACTAATAGAGCTTTGCGATCGCAATCACTTCCAGAATGTGCAAAAGATATTCTAGTTTCATAACAGAACAGCAGGGACCTGCCAAAGTTAAACCATTTGGCCAGGAGAGCCCTTTTATGCAGACTTTTGCCATATTTCGATACCCAAAATTTTTGCGATTTTCACAGAATTTTTTTCAAAAGCCGATTCCAAAGCAACTAATAGAGCTTTGCGATCGCAATCACTTCCAGAATCTGTCCCACGAAGTCTACTTTCATGATAAAGCACGAGGGACCTGCCAAAGTTAAACCATTTGGCCAGGAGAGCCCTTTTATGAAGGCATGTGCTCGATTTCGTCGCCAAATTTTTTTGTCGAATTTTACGCCCTCTCATTTTTAAAAGTCGATTCCACAGCAACTAATAGAGCTTTGCGATCGCAATCACTTCCAGAATGTGCAAAAGATATTCTAGTTTCATAACAGAACAGCAGGGACCTGCCAAAGTTAAACCATTTGGCCAGGAGAGCCCTTTTATGCAGACTTTTGCCATATTTCGATACCCAAAATTTTTGCGATTTTCACAGAATTTTTTTCAAAAGCCGATTCCAAAGCAACTAATAGAGCTTTGCGATCGCAATCACTTCCAGAATCTGTCCCACGAAGTCTACTTTCATGATAAAGCACGAGGGACCTGCCAAAGTTAAACCATTTGGCCAGGAGAGCCCTTTTATGAAGGCATGTGCTCGATTTCGTCGCCAAATTTTTTTGTCGAATTTTACGCCCTCTCATTTTTAAAAGTCGATTCCACAGCAACTAATAGAGCTTTGCGATCGCAATCACTTCCAGAATGTGCAAAAGATATTCTAGTTTCATAACAGAACAGCAGGGACCTGCCAAAGTTAAACCATTTGGCCAGGAGAGCCCTTTTATGCAGACTTTTGCCATATTTCGATACCCAAAATTTTTGCGATTTTCACAGAATTTTTTTCAAAAGCCGATTCCAAAGCAACTAATAGAGCTTTGCGATCGCAATCACTTCCAGAATCTGTCCCACGAAGTCTACTTTCATGATAAAGCACGAGGGACCTGCCAAAGTTAAACCATTTGGCCAGGAGAGCCCTTTTATGAAGGCATGTGCTCGATTTCGTCGCCAAATTTTTTTGTCGAATTTTACGCCCTCTCATTTTTAAAAGTCGATTCCACAGCAACTAATAGAGCTTTGCGATCGCAATCACTTCCAGAATGTGCAAAAGATATTCTAGTTTCATAACAGAACAGCAGGGACCTGCCAAAGTTAAACCATTTGGCCAGGAGAGCCCTTTTATGCAGACTTTTGCCATATTTCGATACCCAAAATTTTTGCGATTTTCACAGAATTTTTTTCAAAAGCCGATTCCAAAGCAACTAATAGAGCTTTGCGATCGCAATCACTTCCAGAATCTGTCCCACGAAGTCTACTTTCATGATAAAGCACGAGGGACCTGCCAAAGTTAAACCATTTGGCCAGGAGAGCCCTTTTATGAAGGCATGTGCTCGATTTCGTCGCCAAATTTTTTTGTCGAATTTTACGCCCTCTCATTTTTAAAAGTCGATTCCACAGCAACTAATAGAGCTTTGCGATCGCAATCACTTCCAGAATGTGCAAAAGATATTCTAGTTTCATAACAGAACAGCAGGGACCTGCCAAAGTTAAACCATTTGGCCAGGAGAGCCCTTTTATGCAGACTTTTGCCATATTTCGATACCCAAAATTTTTGCGATTTTCACAGAATTTTTTTCAAAAGCCGATTCCAAAGCAACTAATAGAGCTTTGCGATCGCAATCACTTCCAGAATCTGTCCCACGAAGTCTACTTTCATGATAAAGCACGAGGGACCTGCCAAAGTTAAACCATTTGGCCAGGAGGAGCCCTTTTATGAAGGCATGTGCTCGATTTCGTCGCCAAATTTTTTTGTCGAATTTTACGCCCTCTCATTTTTAAAAGTCGATTCCACAGCAACTAATAGAGCTTTGCGATCGCAATCACTTCCAGAATGTGCAAAAGATATTCTAGTTTCATAACAGAACAGCAGGGACCTGCCAAAGTTAAACCATTTGGCCAGGAGAGCCCTTTTATGCAGACTTTTGCCATATTTCGATACCCAAAATTTTTGCGATTTTCACAGAATTTTTTTCAAAAGCCGATTCCAAAGCAACTAATAGAGCTTTGCGATCGCAATCACTTCCAGAATCTGTCCCACGAAGTCTACTTTCATGATAAAGCACGAGGGACCTGCCAAAGTTAAACCATTTGGCCAGGAGAGCCCTTTTATGAAGGCATGTGCTCGATTTCGTCGCCAAATTTTTTTGTCGAATTTTACGCCCTCTCATTTTTAAAAGTCGATTCCACAGCAACTAATAGAGCTTTGCGATCGCAATCACTTCCAGAATGTGCAAAAGATATTCTAGTTTCATAACAGAACAGCAGGGACCTGCCAAAGTTAAACCATTTGGCCAGGAGAGCCCTTTTATGCAGACTTTTGCCATATTTCGATACCCAAAATTTTTGCGATTTTCACAGAATTTTTTTCAAAAGCCGATTCCAAAGCAACTAATAGAGCTTTGCGATCGCAATCACTTCCAGAATCTGTCCCACGAAGTCTACTTTCATGATAAAGCACGAGGGACCTGCCAAAGTTAAACCATTTGGCCAGGAGAGCCCTTTTATGAAGGCATGTGCTCGATTTCGTCGCCAAATTTTTTTGTCGAATTTTACGCCCTCTCATTTTTAAAAGTCGATTCCACAGCAACTAATAGAGCTTTGCGATCGCAATCACTTCCAGAATGTGCAAAAGATATTCTAGTTTCATAACAGAACAGCAGGGACCTGCCAAAGTTAAACCATTTGGCCAGGAGAGCCCTTTTATGCAGACTTTTGCCATATTTCGATACCCAAAATTTTTGCGATTTTCACAGAATTTTTTTCAAAAGCCGATTCCAAAGCAACTAATAGAGCTTTGCGATCGCAATCACTTCCAGAATCTGTCCCACGAAGTCTACTTTCATGATAAAGCACGAGGGACCTGCCAAAGTTAAACCATTTGGCCAGGAGAGCCCTTTTATGAAGGCATGTGCTCGATTTCGTCGCCAAATTTTTTTGTCGAATTTTACGCCCTCTCATTTTTAAAAGTCGATTCCACAGCAACTAATAGAGCTTTGCGATCGCAATCACTTCCAGAATGTGCAAAAGATATTCTAGTTTCATAACAGAACAGCAGGGACCTGCCAAAGTTAAACCATTTGGCCAGGAGAGCCCTTTTATGCAGACTTTTGCCATATTTCGATACCCAAAATTTTTGCGATTTTCACAGAATTTTTTTCAAAAGCCGATTCCAAAGCAACTAATAGAGCTTTGCGATCGCAATCACTTCCAGAATCTGTCCCACGAAGTCTACTTTCATGATAAAGCACGAGGGACCTGCCAAAGTTAAACCATTTGGCCAGGAGAGCCCTTTTATGAAGGCATGTGCTCGATTTCGTCGCCAAATTTTTTTGTCGAATTTTACGCCCTCTCATTTTTAAAAGTCGATTCCACAGCAACTAATAGAGCTTTGCGATCGCAATCACTTCCAGAATGTGCAAAAGATATTCTAGTTTCATAACAGAACAGCAGGGACCTGCCAAAGTTAAACCATTTGGCCAGGAGAGCCCTTTTATGCAGACTTTTGCCATATTTCGATACCCAAAATTTTTGCGATTTTCACAGAATTTTTTTCAAAAGCCGATTCCAAAGCAACTAATAGAGCTTTGCGATCGCAATCACTTCCAGAATCTGTCCCACGAAGTCTACTTTCATGATAAAGCACGAGGGACCTGCCAAAGTTAAACCATTTGGCCAGGAGAGCCCTTTTATGAAGGCATGTGCTCGATTTCGTCGCCAAATTTTTTTGTCGAATTTTACGCCCTCTCATTTTTAAAAGTCGATTCCACAGCAACTAATAGAGCTTTGCGATCGCAATCACTTCCAGAATGTGCAAAAGATATTCTAGTTTCATAACAGAACAGCAGGGACCTGCCAAAGTTAAACCATTTGGCCAGGAGAGCCCTTTTATGCAGACTTTTGCCATATTTCGATACCCAAAATTTTTGCGATTTTCACAGAATTTTTTTCAAAAGCCGATTCCAAAGCAACTAATAGAGCTTTGCGATCGCAATCACTTCCAGAATCTGTCCCACGAAGTCTACTTTCATGATAAAGCACGAGGGACCTGCCAAAGTTAAACCATTTGGCCAGGAGAGCCCTTTTATGAAGGCATGTGCTCGATTTCGTCGCCAAATTTTTTTGTCGAATTTTACGCCCTCTCATTTTTAAAAGTCGATTCCACAGCAACTAATAGAGCTTTGCGATCGCAATCACTTCCAGAATGTGCAAAAGATATTCTAGTTTCATAACAGAACAGCAGGGACCTGCCAAAGTTAAACCATTTGGCCAGGAGAGCCCTTTTATGCAGACTTTTGCCATATTTCGATACCCAAAATTTTTGCGATTTTCACAGAATTTTTTTCAAAAGCCGATTCCAAAGCAACTAATAGAGCTTTGCGATCGCAATCACTTCCAGAATCTGTCCCACGAAGTCTACTTTCATGATAAAGCACGAGGGACCTGCCAAAGTTAAACCATTTGGCCAGGAGAGCCCTTTTATGAAGGCATGTGCTCGATTTCGTCGCCAAATTTTTTTGTCGAATTTTACGCCCTCTCATTTTTAAAAGTCGATTCCACAGCAACTAATAGAGCTTTGCGATCGCAATCACTTCCAGAATGTGCAAAAGATATTCTAGTTTCATAACAGAACAGCAGGGACCTGCCAAAGTTAAACCATTTGGCCAGGAGAGCCCTTTTATGCAGACTTTTGCCATATTTCGATACCCAAAATTTTTGCGATTTTCACAGAATTTTTTTCAAAAGCCGATTCCAAAGCAACTAATAGAGCTTTGCGATCGCAATCACTTCCAGAATCTGTCCCACGAAGTCTACTTTCATGATAAAGCACGAGGGACCTGCCAAAGTTAAACCATTTGGCCAGGAGAGCCCTTTTATGAAGGCATGTGCTCGATTTCGTCGCCAAATTTTTTTGTCGAATTTTACGCCCTCTCATTTTTAAAAGTCGATTCCACAGCAACTAATAGAGCTTTGCGATCGCAATCACTTCCAGAATGTGCAAAAGATATTCTAGTTTCATAACAGAACAGCAGGGACCTGCCAAAGTTAAACCATTTGGCCAGGAGAGCCCTTTTATGCAGACTTTTGCCATATTTCGATACCCAAAATTTTTGCGATTTTCACAGAATTTTTTTCAAAAGCCGATTCCAAAGCAACTAATAGAGCTTTGCGATCGCAATCACTTCCAGAATCTGTCCCACGAAGTCTACTTTCATGATAAAGCACGAGGGACCTGCCAAAGTTAAACCATTTGGCCAGGAGAGCCCTTTTATGAAGGCATGTGCTCGATTTCGTCGCCAAATTTTTTTGTCGAATTTTACGCCCTCTCATTTTTAAAAGTCGATTCCACAGCAACTAATAGAGCTTTGCGATCGCAATCACTTCCAGAATGTGCAAAAGATATTCTAGTTTCATAACAGAACAGCAGGGACCTGCCAAAGTTAAACCATTTGGCCAGGAGAGCCCTTTTATGCAGACTTTTGCCATATTTCGATACCCAAAATTTTTGCGATTTTCACAGAATTTTTTTCAAAAGCCGATTCCAAAGCAACTAATAGAGCTTTGCGATCGCAATCACTTCCAGAATCTGTCCCACGAAGTCTACTTTCATGATAAAGCACGAGGGACCTGCCAAAGTTAAACCATTTGGCCAGGAGAGCCCTTTTATGAAGGCATGTGCTCGATTTCGTCGCCAAATTTTTTTGTCGAATTTTACGCCCTCTCATTTTTAAAAGTCGATTCCACAGCAACTAATAGAGCTTTGCGATCGCAATCACTTCCAGAATGTGCAAAAGATATTCTAGTTTCATAACAGAACAGCAGGGACCTGCCAAAGTTAAACCATTTGGCCAGGAGAGCCCTTTTATGCAGACTTTTGCCATATTTCGATACCCAAAATTTTTGCGATTTTCACAGAATTTTTTTCAAAAGCCGATTCCAAAGCAACTAATAGAGCTTTGCGATCGCAATCACTTCCAGAATCTGTCCCACGAAGTCTACTTTCATGATAAAGCACGAGGGACCTGCCAAAGTTAAACCATTTGGCCAGGAGAGCCCTTTTATGAAGGCATGTGCTCGATTTCGTCGCCAAATTTTTTTGTCGAATTTTACGCCCTCTCATTTTTAAAAGTCGATTCCACAGCAACTAATAGAGCTTTGCGATCGCAATCACTTCCAGAATGTGCAAAAGATATTCTAGTTTCATAACAGAACAGCAGGGACCTGCCAAAGTTAAACCATTTGGCCAGGAGAGCCCTTTTATGCAGACTTTTGCCATATTTCGATACCCAAAATTTTTGCGATTTTCACAGAATTTTTTTCAAAAGCCGATTCCAAAGCAACTAATAGAGCTTTGCGATCGCAATCACTTCCAGAATCTGTCCCACGAAGTCTACTTTCATGATAAAGCACGAGGGACCTGCCAAAGTTAAACCATTTGGCCAGGAGAGCCCTTTTATGAAGGCATGTGCTCGATTTCGTCGCCAAATTTTTTTGTCGAATTTTACGCCCTCTCATTTTTAAAAGTCGATTCCACAGCAACTAATAGAGCTTTGCGATCGCAATCACTTCCAGAATGTGCAAAAGATATTCTAGTTTCATAACAGAACAGCAGGGACCTGCCAAAGTTAAACCATTTGGCCAGGAGAGCCCTTTTATGCAGACTTTTGCCATATTTCGATACCCAAAATTTTTGCGATTTTCACAGAATTTTTTTCAAAAGCCGATTCCAAAGCAACTAATAGAGCTTTGCGATCGCAATCACTTCCAGAATCTGTCCCACGAAGTCTACTTTCATGATAAAGCACGAGGGACCTGCCAAAGTTAAACCATTTGGCCAGGAGAGCCCTTTTATGAAGGCATGTGCTCGATTTCGTCGCCAAATTTTTTTGTCGAATTTTACGCCCTCTCATTTTTAAAAGTCGATTCCACAGCAACTAATAGAGCTTTGCGATCGCAATCACTTCCAGAATGTGCAAAAGATATTCTAGTTTCATAACAGAACAGCAGGGACCTGCCAAAGTTAAACCATTTGGCCAGGAGAGCCCTTTTATGCAGACTTTTGCCATATTTCGATACCCAAAATTTTTGCGATTTTCACAGAATTTTTTTCAAAAGCCGATTCCAAAGCAACTAATAGAGCTTTGCGATCGCAATCACTTCCAGAATCTGTCCCACGAAGTCTACTTTCATGATAAAGCACGAGGGACCTGCCAAAGTTAAACCATTTGGCCAGGAGAGCCCTTTTATGAAGGCATGTGCTCGATTTCGTCGCCAAATTTTTTTGTCGAATTTTACGCCCTCTCATTTTTAAAAGTCGATTCCACAGCAACTAATAGAGCTTTGCGATCGCAATCACTTCCAGAATGTGCAAAAGATATTCTAGTTTCATAACAGAACAGCAGGGACCTGCCAAAGTTAAACCATTTGGCCAGGAGAGCCCTTTTATGCAGACTTTTGCCATATTTCGATACCCAAAATTTTTGCGATTTTCACAGAATTTTTTTCAAAAGCCGATTCCAAAGCAACTAATAGAGCTTTGCGATCGCAATCACTTCCAGAATCTGTCCCACGAAGTCTACTTTCATGATAAAGCACGAGGGACCTGCCAAAGTTAAACCATTTGGCCAGGAGAGCCCTTTTATGAAGGCATGTGCTCGATTTCGTCGCCAAATTTTTTTGTCGAATTTTACGCCCTCTCATTTTTAAAAGTCGATTCCACAGCAACTAATAGAGCTTTGCGATCGCAATCACTTCCAGAATGTGCAAAAGATATTCTAGTTTCATAACAGAACAGCAGGGACCTGCCAAAGTTAAACCATTTGGCCAGGAGAGCCCTTTTATGCAGACTTTTGCCATATTTCGATACCCAAAATTTTTGCGATTTTCACAGAATTTTTTTCAAAAGCCGATTCCAAAGCAACTAATAGAGCTTTGCGATCGCAATCACTTCCAGAATCTGTCCCACGAAGTCTACTTTCATGATAAAGCACGAGGGACCTGCCAAAGTTAAACCATTTGGCCAGGAGAGCCCTTTTATGAAGGCATGTGCTCGATTTCGTCGCCAAATTTTTTTGTCGAATTTTACGCCCTCTCATTTTTAAAAGTCGATTCCACAGCAACTAATAGAGCTTTGCGATCGCAATCACTTCCAGAATGTGCAAAAGATATTCTAGTTTCATAACAGAACAGCAGGGACCTGCCAAAGTTAAACCATTTGGCCAGGAGAGCCCTTTTATGCAGACTTTTGCCATATTTCGATACCCAAAATTTTTGCGATTTTCACAGAATTTTTTTCAAAAGCCGATTCCAAAGCAACTAATAGAGCTTTGCGATCGCAATCACTTCCAGAATCTGTCCCACGAAGTCTACTTTCATGATAAAGCACGAGGGACCTGCCAAAGTTAAACCATTTGGCCAGGAGAGCCCTTTTATGAAGGCATGTGCTCGATTTCGTCGCCAAATTTTTTTGTCGAATTTTACGCCCTCTCATTTTTAAAAGTCGATTCCACAGCAACTAATAGAGCTTTGCGATCGCAATCACTTCCAGAATGTGCAAAAGATATTCTAGTTTCATAACAGAACAGCAGGGACCTGCCAAAGTTAAACCATTTGGCCAGGAGAGCCCTTTTATGCAGACTTTTGCCATATTTCGATACCCAAAATTTTTGCGATTTTCACAGAATTTTTTTCAAAAGCCGATTCCAAAGCAACTAATAGAGCTTTGCGATCGCAATCACTTCCAGAATCTGTCCCACGAAGTCTACTTTCATGATAAAGCACGAGGGACCTGCCAAAGTTAAACCATTTGGCCAGGAGAGCCCTTTTATGAAGGCATGTGCTCGATTTCGTCGCCAAATTTTTTTGTCGAATTTTACGCCCTCTCATTTTTAAAAGTCGATTCCACAGCAACTAATAGAGCTTTGCGATCGCAATCACTTCCAGAATGTGCAAAAGATATTCTAGTTTCATAACAGAACAGCAGGGACCTGCCAAAGTTAAACCATTTGGCCAGGAGAGCCCTTTTATGCAGACTTTTGCCATATTTCGATACCCAAAATTTTTGCGATTTTCACAGAATTTTTTTCAAAAGCCGATTCCAAAGCAACTAATAGAGCTTTGCGATCGCAATCACTTCCAGAATCTGTCCCACGAAGTCTACTTTCATGATAAAGCACGAGGGACCTGCCAAAGTTAAACCATTTGGCCAGGAGAGCCCTTTTATGAAGGCATGTGCTCGATTTCGTCGCCAAATTTTTTTGTCGAATTTTACGCCCTCTCATTTTTAAAAGTCGATTCCACAGCAACTAATAGAGCTTTGCGATCGCAATCACTTCCAGAATGTGCAAAAGATATTCTAGTTTCATAACAGAACAGCAGGGACCTGCCAAAGTTAAACCATTTGGCCAGGAGAGCCCTTTTATGCAGACTTTTGCCATATTTCGATACCCAAAATTTTTGCGATTTTCACAGAATTTTTTTCAAAAGCCGATTCCAAAGCAACTAATAGAGCTTTGCGATCGCAATCACTTCCAGAATCTGTCCCACGAAGTCTACTTTCATGATAAAGCACGAGGGACCTGCCAAAGTTAAACCATTTGGCCAGGAGAGCCCTTTTATGAAGGCATGTGCTCGATTTCGTCGCCAAATTTTTTTGTCGAATTTTACGCCCTCTCATTTTTAAAAGTCGATTCCACAGCAACTAATAGAGCTTTGCGATCGCAATCACTTCCAGAATGTGCAAAAGATATTCTAGTTTCATAACAGAACAGCAGGGACCTGCCAAAGTTAAACCATTTGGCCAGGAGAGCCCTTTTATGCAGACTTTTGCCATATTTCGATACCCAAAATTTTTGCGATTTTCACAGAATTGTTTTCAAAAGCCGATTCCAAAGCAACTAATAGAGCTTTGCGATCGCAATCACTTCCAGAATCTGTCCCACGAAGTCTACTTTCATGATAAAGCACGAGGGACCTGCCAAAGTTAAACCATTTGGCCAGGAGAGCCCTTTTATGAAGGCATGTGCTCGATTTCGTCGCCAAATTTTTTTGTCGAATTTTACGCCCTCTCATTTTTAAAAGTCGATTCCACAGCAACTAATAGAGCTTTGCGATCGCAATCACTTCCAGAATGTGCAAAAGATATTCTAGTTTCATAACAGAACAGCAGGGACCTGCCAAAGTTAAACCATTTGGCCAGGAGAGCCCTTTTATGCAGACTTTTGCCATATTTCGATACCCAAAATTTTTGCGATTTTCACAGAATTTTTTTCAAAAGCCGATTCCAAAGCAACTAATAGAGCTTTGCGATCGCAATCACTTCCAGAATCTGTCCCACGAAGTCTACTTTCATGATAAAGCACGAGGGACCTGCCAAAGTTAAACCATTTGGCCAGGAGAGCCCTTTTATGAAGGCATGTGCTCGATTTCGTCGCCAAATTTTTTTGTCGAATTTTACGCCCTCTCATTTTTAAAAGTCGATTCCACAGCAACTAATAGAGCTTTGCGATCGCAATCACTTCCAGAATGTGCAAAAGATATTCTAGTTTCATAACAGAACAGCAGGGACCTGCCAAAGTTAAACCATTTGGCCAGGAGAGCCCTTTTATGCAGACTTTTGCCATATTTCGATACCCAAAATTTTTGCGATTTTCACAGAATTTTTTTCAAAAGCCGATTCCAAAGCAACTAATAGAGCTTTGCGATCGCAATCACTTCCAGAATCTGTCCCACGAAGTCTACTTTCATGATAAAGCACGAGGGACCTGCCAAAGTTAAACCATTTGGCCAGGAGAGCCCTTTTATGAAGGCATGTGCTCGATTTCGTCGCCAAATTTTTTTGTCGAATTTTACGCCCTCTCATTTTTAAAAGTCGATTCCACAGCAACTAATAGAGCTTTGCGATCGCAATCACTTCCAGAATGTGCAAAAGATATTCTAGTTTCATAACAGAACAGCAGGGACCTGCCAAAGTTAAACCATTTGGCCAGGAGAGCCCTTTTATGCAGACTTTTGCCATATTTCGATACCCAAAATTTTTGCGATTTTCACAGAATTTTTTTCAAAAGCCGATTCCAAAGCAACTAATAGAGCTTTGCGATCGCAATCACTTCCAGAATCTGTCCCACGAAGTCTACTTTCATGATAAAGCACGAGGGACCTGCCAAAGTTAAACCATTTGGCCAGGAGAGCCCTTTTATGAAGGCATGTGCTCGATTTCGTCGCCAAATTTTTTTGTCGAATTTTACGCCCTCTCATTTTTAAAAGTCGATTCCACAGCAACTAATAGAGCTTTGCGATCGCAATCACTTCCAGAATGTGCAAAAGATATTCTAGTTTCATAACAGAACAGCAGGGACCTGCCAAAGTTAAACCATTTGGCCAGGAGAGCCCTTTTATGCAGACTTTTGCCATATTTCGATACCCAAAATTTTTGCGATTTTCACAGAATTTTTTTCAAAAGCCGATTCCAAAGCAACTAATAGAGCTTTGCGATCGCAATCACTTCCAGAATCTGTCCCACGAAGTCTACTTTCATGATAAAGCACGAGGGACCTGCCAAAGTTAAACCATTTGGCCAGGAGAGCCCTTTTATGAAGGCATGTGCTCGATTTCGTCGCCAAATTTTTTTGTCGAATTTTACGCCCTCTCATTTTTAAAAGTCGATTCCACAGCAACTAATAGAGCTTTGCGATCGCAATCACTTCCAGAATGTGCAAAAGATATTCTAGTTTCATAACAGAACAGCAGGGACCTGCCAAAGTTAAACCATTTGGCCAGGAGAGCCCTTTTATGCAGACTTTTGCCATATTTCGATACCCAAAATTTTTGCGATTTTCACAGAATTTTTTTCAAAAGCCGATTCCAAAGCAACTAATAGAGCTTTGCGATCGCAATCACTTCCAGAATCTGTCCCACGAAGTCTACTTTCATGATAAAGCACGAGGGACCTGCCAAAGTTAAACCATTTGGCCAGGAGAGCCCTTTTATGAAGGCATGTGCTCGATTTCGTCGCCAAATTTTTTTGTCGAATTTTACGCCCTCTCATTTTTAAAAGTCGATTCCACAGCAACTAATAGAGCTTTGCGATCGCAATCACTTCCAGAATGTGCAAAAGATATTCTAGTTTCATAACAGAACAGCAGGGACCTGCCAAAGTTAAACCATTTGGCCAGGAGAGCCCTTTTATGCAGACTTTTGCCATATTTCGATACCCAAAATTTTTGCGATTTTCACAGAATTTTTTTCAAAAGCCGATTCCAAAGCAACTAATAGAGCTTTGCGATCGCAATCACTTCCAGAATCTGTCCCACGAAGTCTACTTTCATGATAAAGCACGAGGGACCTGCCAAAGTTAAACCATTTGGCCAGGAGAGCCCTTTTATGAAGGCATGTGCTCGATTTCGTCGCCAAATTTTTTTGTCGAATTTTACGCCCTCTCATTTTTAAAAGTCGATTCCACAGCAACTAATAGAGCTTTGCGATCGCAATCACTTCCAGAATGTGCAAAAGATATTCTAGTTTCATAACAGAACAGCAGGGACCTGCCAAAGTTAAACCATTTGGCCAGGAGAGCCCTTTTATGCAGACTTTTGCCATATTTCGATACCCAAAATTTTTGCGATTTTCACAGAATTTTTTTCAAAAGCCGATTCCAAAGCAACTAATAGAGCTTTGCGATCGCAATCACTTCCAGAATCTGTCCCACGAAGTCTACTTTCATGATAAAGCACGAGGGACCTGCCAAAGTTAAACCATTTGGCCAGGAGAGCCCTTTTATGAAGGCATGTGCTCGATTTCGTCGCCAAATTTTTTTGTCGAATTTTACGCCCTCTCATTTTTAAAAGTCGATTCCACAGCAACTAATAGAGCTTTGCGATCGCAATCACTTCCAGAATGTGCAAAAGATATTCTAGTTTCATAACAGAACAGCAGGGACCTGCCAAAGTTAAACCATTTGGCCAGGAGAGCCCTTTTATGCAGACTTTTGCCATATTTCGATACCCAAAATTTTTGCGATTTTCACAGAATTTTTTTCAAAAGCCGATTCCAAAGCAACTAATAGAGCTTTGCGATCGCAATCACTTCCAGAATCTGTCCCACGAAGTCTACTTTCATGATAAAGCACGAGGGACCTGCCAAAGTTAAACCATTTGGCCAGGAGAGCCCTTTTATGAAGGCATGTGCTCGATTTCGTCGCCAAATTTTTTTGTCGAATTTTACGCCCTCTCATTTTTAAAAGTCGATTCCACAGCAACTAATAGAGCTTTGCGATCGCAATCACTTCCAGAATGTGCAAAAGATATTCTAGTTTCATAACAGAACAGCAGGGACCTGCCAAAGTTAAACCATTTGGCCAGGAGAGCCCTTTTATGCAGACTTTTGCCATATTTCGATACCCAAAATTTTTGCGATTTTCACAGAATTTTTTTCAAAAGCCGATTCCAAAGCAACTAATAGAGCTTTGCGATCGCAATCACTTCCAGAATCTGTCCCACGAAGTCTACTTTCATGATAAAGCACGAGGGACCTGCCAAAGTTAAACCATTTGGCCAGGAGAGCCCTTTTATGAAGGCATGTGCTCGATTTCGTCGCCAAATTTTTTTGTCGAATTTTACGCCCTCTCATTTTTAAAAGTCGATTCCACAGCAACTAATAGAGCTTTGCGATCGCAATCACTTCCAGAATGTGCAAAAGATATTCTAGTTTCATAACAGAACAGCAGGGACCTGCCAAAGTTAAACCATTTGGCCAGGAGAGCCCTTTTATGCAGACTTTTGCCATATTTCGATACCCAAAATTTTTGCGATTTTCACAGAATTTTTTTCAAAAGCCGATTCCAAAGCAACTAATAGAGCTTTGCGATCGCAATCACTTCCAGAATCTGTCCCACGAAGTCTACTTTCATGATAAAGCACGAGGGACCTGCCAAAGTTAAACCATTTGGCCAGGAGAGCCCTTTTATGAAGGCATGTGCTCGATTTCGTCGCCAAATTTTTTTGTCGAATTTTACGCCCTCTCATTTTTAAAAGTCGATTCCACAGCAACTAATAGAGCTTTGCGATCGCAATCACTTCCAGAATGTGCAAAAGATATTCTAGTTTCATAACAGAACAGCAGGGACCTGCCAAAGTTAAACCATTTGGCCAGGAGAGCCCTTTTATGCAGACTTTTGCCATATTTCGATACCCAAAATTTTTGCGATTTTCACAGAATTTTTTTCAAAAGCCGATTCCAAAGCAACTAATAGAGCTTTGCGATCGCAATCACTTCCAGAATCTGTCCCACGAAGTCTACTTTCATGATAAAGCACGAGGGACCTGCCAAAGTTAAACCATTTGGCCAGGAGAGCCCTTTTATGAAGGCATGTGCTCGATTTCGTCGCCAAATTTTTTTGTCGAATTTTACGCCCTCTCATTTTTAAAAGTCGATTCCACAGCAACTAATAGAGCTTTGCGATCGCAATCACTTCCAGAATGTGCAAAAGATATTCTAGTTTCATAACAGAACAGCAGGGACCTGCCAAAGTTAAACCATTTGGCCAGGAGAGCCCTTTTATGCAGACTTTTGCCATATTTCGATACCCAAAATTTTTGCGATTTTCACAGAATTTTTTTCAAAAGCCGATTCCAAAGCAACTAATAGAGCTTTGCGATCGCAATCACTTCCAGAATCTGTCCCACGAAGTCTACTTTCATGATAAAGCACGAGGGACCTGCCAAAGTTAAACCATTTGGCCAGGAGAGCCCTTTTATGAAGGCATGTGCTCGATTTCGTCGCCAAATTTTTTTGTCGAATTTTACGCCCTCTCATTTTTAAAAGTCGATTCCACAGCAACTAATAGAGCTTTGCGATCGCAATCACTTCCAGAATGTGCAAAAGATATTCTAGTTTCATAACAGAACAGCAGGGACCTGCCAAAGTTAAACCATTTGGCCAGGAGAGCCCTTTTATGCAGACTTTTGCCATATTTCGATACCCAAAATTTTTGCGATTTTCACAGAATTTTTTTCAAAAGCCGATTCCAAAGCAACTAATAGAGCTTTGCGATCGCAATCACTTCCAGAATCTGTCCCACGAAGTCTACTTTCATGATAAAGCACGAGGGACCTGCCAAAGTTAAACCATTTGGCCAGGAGAGCCCTTTTATGAAGGCATGTGCTCGATTTCGTCGCCAAATTTTTTTGTCGAATTTTACGCCCTCTCATTTTTAAAAGTCGATTCCACAGCAACTAATAGAGCTTTGCGATCGCAATCACTTCCAGAATGTGCAAAAGATATTCTAGTTTCATAACAGAACAGCAGGGACCTGCCAAAGTTAAACCATTTGGCCAGGAGAGCCCTTTTATGCAGACTTTTGCCATATTTCGATACCCAAAATTTTTGCGATTTTCACAGAATTTTTTTCAAAAGCCGATTCCAAAGCAACTAATAGAGCTTTGCGATCGCAATCACTTCCAGAATCTGTCCCACGAAGTCTACTTTCATGATAAAGCACGAGGGACCTGCCAAAGTTAAACCATTTGGCCAGGAGAGCCCTTTTATGAAGGCATGTGCTCGATTTCGTCGCCAAATTTTTTTGTCGAATTTTACGCCCTCTCATTTTTAAAAGTCGATTCCACAGCAACTAATAGAGCTTTGCGATCGCAATCACTTCCAGAATGTGCAAAAGATATTCTAGTTTCATAACAGAACAGCAGGGACCTGCCAAAGTTAAACCATTTGGCCAGGAGAGCCCTTTTATGCAGACTTTTGCCATATTTCGATACCCAAAATTTTTGCGATTTTCACAGAATTTTTTTCAAAAGCCGATTCCAAAGCAACTAATAGAGCTTTGCGATCGCAATCACTTCCAGAATCTGTCCCACGAAGTCTACTTTCATGATAAAGCACGAGGGACCTGCCAAAGTTAAACCATTTGGCCAGGAGAGCCCTTTTATGAAGGCATGTGCTCGATTTCGTCGCCAAATTTTTTTGTCGAATTTTACGCCCTCTCATTTTTAAAAGTCGATTCCACAGCAACTAATAGAGCTTTGCGATCGCAATCACTTCCAGAATGTGCAAAAGATATTCTAGTTTCATAACAGAACAGCAGGGACCTGCCAAAGTTAAACCATTTGGCCAGGAGAGCCCTTTTATGCAGACTTTTGCCATATTTCGATACCCAAAATTTTTGCGATTTTCACAGAATTTTTTTCAAAAGCCGATTCCAAAGCAACTAATAGAGCTTTGCGATCGCAATCACTTCCAGAATCTGTCCCACGAAGTCTACTTTCATGATAAAGCACGAGGGACCTGCCAAAGTTAAACCATTTGGCCAGGAGAGCCCTTTTATGAAGGCATGTGCTCGATTTCGTCGCCAAATTTTTTTGTCGAATTTTACGCCCTCTCATTTTTAAAAGTCGATTCCACAGCAACTAATAGAGCTTTGCGATCGCAATCACTTCCAGAATGTGCAAAAGATATTCTAGTTTCATAACAGAACAGCAGGGACCTGCCAAAGTTAAACCATTTGGCCAGGAGAGCCCTTTTATGCAGACTTTTGCCATATTTCGATACCCAAAATTTTTGCGATTTTCACAGAATTTTTTTCAAAAGCCGATTCCAAAGCAACTAATAGAGCTTTGCGATCGCAATCACTTCCAGAATCTGTCCCACGAAGTCTACTTTCATGATAAAGCACGAGGGACCTGCCAAAGTTAAACCATTTGGCCAGGAGAGCCCTTTTATGAAGGCATGTGCTCGATTTCGTCGCCAAATTTTTTTGTCGAATTTTACGCCCTCTCATTTTTAAAAGTCGATTCCACAGCAACTAATAGAGCTTTGCGATCGCAATCACTTCCAGAATGTGCAAAAGATATTCTAGTTTCATAACAGAACAGCAGGGACCTGCCAAAGTTAAACCATTTGGCCAGGAGAGCCCTTTTATGCAGACTTTTGCCATATTTCGATACCCAAAATTTTTGCGATTTTCACAGAATTTTTTTCAAAAGCCGATTCCAAAGCAACTAATAGAGCTTTGCGATCGCAATCACTTCCAGAATCTGTCCCACGAAGTCTACTTTCATGATAAAGCACGAGGGACCTGCCAAAGTTAAACCATTTGGCCAGGAGAGCCCTTTTATGAAGGCATGTGCTCGATTTCGTCGCCAAATTTTTTTGTCGAATTTTACGCCCTCTCATTTTTAAAAGTCGATTCCACAGCAACTAATAGAGCTTTGCGATCGCAATCACTTCCAGAATGTGCAAAAGATATTCTAGTTTCATAACAGAACAGCAGGGACCTGCCAAAGTTAAACCATTTGGCCAGGAGAGCCCTTTTATGCAGACTTTTGCCATATTTCGATACCCAAAATTTTTGCGATTTTCACAGAATTTTTTTCAAAAGCCGATTCCAAAGCAACTAATAGAGCTTTGCGATCGCAATCACTTCCAGAATCTGTCCCACGAAGTCTACTTTCATGATAAAGCACGAGGGACCTGCCAAAGTTAAACCATTTGGCCAGGAGAGCCCTTTTATGAAGGCATGTGCTCGATTTCGTCGCCAAATTTTTTTGTCGAATTTTACGCCCTCTCATTTTTAAAAGTCGATTCCACAGCAACTAATAGAGCTTTGCGATCGCAATCACTTCCAGAATGTGCAAAAGATATTCTAGTTTCATAACAGAACAGCAGGGACCTGCCAAAGTTAAACCATTTGGCCAGGAGAGCCCTTTTATGCAGACTTTTGCCATATTTCGATACCCAAAATTTTTGCGATTTTCACAGAATTTTTTTCAAAAGCCGATTCCAAAGCAACTAATAGAGCTTTGCGATCGCAATCACTTCCAGAATCTGTCCCACGAAGTCTACTTTCATGATAAAGCACGAGGGACCTGCCAAAGTTAAACCATTTGGCCAGGAGAGCCCTTTTATGAAGGCATGTGCTCGATTTCGTCGCCAAATTTTTTTGTCGAATTTTACGCCCTCTCATTTTTAAAAGTCGATTCCACAGCAACTAATAGAGCTTTGCGATCGCAATCACTTCCAGAATGTGCAAAAGATATTCTAGTTTCATAACAGAACAGCAGGGACCTGCCAAAGTTAAACCATTTGGCCAGGAGAGCCCTTTTATGCAGACTTTTGCCATATTTCGATACCCAAAATTTTTGCGATTTTCACAGAATTTTTTTCAAAAGCCGATTCCAAAGCAACTAATAGAGCTTTGCGATCGCAATCACTTCCAGAATCTGTCCCACGAAGTCTACTTTCATGATAAAGCACGAGGGACCTGCCAAAGTTAAACCATTTGGCCAGGAGAGCCCTTTTATGAAGGCATGTGCTCGATTTCGTCGCCAAATTTTTTTGTCGAATTTTACGCCCTCTCATTTTTAAAAGTCGATTCCACAGCAACTAATAGAGCTTTGCGATCGCAATCACTTCCAGAATGTGCAAAAGATATTCTAGTTTCATAACAGAACAGCAGGGACCTGCCAAAGTTAAACCATTTGGCCAGGAGAGCCCTTTTATGCAGACTTTTGCCATATTTCGATACCCAAAATTTTTGCGATTTTCACAGAATTTTTTTCAAAAGCCGATTCCAAAGCAACTAATAGAGCTTTGCGATCGCAATCACTTCCAGAATCTGTCCCACGAAGTCTACTTTCATGATAAAGCACGAGGGACCTGCCAAAGTTAAACCATTTGGCCAGGAGAGCCCTTTTATGAAGGCATGTGCTCGATTTCGTCGCCAAATTTTTTTGTCGAATTTTACGCCCTCTCATTTTTAAAAGTCGATTCCACAGCAACTAATAGAGCTTTGCGATCGCAATCACTTCCAGAATGTGCAAAAGATATTCTAGTTTCATAACAGAACAGCAGGGACCTGCCAAAGTTAAACCATTTGGCCAGGAGAGCCCTTTTATGCAGACTTTTGCCATATTTCGATACCCAAAATTTTTGCGATTTTCACAGAATTTTTTTCAAAAGCCGATTCCAAAGCAACTAATAGAGCTTTGCGATCGCAATCACTTCCAGAATCTGTCCCACGAAGTCTACTTTCATGATAAAGCACGAGGGACCTGCCAAAGTTAAACCATTTGGCCAGGAGAGCCCTTTTATGAAGGCATGTGCTCGATTTCGTCGCCAAATTTTTTTGTCGAATTTTACGCCCTCTCATTTTTAAAAGTCGATTCCACAGCAACTAATAGAGCTTTGCGATCGCAATCACTTCCAGAATGTGCAAAAGATATTCTAGTTTCATAACAGAACAGCAGGGACCTGCCAAAGTTAAACCATTTGGCCAGGAGAGCCCTTTTATGCAGACTTTTGCCATATTTCGATACCCAAAATTTTTGCGATTTTCACAGAATTTTTTTCAAAAGCCGATTCCAAAGCAACTAATAGAGCTTTGCGATCGCAATCACTTCCAGAATCTGTCCCACGAAGTCTACTTTCATGATAAAGCACGAGGGACCTGCCAAAGTTAAACCATTTGGCCAGGAGAGCCCTTTTATGAAGGCATGTGCTCGATTTCGTCGCCAAATTTTTTTGTCGAATTTTACGCCCTCTCATTTTTAAAAGTCGATTCCACAGCAACTAATAGAGCTTTGCGATCGCAATCACTTCCAGAATGTGCAAAAGATATTCTAGTTTCATAACAGAACAGCAGGGACCTGCCAAAGTTAAACCATTTGGCCAGGAGAGCCCTTTTATGCAGACTTTTGCCATATTTCGATACCCAAAATTTTTGCGATTTTCACAGAATTTTTTTCAAAAGCCGATTCCAAAGCAACTAATAGAGCTTTGCGATCGCAATCACTTCCAGAATCTGTCCCACGAAGTCTACTTTCATGATAAAGCACGAGGGACCTGCCAAAGTTAAACCATTTGGCCAGGAGAGCCCTTTTATGAAGGCATGTGCTCGATTTCGTCGCCAAATTTTTTTGTCGAATTTTACGCCCTCTCATTTTTAAAAGTCGATTCCACAGCAACTAATAGAGCTTTGCGATCGCAATCACTTCCAGAATGTGCAAAAGATATTCTAGTTTCATAACAGAACAGCAGGGACCTGCCAAAGTTAAACCATTTGGCCAGGAGAGCCCTTTTATGCAGACTTTTGCCATATTTCGATACCCAAAATTTTTGCGATTTTCACAGAATTTTTTTCAAAAGCCGATTCCAAAGCAACTAATAGAGCTTTGCGATCGCAATCACTTCCAGAATCTGTCCCACGAAGTCTACTTTCATGATAAAGCACGAGGGACCTGCCAAAGTTAAACCATTTGGCCAGGAGAGCCCTTTTATGAAGGCATGTGCTCGATTTCGTCGCCAAATTTTTTTGTCGAATTTTACGCCCTCTCATTTTTAAAAGTCGATTCCACAGCAACTAATAGAGCTTTGCGATCGCAATCACTTCCAGAATGTGCAAAAGATATTCTAGTTTCATAACAGAACAGCAGGGACCTGCCAAAGTTAAACCATTTGGCCAGGAGAGCCCTTTTATGCAGACTTTTGCCATATTTCGATACCCAAAATTTTTGCGATTTTCACAGAATTTTTTTCAAAAGCCGATTCCAAAGCAACTAATAGAGCTTTGCGATCGCAATCACTTCCAGAATCTGTCCCACGAAGTCTACTTTCATGATAAAGCACGAGGGACCTGCCAAAGTTAAACCATTTGGCCAGGAGAGCCCTTTTATGAAGGCATGTGCTCGATTTCGTCGCCAAATTTTTTTGTCGAATTTTACGCCCTCTCATTTTTAAAAGTCGATTCCACAGCAACTAATAGAGCTTTGCGATCGCAATCACTTCCAGAATGTGCAAAAGATATTCTAGTTTCATAACAGAACAGCAGGGACCTGCCAAAGTTAAACCATTTGGCCAGGAGAGCCCTTTTATGCAGACTTTTGCCATATTTCGATACCCAAAATTTTTGCGATTTTCACAGAATTTTTTTCAAAAGCCGATTCCAAAGCAACTAATAGAGCTTTGCGATCGCAATCACTTCCAGAATCTGTCCCACGAAGTCTACTTTCATGATAAAGCACGAGGGACCTGCCAAAGTTAAACCATTTGGCCAGGAGAGCCCTTTTATGAAGGCATGTGCTCGATTTCGTCGCCAAATTTTTTTGTCGAATTTTACGCCCTCTCATTTTTAAAAGTCGATTCCACAGCAACTAATAGAGCTTTGCGATCGCAATCACTTCCAGAATGTGCAAAAGATATTCTAGTTTCATAACAGAACAGCAGGGACCTGCCAAAGTTAAACCATTTGGCCAGGAGAGCCCTTTTATGCAGACTTTTGCCATATTTCGATACCCAAAATTTTTGCGATTTTCACAGAATTTTTTTCAAAAGCCGATTCCAAAGCAACTAATAGAGCTTTGCGATCGCAATCACTTCCAGAATCTGTCCCACGAAGTCTACTTTCATGATAAAGCACGAGGGACCTGCCAAAGTTAAACCATTTGGCCAGGAGAGCCCTTTTATGAAGGCATGTGCTCGATTTCGTCGCCAAATTTTTTTGTCGAATTTTACGCCCTCTCATTTTTAAAAGTCGATTCCACAGCAACTAATAGAGCTTTGCGATCGCAATCACTTCCAGAATGTGCAAAAGATATTCTAGTTTCATAACAGAACAGCAGGGACCTGCCAAAGTTAAACCATTTGGCCAGGAGAGCCCTTTTATGCAGACTTTTGCCATATTTCGATACCCAAAATTTTTGCGATTTTCACAGAATTTTTTTCAAAAGCCGATTCCAAAGCAACTAATAGAGCTTTGCGATCGCAATCACTTCCAGAATCTGTCCCACGAAGTCTACTTTCATGATAAAGCACGAGGGACCTGCCAAAGTTAAACCATTTGGCCAGGAGAGCCCTTTTATGAAGGCATGTGCTCGATTTCGTCGCCAAATTTTTTTGTCGAATTTTACGCCCTCTCATTTTTAAAAGTCGATTCCACAGCAACTAATAGAGCTTTGCGATCGCAATCACTTCCAGAATGTGCAAAAGATATTCTAGTTTCATAACAGAACAGCAGGGACCTGCCAAAGTTAAACCATTTGGCCAGGAGAGCCCTTTTATGCAGACTTTTGCCATATTTCGATACCCAAAATTTTTGCGATTTTCACAGAATTTTTTTCAAAAGCCGATTCCAAAGCAACTAATAGAGCTTTGCGATCGCAATCACTTCCAGAATCTGTCCCACGAAGTCTACTTTCATGATAAAGCACGAGGGACCTGCCAAAGTTAAACCATTTGGCCAGGAGAGCCCTTTTATGAAGGCATGTGCTCGATTTCGTCGCCAAATTTTTTTGTCGAATTTTACGCCCTCTCATTTTTAAAAGTCGATTCCACAGCAACTAATAGAGCTTTGCGATCGCAATCACTTCCAGAATGTGCAAAAGATATTCTAGTTTCATAACAGAACAGCAGGGACCTGCCAAAGTTAAACCATTTGGCCAGGAGAGCCCTTTTATGCAGACTTTTGCCATATTTCGATACCCAAAATTTTTGCGATTTTCACAGAATTTTTTTCAAAAGCCGATTCCAAAGCAACTAATAGAGCTTTGCGATCGCAATCACTTCCAGAATCTGTCCCACGAAGTCTACTTTCATGATAAAGCACGAGGGACCTGCCAAAGTTAAACCATTTGGCCAGGAGAGCCCTTTTATGAAGGCATGTGCTCGATTTCGTCGCCAAATTTTTTTGTCGAATTTTACGCCCTCTCATTTTTAAAAGTCGATTCCACAGCAACTAATAGAGCTTTGCGATCGCAATCACTTCCAGAATGTGCAAAAGATATTCTAGTTTCATAACAGAACAGCAGGGACCTGCCAAAGTTAAACCATTTGGCCAGGAGAGCCCTTTTATGCAGACTTTTGCCATATTTCGATACCCAAAATTTTTGCGATTTTCACAGAATTTTTTTCAAAAGCCGATTCCAAAGCAACTAATAGAGCTTTGCGATCGCAATCACTTCCAGAATCTGTCCCACGAAGTCTACTTTCATGATAAAGCACGAGGGACCTGCCAAAGTTAAACCATTTGGCCAGGAGAGCCCTTTTATGAAGGCATGTGCTCGATTTCGTCGCCAAATTTTTTTGTCGAATTTTACGCCCTCTCATTTTTAAAAGTCGATTCCACAGCAACTAATAGAGCTTTGCGATCGCAATCACTTCCAGAATGTGCAAAAGATATTCTAGTTTCATAACAGAACAGCAGGGACCTGCCAAAGTTAAACCATTTGGCCAGGAGAGCCCTTTTATGCAGACTTTTGCCATATTTCGATACCCAAAATTTTTGCGATTTTCACAGAATTTTTTTCAAAAGCCGATTCCAAAGCAACTAATAGAGCTTTGCGATCGCAATCACTTCCAGAATCTGTCCCACGAAGTCTACTTTCATGATAAAGCACGAGGGACCTGCCAAAGTTAAACCATTTGGCCAGGAGAGCCCTTTTATGAAGGCATGTGCTCGATTTCGTCGCCAAATTTTTTTGTCGAATTTTACGCCCTCTCATTTTTAAAAGTCGATTCCACAGCAACTAATAGAGCTTTGCGATCGCAATCACTTCCAGAATGTGCAAAAGATATTCTAGTTTCATAACAGAACAGCAGGGACCTGCCAAAGTTAAACCATTTGGCCAGGAGAGCCCTTTTATGCAGACTTTTGCCATATTTCGATACCCAAAATTTTTGCGATTTTCACAGAATTTTTTTCAAAAGCCGATTCCAAAGCAACTAATAGAGCTTTGCGATCGCAATCACTTCCAGAATCTGTCCCACGAAGTCTACTTTCATGATAAAGCACGAGGGACCTGCCAAAGTTAAACCATTTGGCCAGGAGAGCCCTTTTATGAAGGCATGTGCTCGATTTCGTCGCCAAATTTTTTTGTCGAATTTTACGCCCTCTCATTTTTAAAAGTCGATTCCACAGCAACTAATAGAGCTTTGCGATCGCAATCACTTCCAGAATGTGCAAAAGATATTCTAGTTTCATAACAGAACAGCAGGGACCTGCCAAAGTTAAACCATTTGGCCAGGAGAGCCCTTTTATGCAGACTTTTGCCATATTTCGATACCCAAAATTTTTGCGATTTTCACAGAATTTTTTTCAAAAGCCGATTCCAAAGCAACTAATAGAGCTTTGCGATCGCAATCACTTCCAGAATCTGTCCCACGAAGTCTACTTTCATGATAAAGCACGAGGGACCTGCCAAAGTTAAACCATTTGGCCAGGAGAGCCCTTTTATGAAGGCATGTGCTCGATTTCGTCGCCAAATTTTTTTGTCGAATTTTACGCCCTCTCATTTTTAAAAGTCGATTCCACAGCAACTAATAGAGCTTTGCGATCGCAATCACTTCCAGAATGTGCAAAAGATATTCTAGTTTCATAACAGAACAGCAGGGACCTGCCAAAGTTAAACCATTTGGCCAGGAGAGCCCTTTTATGCAGACTTTTGCCATATTTCGATACCCAAAATTTTTGCGATTTTCACAGAATTTTTTTCAAAAGCCGATTCCAAAGCAACTAATAGAGCTTTGCGATCGCAATCACTTCCAGAATCTGTCCCACGAAGTCTACTTTCATGATAAAGCACGAGGGACCTGCCAAAGTTAAACCATTTGGCCAGGAGAGCCCTTTTATGAAGGCATGTGCTCGATTTCGTCGCCAAATTTTTTTGTCGAATTTTACGCCCTCTCATTTTTAAAAGTCGATTCCACAGCAACTAATAGAGCTTTGCGATCGCAATCACTTCCAGAATGTGCAAAAGATATTCTAGTTTCATAACAGAACAGCAGGGACCTGCCAAAGTTAAACCATTTGGCCAGGAGAGCCCTTTTATGCAGACTTTTGCCATATTTCGATACCCAAAATTTTTGCGATTTTCACAGAATTTTTTTCAAAAGCCGATTCCAAAGCAACTAATAGAGCTTTGCGATCGCAATCACTTCCAGAATCTGTCCCACGAAGTCTACTTTCATGATAAAGCACGAGGGACCTGCCAAAGTTAAACCATTTGGCCAGGAGAGCCCTTTTATGAAGGCATGTGCTCGATTTCGTCGCCAAATTTTTTTGTCGAATTTTACGCCCTCTCATTTTTAAAAGTCGATTCCACAGCAACTAATAGAGCTTTGCGATCGCAATCACTTCCAGAATGTGCAAAAGATATTCTAGTTTCATAACAGAACAGCAGGGACCTGCCAAAGTTAAACCATTTGGCCAGGAGAGCCCTTTTATGCAGACTTTTGCCATATTTCGATACCCAAAATTTTTGCGATTTTCACAGAATTTTTTTCAAAAGCCGATTCCAAAGCAACTAATAGAGCTTTGCGATCGCAATCACTTCCAGAATCTGTCCCACGAAGTCTACTTTCATGATAAAGCACGAGGGACCTGCCAAAGTTAAACCATTTGGCCAGGAGAGCCCTTTTATGAAGGCATGTGCTCGATTTCGTCGCCAAATTTTTTTGTCGAATTTTACGCCCTCTCATTTTTAAAAGTCGATTCCACAGCAACTAATAGAGCTTTGCGATCGCAATCACTTCCAGAATGTGCAAAAGATATTCTAGTTTCATAACAGAACAGCAGGGACCTGCCAAAGTTAAACCATTTGGCCAGGAGAGCCCTTTTATGCAGACTTTTGCCATATTTCGATACCCAAAATTTTTGCGATTTTCACAGAATTTTTTTCAAAAGCCTTCCAAAGCAACTAATAGAGCTTTGCGATCGCAATCACTTCCAGAATCTGTCCCACGAAGTCTACTTTCATGATAAAGCACGAGGGACCTGCCAAAGTTAAACCATTTGGCCAGGAGAGCCCTTTTATGAAGGCATGTGCTCGATTTCGTCGCCAAATTTTTTTGTCGAATTTTACGCCCTCTCATTTTTAAAAGTCGATTCCACAGCAACTAATAGAGCTTTGCGATCGCAATCACTTCCAGAATGTGCAAAAGATATTCTAGTTTCATAACAGAACAGCAGGGACCTGCCAAAGTTAAACCATTTGGCCAGGAGAGCCCTTTTATGCAGACTTTTGCCATATTTCGATACCCAAAATTTTTGCGATTTTCACAGAATTTTTTTCAAAAGCCGATTCCAAAGCAACTAATAGAGCTTTGCGATCGCAATCACTTCCAGAATCTGTCCCACGAAGTCTACTTTCATGATAAAGCACGAGGGACCTGCCAAAGTTAAACCATTTGGCCAGGAGAGCCCTTTTATGAAGGCATGTGCTCGATTTCGTCGCCAAATTTTTTTGTCGAATTTTACGCCCTCTCATTTTTAAAAGTCGATTCCACAGCAACTAATAGAGCTTTGCGATCGCAATCACTTCCAGAATGTGCAAAAGATATTCTAGTTTCATAACAGAACAGCAGGGACCTGCCAAAGTTAAACCATTTGGCCAGGAGAGCCCTTTTATGCAGACTTTTGCCATATTTCGATACCCAAAATTTTTGCGATTTTCACAGAATTTTTTTCAAAAGCCGAGTTCCAAAGCAACTAATAGAGCTTTGCGATCGCAATCACTTCCAGAATCTGTCCCACGAAGTCTACTTTCATGATAAAGCACGAGGGACCTGCCAAAGTTAAACCATTTGGCCAGGAGAGCCCTTTTATGAAGGCATGTGCTCGATTTCGTCGCCAAATTTTTTTGTCGAATTTTACGCCCTCTCATTTTTAAAAGTCGATTCCACAGCAACTAATAGAGCTTTGCGATCGCAATCACTTCCAGAATGTGCAAAAGATATTCTAGTTTCATAACAGAACAGCAGGGACCTGCCAAAGTTAAACCATTTGGCCAGGAGAGCCCTTTTATGCAGACTTTTGCCATATTTCGATACCCAAAATTTTTGCGATTTTCACAGAATTTTTTTCAAAAGCCGATTCCAAAGCAACTAATAGAGCTTTGCGATCGCAATCACTTCCAGAATCTGTCCCACGAAGTCTACTTTCATGATAAAGCACGAGGGACCTGCCAAAGTTAAACCATTTGGCCAGGAGAGCCCTTTTATGAAGGCATGTGCTCGATTTCGTCGCCAAATTTTTTTGTCGAATTTTACGCCCTCTCATTTTTAAAAGTCGATTCCACAGCAACTAATAGAGCTTTGCGATCGCAATCACTTCCAGAATGTGCAAAAGATATTCTAGTTTCATAACAGAACAGCAGGGACCTGCCAAAGTTAAACCATTTGGCCAGGAGAGCCCTTTTATGCAGACTTTTGCCATATTTCGATACCCAAAATTTTTGCGATTTTCACAGAATTTTTTTCAAAAGCCGATTCCAAAGCAACTAATAGAGCTTTGCGATCGCAATCACTTCCAGAATCTGTCCCACGAAGTCTACTTTCATGATAAAGCACGAGGGACCTGCCAAAGTTAAACCATTTGGCCAGGAGAGCCCTTTTATGAAGGCATGTGCTCGATTTCGTCGCCAAATTTTTTTGTCGAATTTTACGCCCTCTCATTTTTAAAAGTCGATTCCACAGCAACTAATAGAGCTTTGCGATCGCAATCACTTCCAGAATGTGCAAAAGATATTCTAGTTTCATAACAGAACAGCAGGGACCTGCCAAAGTTAAACCATTTGGCCAGGAGAGCCCTTTTATGCAGACTTTTGCCATATTTCGATACCCAAAATTTTTGCGATTTTCACAGAATTTTTTTCAAAAGCCGATTCCAAAGCAACTAATAGAGCTTTGCGATCGCAATCACTTCCAGAATCTGTCCCACGAAGTCTACTTTCATGATAAAGCACGAGGGACCTGCCAAAGTTAAACCATTTGGCCAGGAGAGCCCTTTTATGAAGGCATGTGCTCGATTTCGTCGCCAAATTTTTTTGTCGAATTTTACGCCCTCTCATTTTTAAAAGTCGATTCCACAGCAACTAATAGAGCTTTGCGATCGCAATCACTTCCAGAATGTGCAAAAGATATTCTAGTTTCATAACAGAACAGCAGGGACCTGCCAAAGTTAAACCATTTGGCCAGGAGAGCCCTTTTATGCAGACTTTTGCCATATTTCGATACCCAAAATTTTTGCGATTTTCACAGAATTTTTTTCAAAAGCCGATTCCAAAGCAACTAATAGAGCTTTGCGATCGCAATCACTTCCAGAATCTGTCCCACGAAGTCTACTTTCATGATAAAGCACGAGGGACCTGCCAAAGTTAAACCATTTGGCCAGGAGAGCCCTTTTATGAAGGCATGTGCTCGATTTCGTCGCCAAATTTTTTTGTCGAATTTTACGCCCTCTCATTTTTAAAAGTCGATTCCACAGCAACTAATAGAGCTTTGCGATCGCAATCACTTCCAGAATGTGCAAAAGATATTCTAGTTTCATAACAGAACAGCAGGGACCTGCCAAAGTTAAACCATTTGGCCAGGAGAGCCCTTTTATGCAGACTTTTGCCATATTTCGATACCCAAAATTTTTGCGATTTTCACAGAATTTTTTTCAAAAGCCGATTCCAAAGCAACTAATAGAGCTTTGCGATCGCAATCACTTCCAGAATCTGTCCCACGAAGTCTACTTTCATGATAAAGCACGAGGGACCTGCCAAAGTTAAACCATTTGGCCAGGAGAGCCCTTTTATGAAGGCATGTGCTCGATTTCGTCGCCAAATTTTTTTGTCGAATTTTACGCCCTCTCATTTTTAAAAGTCGATTCCACAGCAACTAATAGAGCTTTGCGATCGCAATCACTTCCAGAATGTGCAAAAGATATTCTAGTTTCATAACAGAACAGCAGGGACCTGCCAAAGTTAAACCATTTGGCCAGGAGAGCCCTTTTATGCAGACTTTTGCCATATTTCGATACCCAAAATTTTTGCGATTTTCACAGAATTTTTTTCAAAAGCCGATTCCAAAGCAACTAATAGAGCTTTGCGATCGCAATCACTTCCAGAATCTGTCCCACGAAGTCTACTTTCATGATAAAGCACGAGGGACCTGCCAAAGTTAAACCATTTGGCCAGGAGAGCCCTTTTATGAAGGCATGTGCTCGATTTCGTCGCCAAATTTTTTTGTCGAATTTTACGCCCTCTCATTTTTAAAAGTCGATTCCACAGCAACTAATAGAGCTTTGCGATCGCAATCACTTCCAGAATGTGCAAAAGATATTCTAGTTTCATAACAGAACAGCAGGGACCTGCCAAAGTTAAACCATTTGGCCAGGAGAGCCCTTTTATGCAGACTTTTGCCATATTTCGATACCCAAAATTTTTGCGATTTTCACAGAATTTTTTTCAAAAGCCGATTCCAAAGCAACTAATAGAGCTTTGCGATCGCAATCACTTCCAGAATCTGTCCCACGAAGTCTACTTTCATGATAAAGCACGAGGGACCTGCCAAAGTTAAACCATTTGGCCAGGAGAGCCCTTTTATGAAGGCATGTGCTCGATTTCGTCGCCAAATTTTTTTGTCGAATTTTACGCCCTCTCATTTTTAAAAGTCGATTCCACAGCAACTAATAGAGCTTTGCGATCGCAATCACTTCCAGAATGTGCAAAAGATATTCTAGTTTCATAACAGAACAGCAGGGACCTGCCAAAGTTAAACCATTTGGCCAGGAGAGCCCTTTTATGCAGACTTTTGCCATATTTCGATACCCAAAATTTTTGCGATTTTCACAGAATTTTTTTCAAAAGCCGATTCCAAAGCAACTAATAGAGCTTTGCGATCGCAATCACTTCCAGAATCTGTCCCACGAAGTCTACTTTCATGATAAAGCACGAGGGACCTGCCAAAGTTAAACCATTTGGCCAGGAGAGCCCTTTTATGAAGGCATGTGCTCGATTTCGTCGCCAAATTTTTTTGTCGAATTTTACGCCCTCTCATTTTTAAAAGTCGATTCCACAGCAACTAATAGAGCTTTGCGATCGCAATCACTTCCAGAATGTGCAAAAGATATTCTAGTTTCATAACAGAACAGCAGGGACCTGCCAAAGTTAAACCATTTGGCCAGGAGAGCCCTTTTATGCAGACTTTTGCCATATTTCGATACCCAAAATTTTTGCGATTTTCACAGAATTTTTTTCAAAAGCCGATTCCAAAGCAACTAATAGAGCTTTGCGATCGCAATCACTTCCAGAATCTGTCCCACGAAGTCTACTTTCATGATAAAGCACGAGGGACCTGCCAAAGTTAAACCATTTGGCCAGGAGAGCCCTTTTATGAAGGCATGTGCTCGATTTCGTCGCCAAATTTTTTTGTCGAATTTTACGCCCTCTCATTTTTAAAAGTCGATTCCACAGCAACTAATAGAGCTTTGCGATCGCAATCACTTCCAGAATGTGCAAAAGATATTCTAGTTTCATAACAGAACAGCAGGGACCTGCCAAAGTTAAACCATTTGGCCAGGAGAGCCCTTTTATGCAGACTTTTGCCATATTTCGATACCCAAAATTTTTGCGATTTTCACAGAATTTTTTTCAAAAGCCGATTCCAAAGCAACTAATAGAGCTTTGCGATCGCAATCACTTCCAGAATCTGTCCCACGAAGTCTACTTTCATGATAAAGCACGAGGGACCTGCCAAAGTTAAACCATTTGGCCAGGAGAGCCCTTTTATGAAGGCATGTGCTCGATTTCGTCGCCAAATTTTTTTGTCGAATTTTACGCCCTCTCATTTTTAAAAGTCGATTCCACAGCAACTAATAGAGCTTTGCGATCGCAATCACTTCCAGAATGTGCAAAAGATATTCTAGTTTCATAACAGAACAGCAGGGACCTGCCAAAGTTAAACCATTTGGCCAGGAGAGCCCTTTTATGCAGACTTTTGCCATATTTCGATACCCAAAATTTTTGCGATTTTCACAGAATTTTTTTCAAAAGCCGATTCCAAAGCAACTAATAGAGCTTTGCGATCGCAATCACTTCCAGAATCTGTCCCACGAAGTCTACTTTCATGATAAAGCACGAGGGACCTGCCAAAGTTAAACCATTTGGCCAGGAGAGCCCTTTTATGAAGGCATGTGCTCGATTTCGTCGCCAAATTTTTTTGTCGAATTTTACGCCCTCTCATTTTTAAAAGTCGATTCCACAGCAACTAATAGAGCTTTGCGATCGCAATCACTTCCAGAATGTGCAAAAGATATTCTAGTTTCATAACAGAACAGCAGGGACCTGCCAAAGTTAAACCATTTGGCCAGGAGAGCCCTTTTATGCAGACTTTTGCCATATTTCGATACCCAAAATTTTTGCGATTTTCACAGAATTTTTTTCAAAAGCCGATTCCAAAGCAACTAATAGAGCTTTGCGATCGCAATCACTTCCAGAATCTGTCCCACGAAGTCTACTTTCATGATAAAGCACGAGGGACCTGCCAAAGTTAAACCATTTGGCCAGGAGAGCCCTTTTATGAAGGCATGTGCTCGATTTCGTCGCCAAATTTTTTTGTCGAATTTTACGCCCTCTCATTTTTAAAAGTCGATTCCACAGCAACTAATAGAGCTTTGCGATCGCAATCACTTCCAGAATGTGCAAAAGATATTCTAGTTTCATAACAGAACAGCAGGGACCTGCCAAAGTTAAACCATTTGGCCAGGAGAGCCCTTTTATGCAGACTTTTGCCATATTTCGATACCCAAAATTTTTGCGATTTTCACAGAATTTTTTTCAAAAGCCGATTCCAAAGCAACTAATAGAGCTTTGCGATCGCAATCACTTCCAGAATCTGTCCCACGAAGTCTACTTTCATGATAAAGCACGAGGGACCTGCCAAAGTTAAACCATTTGGCCAGGAGAGCCCTTTTATGAAGGCATGTGCTCGATTTCGTCGCCAAATTTTTTTGTCGAATTTTACGCCCTCTCATTTTTAAAAGTCGATTCCACAGCAACTAATAGAGCTTTGCGATCGCAATCACTTCCAGAATGTGCAAAAGATATTCTAGTTTCATAACAGAACAGCAGGGACCTGCCAAAGTTAAACCATTTGGCCAGGAGAGCCCTTTTATGCAGACTTTTGCCATATTTCGATACCCAAAATTTTTGCGATTTTCACAGAATTTTTTTCAAAAGCCGATTCCAAAGCAACTAATAGAGCTTTGCGATCGCAATCACTTCCAGAATCTGTCCCACGAAGTCTACTTTCATGATAAAGCACGAGGGACCTGCCAAAGTTAAACCATTTGGCCAGGAGAGCCCTTTTATGAAGGCATGTGCTCGATTTCGTCGCCAAATTTTTTTGTCGAATTTTACGCCCTCTCATTTTTAAAAGTCGATTCCACAGCAACTAATAGAGCTTTGCGATCGCAATCACTTCCAGAATGTGCAAAAGATATTCTAGTTTCATAACAGAACAGCAGGGACCTGCCAAAGTTAAACCATTTGGCCAGGAGAGCCCTTTTATGCAGACTTTTGCCATATTTCGATACCCAAAATTTTTGCGATTTTCACAGAATTTTTTTCAAAAGCCGATTCCAAAGCAACTAATAGAGCTTTGCGATCGCAATCACTTCCAGAATCTGTCCCACGAAGTCTACTTTCATGATAAAGCACGAGGGACCTGCCAAAGTTAAACCATTTGGCCAGGAGAGCCCTTTTATGAAGGCATGTGCTCGATTTCGTCGCCAAATTTTTTTGTCGAATTTTACGCCCTCTCATTTTTAAAAGTCGATTCCACAGCAACTAATAGAGCTTTGCGATCGCAATCACTTCCAGAATGTGCAAAAGATATTCTAGTTTCATAACAGAACAGCAGGGACCTGCCAAAGTTAAACCATTTGGCCAGGAGAGCCCTTTTATGCAGACTTTTGCCATATTTCGATACCCAAAATTTTTGCGATTTTCACAGAATTTTTTTCAAAAGCCGATTCCAAAGCAACTAATAGAGCTTTGCGATCGCAATCACTTCCAGAATCTGTCCCACGAAGTCTACTTTCATGATAAAGCACGAGGGACCTGCCAAAGTTAAACCATTTGGCCAGGAGAGCCCTTTTATGAAGGCATGTGCTCGATTTCGTCGCCAAATTTTTTTGTCGAATTTTACGCCCTCTCATTTTTAAAAGTCGATTCCACAGCAACTAATAGAGCTTTGCGATCGCAATCACTTCCAGAATGTGCAAAAGATATTCTAGTTTCATAACAGAACAGCAGGGACCTGCCAAAGTTAAACCATTTGGCCAGGAGAGCCCTTTTATGCAGACTTTTGCCATATTTCGATACCCAAAATTTTTGCGATTTTCACAGAATTTTTTTCAAAAGCCGATTCCAAAGCAACTAATAGAGCTTTGCGATCGCAATCACTTCCAGAATCTGTCCCACGAAGTCTACTTTCATGATAAAGCACGAGGGACCTGCCAAAGTTAAACCATTTGGCCAGGAGAGCCCTTTTATGAAGGCATGTGCTCGATTTCGTCGCCAAATTTTTTTGTCGAATTTTACGCCCTCTCATTTTTAAAAGTCGATTCCACAGCAACTAATAGAGCTTTGCGATCGCAATCACTTCCAGAATGTGCAAAAGATATTCTAGTTTCATAACAGAACAGCAGGGACCTGCCAAAGTTAAACCATTTGGCCAGGAGAGCCCTTTTATGCAGACTTTTGCCATATTTCGATACCCAAAATTTTTGCGATTTTCACAGAATTTTTTTCAAAAGCCGATTCCAAAGCAACTAATAGAGCTTTGCGATCGCAATCACTTCCAGAATCTGTCCCACGAAGTCTACTTTCATGATAAAGCACGAGGGACCTGCCAAAGTTAAACCATTTGGCCAGGAGAGCCCTTTTATGAAGGCATGTGCTCGATTTCGTCGCCAAATTTTTTTGTCGAATTTTACGCCCTCTCATTTTTAAAAGTCGATTCCACAGCAACTAATAGAGCTTTGCGATCGCAATCACTTCCAGAATGTGCAAAAGATATTCTAGTTTCATAACAGAACAGCAGGGACCTGCCAAAGTTAAACCATTTGGCCAGGAGAGCCCTTTTATGCAGACTTTTGCCATATTTCGATACCCAAAATTTTTGCGATTTTCACAGAATTTTTTTCAAAAGCCGATTCCAAAGCAACTAATAGAGCTTTGCGATCGCAATCACTTCCAGAATCTGTCCCACGAAGTCTACTTTCATGATAAAGCACGAGGGACCTGCCAAAGTTAAACCATTTGGCCAGGAGAGCCCTTTTATGAAGGCATGTGCTCGATTTCGTCGCCAAATTTTTTTGTCGAATTTTACGCCCTCTCATTTTTAAAAGTCGATTCCACAGCAACTAATAGAGCTTTGCGATCGCAATCACTTCCAGAATGTGCAAAAGATATTCTAGTTTCATAACAGAACAGCAGGGACCTGCCAAAGTTAAACCATTTGGCCAGGAGAGCCCTTTTATGCAGACTTTTGCCATATTTCGATACCCAAAATTTTTGCGATTTTCACAGAATTTTTTTCAAAAGCCGATTCCAAAGCAACTAATAGAGCTTTGCGATCGCAATCACTTCCAGAATCTGTCCCACGAAGTCTACTTTCATGATAAAGCACGAGGGACCTGCCAAAGTTAAACCATTTGGCCAGGAGAGCCCTTTTATGAAGGCATGTGCTCGATTTCGTCGCCAAATTTTTTTGTCGAATTTTACGCCCTCTCATTTTTAAAAGTCGATTCCACAGCAACTAATAGAGCTTTGCGATCGCAATCACTTCCAGAATGTGCAAAAGATATTCTAGTTTCATAACAGAACAGCAGGGACCTGCCAAAGTTAAACCATTTGGCCAGGAGAGCCCTTTTATGCAGACTTTTGCCATATTTCGATACCCAAAATTTTTGCGATTTTCACAGAATTTTTTTCAAAAGCCGATTCCAAAGCAACTAATAGAGCTTTGCGATCGCAATCACTTCCAGAATCTGTCCCACGAAGTCTACTTTCATGATAAAGCACGAGGGACCTGCCAAAGTTAAACCATTTGGCCAGGAGAGCCCTTTTATGAAGGCATGTGCTCGATTTCGTCGCCAAATTTTTTTGTCGAATTTTACGCCCTCTCATTTTTAAAAGTCGATTCCACAGCAACTAATAGAGCTTTGCGATCGCAATCACTTCCAGAATGTGCAAAAGATATTCTAGTTTCATAACAGAACAGCAGGGACCTGCCAAAGTTAAACCATTTGGCCAGGAGAGCCCTTTTATGCAGACTTTTGCCATATTTCGATACCCAAAATTTTTGCGATTTTCACAGAATTTTTTTCAAAAGCCGATTCCAAAGCAACTAATAGAGCTTTGCGATCGCAATCACTTCCAGAATCTGTCCCACGAAGTCTACTTTCATGATAAAGCACGAGGGACCTGCCAAAGTTAAACCATTTGGCCAGGAGAGCCCTTTTATGAAGGCATGTGCTCGATTTCGTCGCCAAATTTTTTTGTCGAATTTTACGCCCTCTCATTTTTAAAAGTCGATTCCACAGCAACTAATAGAGCTTTGCGATCGCAATCACTTCCAGAATGTGCAAAAGATATTCTAGTTTCATAACAGAACAGCAGGGACCTGCCAAAGTTAAACCATTTGGCCAGGAGAGCCCTTTTATGCAGACTTTTGCCATATTTCGATACCCAAAATTTTTGCGATTTTCACAGAATTTTTTTCAAAAGCCGATTCCAAAGCAACTAATAGAGCTTTGCGATCGCAATCACTTCCAGAATCTGTCCCACGAAGTCTACTTTCATGATAAAGCACGAGGGACCTGCCAAAGTTAAACCATTTGGCCAGGAGAGCCCTTTTATGAAGGCATGTGCTCGATTTCGTCGCCAAATTTTTTTGTCGAATTTTACGCCCTCTCATTTTTAAAAGTCGATTCCACAGCAACTAATAGAGCTTTGCGATCGCAATCACTTCCAGAATGTGCAAAAGATATTCTAGTTTCATAACAGAACAGCAGGGACCTGCCAAAGTTAAACCATTTGGCCAGGAGAGCCCTTTTATGCAGACTTTTGCCATATTTCGATACCCAAAATTTTTGCGATTTTCACAGAATTTTTTTCAAAAGCCGATTCCAAAGCAACTAATAGAGCTTTGCGATCGCAATCACTTCCAGAATCTGTCCCACGAAGTCTACTTTCATGATAAAGCACGAGGGACCTGCCAAAGTTAAACCATTTGGCCAGGAGAGCCCTTTTATGAAGGCATGTGCTCGATTTCGTCGCCAAATTTTTTTGTCGAATTTTACGCCCTCTCATTTTTAAAAGTCGATTCCACAGCAACTAATAGAGCTTTGCGATCGCAATCACTTCCAGAATGTGCAAAAGATATTCTAGTTTCATAACAGAACAGCAGGGACCTGCCAAAGTTAAACCATTTGGCCAGGAGAGCCCTTTTATGCAGACTTTTGCCATATTTCGATACCCAAAATTTTTGCGATTTTCACAGAATTTTTTTCAAAAGCCGATTCCAAAGCAACTAATAGAGCTTTGCGATCGCAATCACTTCCAGAATCTGTCCCACGAAGTCTACTTTCATGATAAAGCACGAGGGACCTGCCAAAGTTAAACCATTTGGCCAGGAGAGCCCTTTTATGAAGGCATGTGCTCGATTTCGTCGCCAAATTTTTTTGTCGAATTTTACGCCCTCTCATTTTTAAAAGTCGATTCCACAGCAACTAATAGAGCTTTGCGATCGCAATCACTTCCAGAATGTGCAAAAGATATTCTAGTTTCATAACAGAACAGCAGGGACCTGCCAAAGTTAAACCATTTGGCCAGGAGAGCCCTTTTATGCAGACTTTTGCCATATTTCGATACCCAAAATTTTTGCGATTTTCACAGAATTTTTTTCAAAAGCCGATTCCAAAGCAACTAATAGAGCTTTGCGATCGCAATCACTTCCAGAATCTGTCCCACGAAGTCTACTTTCATGATAAAGCACGAGGGACCTGCCAAAGTTAAACCATTTGGCCAGGAGAGCCCTTTTATGAAGGCATGTGCTCGATTTCGTCGCCAAATTTTTTTGTCGAATTTTACGCCCTCTCATTTTTAAAAGTCGATTCCACAGCAACTAATAGAGCTTTGCGATCGCAATCACTTCCAGAATGTGCAAAAGATATTCTAGTTTCATAACAGAACAGCAGGGACCTGCCAAAGTTAAACCATTTGGCCAGGAGAGCCCTTTTATGCAGACTTTTGCCATATTTCGATACCCAAAATTTTTGCGATTTTCACAGAATTTTTTTCAAAAGCCGATTCCAAAGCAACTAATAGAGCTTTGCGATCGCAATCACTTCCAGAATCTGTCCCACGAAGTCTACTTTCATGATAAAGCACGAGGGACCTGCCAAAGTTAAACCATTTGGCCAGGAGAGCCCTTTTATGAAGGCATGTGCTCGATTTCGTCGCCAAATTTTTTTGTCGAATTTTACGCCCTCTCATTTTTAAAAGTCGATTCCACAGCAACTAATAGAGCTTTGCGATCGCAATCACTTCCAGAATGTGCAAAAGATATTCTAGTTTCATAACAGAACAGCAGGGACCTGCCAAAGTTAAACCATTTGGCCAGGAGAGCCCTTTTATGCAGACTTTTGCCATATTTCGATACCCAAAATTTTTGCGATTTTCACAGAATTTTTTTCAAAAGCCGATTCCAAAGCAACTAATAGAGCTTTGCGATCGCAATCACTTCCAGAATCTGTCCCACGAAGTCTACTTTCATGATAAAGCACGAGGGACCTGCCAAAGTTAAACCATTTGGCCAGGAGAGCCCTTTTATGAAGGCATGTGCTCGATTTCGTCGCCAAATTTTTTTGTCGAATTTTACGCCCTCTCATTTTTAAAAGTCGATTCCACAGCAACTAATAGAGCTTTGCGATCGCAATCACTTCCAGAATGTGCAAAAGATATTCTAGTTTCATAACAGAACAGCAGGGACCTGCCAAAGTTAAACCATTTGGCCAGGAGAGCCCTTTTATGCAGACTTTTGCCATATTTCGATACCCAAAATTTTTGCGATTTTCACAGAATTTTTTTCAAAAGCCGATTCCAAAGCAACTAATAGAGCTTTGCGATCGCAATCACTTCCAGAATCTGTCCCACGAAGTCTACTTTCATGATAAAGCACGAGGGACCTGCCAAAGTTAAACCATTTGGCCAGGAGAGCCCTTTTATGAAGGCATGTGCTCGATTTCGTCGCCAAATTTTTTTGTCGAATTTTACGCCCTCTCATTTTTAAAAGTCGATTCCACAGCAACTAATAGAGCTTTGCGATCGCAATCACTTCCAGAATGTGCAAAAGATATTCTAGTTTCATAACAGAACAGCAGGGACCTGCCAAAGTTAAACCATTTGGCCAGGAGAGCCCTTTTATGCAGACTTTTGCCATATTTCGATACCCAAAATTTTTGCGATTTTCACAGAATTTTTTTCAAAAGCCGATTCCAAAGCAACTAATAGAGCTTTGCGATCGCAATCACTTCCAGAATCTGTCCCACGAAGTCTACTTTCATGATAAAGCACGAGGGACCTGCCAAAGTTAAACCATTTGGCCAGGAGAGCCCTTTTATGAAGGCATGTGCTCGATTTCGTCGCCAAATTTTTTTGTCGAATTTTACGCCCTCTCATTTTTAAAAGTCGATTCCACAGCAACTAATAGAGCTTTGCGATCGCAATCACTTCCAGAATGTGCAAAAGATATTCTAGTTTCATAACAGAACAGCAGGGACCTGCCAAAGTTAAACCATTTGGCCAGGAGAGCCCTTTTATGCAGACTTTTGCCATATTTCGATACCCAAAATTTTTGCGATTTTCACAGAATTTTTTTCAAAAGCCGATTCCAAAGCAACTAATAGAGCTTTGCGATCGCAATCACTTCCAGAATCTGTCCCACGAAGTCTACTTTCATGATAAAGCACGAGGGACCTGCCAAAGTTAAACCATTTGGCCAGGAGAGCCCTTTTATGAAGGCATGTGCTCGATTTCGTCGCCAAATTTTTTTGTCGAATTTTACGCCCTCTCATTTTTAAAAGTCGATTCCACAGCAACTAATAGAGCTTTGCGATCGCAATCACTTCCAGAATGTGCAAAAGATATTCTAGTTTCATAACAGAACAGCAGGGACCTGCCAAAGTTAAACCATTTGGCCAGGAGAGCCCTTTTATGCAGACTTTTGCCATATTTCGATACCCAAAATTTTTGCGATTTTCACAGAATTTTTTTCAAAAGCCGATTCCAAAGCAACTAATAGAGCTTTGCGATCGCAATCACTTCCAGAATCTGTCCCACGAAGTCTACTTTCATGATAAAGCACGAGGGACCTGCCAAAGTTAAACCATTTGGCCAGGAGAGCCCTTTTATGAAGGCATGTGCTCGATTTCGTCGCCAAATTTTTTTGTCGAATTTTACGCCCTCTCATTTTTAAAAGTCGATTCCACAGCAACTAATAGAGCTTTGCGATCGCAATCACTTCCAGAATGTGCAAAAGATATTCTAGTTTCATAACAGAACAGCAGGGACCTGCCAAAGTTAAACCATTTGGCCAGGAGAGCCCTTTTATGCAGACTTTTGCCATATTTCGATACCCAAAATTTTTGCGATTTTCACAGAATTTTTTTCAAAAGCCGATTCCAAAGCAACTAATAGAGCTTTGCGATCGCAATCACTTCCAGAATCTGTCCCACGAAGTCTACTTTCATGATAAAGCACGAGGGACCTGCCAAAGTTAAACCATTTGGCCAGGAGAGCCCTTTTATGAAGGCATGTGCTCGATTTCGTCGCCAAATTTTTTTGTCGAATTTTACGCCCTCTCATTTTTAAAAGTCGATTCCACAGCAACTAATAGAGCTTTGCGATCGCAATCACTTCCAGAATGTGCAAAAGATATTCTAGTTTCATAACAGAACAGCAGGGACCTGCCAAAGTTAAACCATTTGGCCAGGAGAGCCCTTTTATGCAGACTTTTGCCATATTTCGATACCCAAAATTTTTGCGATTTTCACAGAATTTTTTTCAAAAGCCGATTCCAAAGCAACTAATAGAGCTTTGCGATCGCAATCACTTCCAGAATCTGTCCCACGAAGTCTACTTTCATGATAAAGCACGAGGGACCTGCCAAAGTTAAACCATTTGGCCAGGAGAGCCCTTTTATGAAGGCATGTGCTCGATTTCGTCGCCAAATTTTTTTGTCGAATTTTACGCCCTCTCATTTTTAAAAGTCGATTCCACAGCAACTAATAGAGCTTTGCGATCGCAATCACTTCCAGAATGTGCAAAAGATATTCTAGTTTCATAACAGAACAGCAGGGACCTGCCAAAGTTAAACCATTTGGCCAGGAGAGCCCTTTTATGCAGACTTTTGCCATATTTCGATACCCAAAATTTTTGCGATTTTCACAGAATTTTTTTCAAAAGCCGATTCCAAAGCAACTAATAGAGCTTTGCGATCGCAATCACTTCCAGAATCTGTCCCACGAAGTCTACTTTCATGATAAAGCACGAGGGACCTGCCAAAGTTAAACCATTTGGCCAGGAGAGCCCTTTTATGAAGGCATGTGCTCGATTTCGTCGCCAAATTTTTTTGTCGAATTTTACGCCCTCTCATTTTTAAAAGTCGATTCCACAGCAACTAATAGAGCTTTGCGATCGCAATCACTTCCAGAATGTGCAAAAGATATTCTAGTTTCATAACAGAACAGCAGGGACCTGCCAAAGTTAAACCATTTGGCCAGGAGAGCCCTTTTATGCAGACTTTTGCCATATTTCGATACCCAAAATTTTTGCGATTTTCACAGAATTTTTTTCAAAAGCCGATTCCAAAGCAACTAATAGAGCTTTGCGATCGCAATCACTTCCAGAATCTGTCCCACGAAGTCTACTTTCATGATAAAGCACGAGGGACCTGCCAAAGTTAAACCATTTGGCCAGGAGAGCCCTTTTATGAAGGCATGTGCTCGATTTCGTCGCCAAATTTTTTTGTCGAATTTTACGCCCTCTCATTTTTAAAAGTCGATTCCACAGCAACTAATAGAGCTTTGCGATCGCAATCACTTCCAGAATGTGCAAAAGATATTCTAGTTTCATAACAGAACAGCAGGGACCTGCCAAAGTTAAACCATTTGGCCAGGAGAGCCCTTTTATGCAGACTTTTGCCATATTTCGATACCCAAAATTTTTGCGATTTTCACAGAATTTTTTTCAAAAGCCGATTCCAAAGCAACTAATAGAGCTTTGCGATCGCAATCACTTCCAGAATCTGTCCCACGAAGTCTACTTTCATGATAAAGCACGAGGGACCTGCCAAAGTTAAACCATTTGGCCAGGAGAGCCCTTTTATGAAGGCATGTGCTCGATTTCGTCGCCAAATTTTTTTGTCGAATTTTACGCCCTCTCATTTTTAAAAGTCGATTCCACAGCAACTAATAGAGCTTTGCGATCGCAATCACTTCCAGAATGTGCAAAAGATATTCTAGTTTCATAACAGAACAGCAGGGACCTGCCAAAGTTAAACCATTTGGCCAGGAGAGCCCTTTTATGCAGACTTTTGCCATATTTCGATACCCAAAATTTTTGCGATTTTCACAGAATTTTTTTCAAAAGCCGATTCCAAAGCAACTAATAGAGCTTTGCGATCGCAATCACTTCCAGAATCTGTCCCACGAAGTCTACTTTCATGATAAAGCACGAGGGACCTGCCAAAGTTAAACCATTTGGCCAGGAGAGCCCTTTTATGAAGGCATGTGCTCGATTTCGTCGCCAAATTTTTTTGTCGAATTTTACGCCCTCTCATTTTTAAAAGTCGATTCCACAGCAACTAATAGAGCTTTGCGATCGCAATCACTTCCAGAATGTGCAAAAGATATTCTAGTTTCATAACAGAACAGCAGGGACCTGCCAAAGTTAAACCATTTGGCCAGGAGAGCCCTTTTATGCAGACTTTTGCCATATTTCGATACCCAAAATTTTTGCGATTTTCACAGAATTTTTTTCAAAAGCCGATTCCAAAGCAACTAATAGAGCTTTGCGATCGCAATCACTTCCAGAATCTGTCCCACGAAGTCTACTTTCATGATAAAGCACGAGGGACCTGCCAAAGTTAAACCATTTGGCCAGGAGAGCCCTTTTATGAAGGCATGTGCTCGATTTCGTCGCCAAATTTTTTTGTCGAATTTTACGCCCTCTCATTTTTAAAAGTCGATTCCACAGCAACTAATAGAGCTTTGCGATCGCAATCACTTCCAGAATGTGCAAAAGATATTCTAGTTTCATAACAGAACAGCAGGGACCTGCCAAAGTTAAACCATTTGGCCAGGAGAGCCCTTTTATGCAGACTTTTGCCATATTTCGATACCCAAAATTTTTGCGATTTTCACAGAATTTTTTTCAAAAGCCGATTCCAAAGCAACTAATAGAGCTTTGCGATCGCAATCACTTCCAGAATCTGTCCCACGAAGTCTACTTTCATGATAAAGCACGAGGGACCTGCCAAAGTTAAACCATTTGGCCAGGAGAGCCCTTTTATGAAGGCATGTGCTCGATTTCGTCGCCAAATTTTTTTGTCGAATTTTACGCCCTCTCATTTTTAAAAGTCGATTCCACAGCAACTAATAGAGCTTTGCGATCGCAATCACTTCCAGAATGTGCAAAAGATATTCTAGTTTCATAACAGAACAGCAGGGACCTGCCAAAGTTAAACCATTTGGCCAGGAGAGCCCTTTTATGCAGACTTTTGCCATATTTCGATACCCAAAATTTTTGCGATTTTCACAGAATTTTTTTCAAAAGCCGATTCCAAAGCAACTAATAGAGCTTTGCGATCGCAATCACTTCCAGAATCTGTCCCACGAAGTCTACTTTCATGATAAAGCACGAGGGACCTGCCAAAGTTAAACCATTTGGCCAGGAGAGCCCTTTTATGAAGGCATGTGCTCGATTTCGTCGCCAAATTTTTTTGTCGAATTTTACGCCCTCTCATTTTTAAAAGTCGATTCCACAGCAACTAATAGAGCTTTGCGATCGCAATCACTTCCAGAATGTGCAAAAGATATTCTAGTTTCATAACAGAACAGCAGGGACCTGCCAAAGTTAAACCATTTGGCCAGGAGAGCCCTTTTATGCAGACTTTTGCCATATTTCGATACCCAAAATTTTTGCGATTTTCACAGAATTTTTTTCAAAAGCCGATTCCAAAGCAACTAATAGAGCTTTGCGATCGCAATCACTTCCAGAATCTGTCCCACGAAGTCTACTTTCATGATAAAGCACGAGGGACCTGCCAAAGTTAAACCATTTGGCCAGGAGAGCCCTTTTATGAAGGCATGTGCTCGATTTCGTCGCCAAATTTTTTTGTCGAATTTTACGCCCTCTCATTTTTAAAAGTCGATTCCACAGCAACTAATAGAGCTTTGCGATCGCAATCACTTCCAGAATGTGCAAAAGATATTCTAGTTTCATAACAGAACAGCAGGGACCTGCCAAAGTTAAACCATTTGGCCAGGAGAGCCCTTTTATGCAGACTTTTGCCATATTTCGATACCCAAAATTTTTGCGATTTTCACAGAATTTTTTTCAAAAGCCGATTCCAAAGCAACTAATAGAGCTTTGCGATCGCAATCACTTCCAGAATCTGTCCCACGAAGTCTACTTTCATGATAAAGCACGAGGGACCTGCCAAAGTTAAACCATTTGGCCAGGAGAGCCCTTTTATGAAGGCATGTGCTCGATTTCGTCGCCAAATTTTTTTGTCGAATTTTACGCCCTCTCATTTTTAAAAGTCGATTCCACAGCAACTAATAGAGCTTTGCGATCGCAATCACTTCCAGAATGTGCAAAAGATATTCTAGTTTCATAACAGAACAGCAGGGACCTGCCAAAGTTAAACCATTTGGCCAGGAGAGCCCTTTTATGCAGACTTTTGCCATATTTCGATACCCAAAATTTTTGCGATTTTCACAGAATTTTTTTCAAAAGCCGATTCCAAAGCAACTAATAGAGCTTTGCGATCGCAATCACTTCCAGAATCTGTCCCACGAAGTCTACTTTCATGATAAAGCACGAGGGACCTGCCAAAGTTAAACCATTTGGCCAGGAGAGCCCTTTTATGAAGGCATGTGCTCGATTTCGTCGCCAAATTTTTTTGTCGAATTTTACGCCCTCTCATTTTTAAAAGTCGATTCCACAGCAACTAATAGAGCTTTGCGATCGCAATCACTTCCAGAATGTGCAAAAGATATTCTAGTTTCATAACAGAACAGCAGGGACCTGCCAAAGTTAAACCATTTGGCCAGGAGAGCCCTTTTATGCAGACTTTTGCCATATTTCGATACCCAAAATTTTTGCGATTTTCACAGAATTTTTTTCAAAAGCCGATTCCAAAGCAACTAATAGAGCTTTGCGATCGCAATCACTTCCAGAATCTGTCCCACGAAGTCTACTTTCATGATAAAGCACGAGGGACCTGCCAAAGTTAAACCATTTGGCCAGGAGAGCGCCTTTTATGAAGGCATGTGCTCGATTTCGTCGCCAAATTTTTTTGTCGAATTTTACGCCCTCTCATTTTTAAAAGTCGATTCCACAGCAACTAATAGAGCTTTGCGATCGCAATCACTTCCAGAATGTGCAAAAGATATTCTAGTTTCATAACAGAACAGCAGGGACCTGCCAAAGTTAAACCATTTGGCCAGGAGAGCCCTTTTATGCAGACTTTTGCCATATTTCGATACCCAAAATTTTTGCGATTTTCACAGAATTTTTTTCAAAAGCCGATTCCAAAGCAACTAATAGAGCTTTGCGATCGCAATCACTTCCAGAATCTGTCCCACGAAGTCTACTTTCATGATAAAGCACGAGGGACCTGCCAAAGTTAAACCATTTGG
>CAWVNO010000296.1:0-65226 GCA_963930645.1 Salticus scenicus
TCGTCGTTTGAAGATGGGCATGTGAAACTGCGAAAAAAATTTTGAGAGCGCAGGACGGCTGACGAAAGTCCGCGTAAAAACGCCCCCCGGGCCTAAAGTTTCACCGTGCAAAATTCCCGGTGAAGTTATTATGAAACTAGAATATATTCCGCAGATTCTGAAAGTTATTGCGATAGTTAGACTCTTTTAGTTGCTTGGGAATCGTCGTTTGAAGATGGGCATGTGAAACTGCGAAAAAAATTTTGAGAGCGCAGGACGGCTGCCGAAAGTCCGCGTAAAAACGCCCCCCGGGCCTAAAGTTTCACCGTGCAAAATTCCCGGTGAAGTTATTATGAAACTAGAATATATTCCACAGATTCTGAAAGTTATTGCGATAGTTAGACTCTTTTAGTTGCTTAGGAATCGTCGTTTGAAGATGGGCATGTGAAACTGCGAAAAAAATTTTGAGAGCGCAGGACGGCTGACGAAAGTCCGCGTAAAAACGCCCCCCGGGCCTAAAGTTTCACCGTGCAAAATTCCCGGTGAAGTTATTATGAAACTAGAATATATTCCGCAGATTCTGAAAGTTATTGCGATAGTTAGACTCTTTTAGTTGCTTGGGAATCGTCGTTTGAAGATGGGCATGTGAAACTGCGAAAAAAATTTTGAGAGCGCAGGACGGCTGCCGAAAGTCCGCGTAAAAACGCCCCCCGGGCCTAAAGTTTCACCGTGCAAAATTCCCGGTGAAGTTATTATGAAACTAGAATATATTCCACAGATTCTGAAAGTTATTGCGATAGTTAGACTCTTTTAGTTGCTTGGGAATCGTCGTTTGAAGATGGGCATGTGAAACTGCGAAAAAAATTTTGAGAGCGCAGGACGGCTGCCGAAAGTCCGCGTAAAAACGCCCCCCGGGCCTAAAGTTTCACCGTGCAAAATTCCCGGTGAAGTTATTATGAAACTAGAATATATTCCACAGATTCTGAAAGTTATTGCGATAGTTAGACTCTTTTAGTTGCTTGGGAATCGTCGTTTGAAGATGGGCATGTGAAACTGCGAAAAAAATTTTTGAGAGCGCAGGACGGCTGACGAAAGTCCGCGTAAAAACGCCCCCCGGGCCTAAAGTTTCACCGTGGTCGTTTGAAGATGGGCATGTGAAACTGCGAAAAAAATTTTGAGAGCGCAGGACGGCTGCCGAAAGTCCGCGTAAAAACGCCCCCCGGGCCTAAAGTTTCACCGTGCAAAATTCCCGGTGAAGTTATTATGAAACTAGAATATATTCCACAGATTCTGAAAGTTATTGCGATAGTTAGACTCTTTTAGTTGCTTGGGAATCGTCGTTTGAAGATGGGCATGTGAAACTGCGAAAAAAATTTTGAGAGCGCAGGACGGCTGACGAAAGTCCGCGTAAAAACGCCCCCCGGGCCTAAAGTTTCACCGTGCAAAATTCCCGGTGAAGTTATTATGAAACTAGAATATATTCCACAGATTCTGAAAGTTATTGCGATAGTTAGACTCTTTTAGTTGCTTGGGAATCGTCGTTTGAAGATGGGCATGTGAAACTGCGAAAAAAATTTTGAGAGCGCAGGACGGCTGACGAAAGTCCGCGTAAAAACGCCCCCCGGGCCTAAAGTTTCACCGTGCAAAATTCCCGGTGAAGTTATTATGAAACTAGAATATATTCCACAGATTCTGAAAGTTATTGCGATAGTTAGACTCTTTTAGTTGCTTGGGAATCGTCGTTTGAAGATGGGCATGTGAAACTGCGAAAAAAATTTTGAGAGCGCAGGGACGGCTGCCGAAAGTCCGCGTAAAAACGCCCCCGGGCCTAAAGTTTCACCGTGCAAAATTCCCGGTGAAGTTATTATGAAACTAGAATATATTCCACAGATTCTGAAAGTTATTGCGATAGTTAGACTCTTTTAGTTGCTTGGGAATCGTCGTTTGAAGATGGGCATGTGAAACTGCGAAAAAAATTTTGAGAGCGCAGGACGGCTGACGAAAGTCCGCGTAAAAACGCCCCCCGGGCCTAAAGTTTCACCGTGCAAAATTCCCGGTGAAGTTATTATGAAACTAGAATATATTCCGCAGATTCTGAAAGTTATTGCGATAGTTAGACTCTTTTAGTTGCTTGGGAATCGTCGTTTGAAGATGGGCATGTGAAACTGCGAAAAAAATTTTGAGAGCGCAGGACGGCTGCCGAAAGTCCGCGTAAAAACGCCCCCCGGGCCTAAAGTTTCACCGTGCAAAATTCCCGGTGAAGTTATTATGAAACTAGAATATATTCCACAGATTCTGAAAGTTATTGCGATAGTTAGACTCTTTTAGTTGCTTGGGAATCGTCGTTTGAAGATGGGCATGTGAAACTGCGAAAAAAATTTTGAGAGCGCAGGACGGCTGACGAAAGTCCGCGTAAAAACGCCCCCCGGGCCTAAAGTTTCACCGTGCAAAATTCCCGGTGAAGTTATTATGAAACTAGAATATATTCCACAGATTCTGAAAGTTATTGCGATAGTTAGACTCTTTTAGTTGCTTGGGAATCGTCGTTTGAAGATGGGCATGTGAAACTGCGAAAAAAATTTTGAGAGCGCAGGACGGCTGACGAAAGTCCGCGTAAAAACGCCCCCCGGGCCTAAAGTTTCACCGTGCAAAATTCCCGGTGAAGTTATTATGAAACTAGAATATATTCCACAGATTCTGAAAGTTATTGCGATAGTTAGACTCTTTTAGTTGCTTGGGAATCGTCGTTTGAAGATGGGCATGTGAAACTGCGAAAAAATTTTGAGAGCGCAGGACGGCTGACGAAAGTCCGCGTAAAAACGCCCCCCGGGCCTAAAGTTTCACCGTGCAAAATTCCCGGTGAAGTTATTATGAAACTAGAATATATTCCGCAGATTCTGAAAGTTATTGCGATAGTTAGACTCTTTTAGTTGCTTGGGAATCGTCGTTTGAAGATGGGCATGTGAAACTGCGAAAAAAATTTTGAGAGCGCAGGACGGCTGCCGAAAGTCCGCGTAAAAACGCCCCCCGGGCCTAAAGTTTCACCGTGCAAAATTCCCGGTGAAGTTATTATGAAACTAGAATATATTCCACAGATTCTGAAAGTTATTGCGATAGTTAGACTCTTTTAGTTGCTTGGGAATCGTCGTTTGAAGATGGGCATGTGAAACTGCGAAAAAAATTTTGAGAGCGCAGGACGGCTGCCGAAAGTCCGCGTAAAAACGCCCCCCGGGCCTAAAGTTTCACCGTGCAAAATTCCCGGTGAAGTTATTATGAAACTAGAATATATTCCGCAGATTCTGAAAGTTATTGCGATAGTTAGACTCTTTTAGTTGCTTGGGAATCGTCGTTTGAAGATGGGCATGTGAAACTGCGAAAAAAATTTGAGAGCGCAGGACGGCTGCCGAAAGTCCGCGTAAAAACGCCCCCGGGCCTAAAGTTTCACCGTGCAAAATTCCCGGTGAAGTTATTATGAAACTAGAATATATTCCGCAGATTCTGAAAGTTATTGCGATAGTTAGACTCTTTTAGTTGCTTGGGAATCGTCGTTTGAAGATGGGCATGTGAAACTGCGAAAAAAATTTTGAGAGCGCAGGACGGCTGCCGAAAGTCCGCGTAAAAACGCCCCCCGGGCCTAAAGTTTCACCGTGCAAAATTCCCGGTGAAGTTATTATGAAACTAGAATATATTCCACAGATTCTGAAAGTTATTGCGATAGTTAGACTCTTTTAGTTGCTTGGGAATCGTCGTTTGAAGATGGGCATGTGAAACTGCGAAAAAAATTTTGAGAGCGCAGGACGGCTGACGAAAGTCCGCGTAAAAACGCCCCCCGGGCCTAAAGTTTCACCGTGCAAAATTCCCGGTGAAGTTATTATGAAACTAGAATATATTCCGCAGATTCTGAAAGTTATTGCGATAGTTAGACTCTTTTAGTTGCTTGGGAATCGTCGTTTGAAGATGGGCATGTGAAACTGCGAAAAAAATTTTGAGAGCGCAGGACGGCTGCCGAAAGTCCGCGTAAAAACGCCCCCGGGCCTAAAGTTTCACCGTGCAAAATTCCCGGTGAAGTTATTATGAAACTAGAATATATTCCACAGATTCTGAAAGTTATTGCGATAGTTAGACTCTTTTAGTTGCTTGGGAATCGTCGTTTGAAGATGGGCATGTGAAACTGCGAAAAAAATTTTGAGAGCGCAGGACGGCTGACGAAAGTCCGCGTAAAAACGCCCCCCGGGCCTAAAGTTTCACCGTGCAAAATTCCCGGTGAAGTTATTATGAAACTAGAATATATTCCGCAGATTCTGAAAGTTATTGCGATAGTTAGACTCTTTTAGTTGCTTGGGAATCGTCGTTTGAAGATGGGCATGTGAAACTGCGAAAAAAATTTTGAGAGCGCAGGACGGCTGCCGAAAGTCCGCGTAAAAACGCCCCCCGGGCCTAAAGTTTCACCGTGCAAAATTCCCGGTGAAGTTATTATGAAACTAGAATATATTCCACAGATTCTGAAAGTTATTGCGATAGTTAGACTCTTTTAGTTGCTTGGGAATCGTCGTTTGAAGATGGGCATGTGAAACTGCGAAAAAAATTTTGAGAGCGCAGGACGGCTGACGAAAGTCCGCGTAAAAACGCCCCCCGGGCCTAAAGTTTCACCGTGCAAAATTCCCGGTGAAGTTATTATGAAACTAGAATATATTCCGCAGATTCTGAAAGTTATTGCGATAGTTAGACTCTTTTAGTTGCTTGGGAATCGTCGTTTGAAGATGGGCATGTGAAACTGCGAAAAAAATTTTGAGAGCGCAGGACGGCTGCCGAAAGTCCGCGTAAAAACGCCCCCCGGGCCTAAAGTTTCACCGTGCAAAATTCCCGGTGAAGTTATTATGAAACTAGAATATATTCCACAGATTCTGAAAGTTATTGCGATAGTTAGACTCTTTTAGTTGCTTGGGAATCGTCGTTTGAAGATGGGCATGTGAAACTGCGAAAAAAATTTTGAGAGCGCAGGACGGCTGACGAAAGTCCGCGTAAAAACGCCCCCCGGGCCTAAAGTTTCACCGTGCAAAATTCCCGGTGAAGTTATTATGAAACTAGAATATATTCCGCAGATTCTGAAAGTTATTGCGATAGTTAGACTCTTTTAGTTGCTTGGGAATCGTCGTTTGAAGATGGGCATGTGAAACTGCGAAAAAAATTTTGAGAGCGCAGGACGGCTGCCGAAAGTCCGCGTAAAAACGCCCCCCGGGCCTAAAGTTTCACCGTGCAAAATTCCCGGTGAAGTTATTATGAAACTAGAATATATTCCACAGATTCTGAAAGTTATTGCGATAGTTAGACTCTTTTAGTTGCTTGGGAATCGTCGTTTGAAGATGGGCATGTGAAACTGCGAAAAAAATTTTGAGAGCGCAGGACGGCTGACGAAAGTCCGCGTAAAAACGCCCCCCGGGCCTAAAGTTTCACCGTGCAAAATTCCCGGTGAAGTTATTATGAAACTAGAATATATTCCGCAGATTCTGAAAGTTATTGCGATAGTTAGACTCTTTTAGTTGCTTGGGAATCGTCGTTTGAAGATGGGCATGTGAAACTGCGAAAAAAATTTTGAGAGCGCAGGACGGCTGCCGAAAGTCCGCGTAAAAACGCCCCCCGGGCCTAAAGTTTCACCGTGCAAAATTCCCGGTGAAGTTATTATGAAACTAGAATATATTCCACAGATTCTGAAAGTTATTGCGATAGTTAGACTCTTTTAGTTGCTTGGGAATCGTCGTTTGAAGATGGGCATGTGAAACTGCGAAAAAAATTTTGAGAGCGCAGGACGGCTGACGAAAGTCCGCGTAAAAACGCCCCCCGGGCCTAAAGTTTCACCGTGCAAAATTCCCGGTGAAGTTATTATGAAACTAGAATATATTCCGCAGATTCTGAAAGTTATTGCGATAGTTAGACTCTTTTAGTTGCTTGGGAATCGTCGTTTGAAGATGGGCATGTGAAACTGCGAAAAAAATTTTGAGAGCGCAGGACGGCTGCCGAAAGTCCGCGTAAAAACGCCCCCCGGGCCTAAAGTTTCACCGTGCAAAATTCCCGGTGAAGTTATTATGAAACTAGAATATATTCCACAGATTCTGAAAGTTATTGCGATAGTTAGACTCTTTTAGTTGCTTGGGAATCGTCGTTTGAAGATGGGCATGTGAAACTGCGAAAAAAATTTTGAGAGCGCAGGACGGCTGACGAAAGTCCGCGTAAAAACGCCCCCCGGGCCTAAAGTTTCACCGTGCAAAATTCCCGGTGAAGTTATTATGAAACTAGAATATATTCCGCAGATTCTGAAAGTTATTGCGATAGTTAGACTCTTTTAGTTGCTTGGGAATCGTCGTTTGAAGATGGGCATGTGAAACTGCGAAAAAAATTTTGAGAGCGCAGGACGGCTGCCGAAAGTCCGCGTAAAAACGCCCCCCGGGCCTAAAGTTTCACCGTGCAAAATTCCCGGTGAAGTTATTATGAAACTAGAATATATTCCACAGATTCTGAAAGTTATTGCGATAGTTAGACTCTTTTAGTTGCTTGGGAATCGTCGTTTGAAGATGGGCATGTGAAACTGCGAAAAAAATTTTGAGAGCGCAGGACGGCTGACGAAAGTCCGCGTAAAAACGCCCCCCGGGCCTAAAGTTTCACCGTGCAAAATTCCCGGTGAAGTTATTATGAAACTAGAATATATTCCGCAGATTCTGAAAGTTATTGCGATAGTTAGACTCTTTTAGTTGCTTGGGAATCGTCGTTTGAAGATGGGCATGTGAAACTGCGAAAAAAATTTTGAGAGCGCAGGACGGCTGCCGAAAGTCCGCGTAAAAACGCCCCCCGGGCCTAAAGTTTCACCGTGCAAAATTCCCGGTGAAGTTATTATGAAACTAGAATATATTCCACAGATTCTGAAAGTTATTGCGATAGTTAGACTCTTTTAGTTGCTTGGGAATCGTCGTTTGAAGATGGGCATGTGAAACTGCGAAAAAAATTTTGAGAGCGCAGGACGGCTGACGAAAGTCCGCGTAAAAACGCCCCCCGGGCCTAAAGTTTCACCGTGCAAAATTCCCGGTGAAGTTATTATGAAACTAGAATATATTCCGCAGATTCTGAAAGTTATTGCGATAGTTAGACTCTTTTAGTTGCTTGGGAATCGTCGTTTGAAGATGGGCATGTGAAACTGCGAAAAAAATTTTGAGAGCGCAGGACGGCTGCCGAAAGTCCGCGTAAAAACGCCCCCCGGGCCTAAAGTTTCACCGTGCAAAATTTCCCGGTGAAGTTATTATGAAACTAGAATATATTCCACAGATTCTGAAAGTTATTGCGATAGTTAGACTCTTTTAGTTGCTTGGGAATCGTCGTTTGAAGATGGGCATGTGAAACTGCGAAAAAAATTTTGAGAGCGCAGGACGGCTGACGAAAGTCCGCGTAAAAACGCCCCCCGGGCCTAAAGTTTCACCGTGCAAATTCCCGGTGAAGTTATTATGAAACTAGAATATATTCCCACCAGATTCTGAAAGTTATTGCGATAGTTAGACTCTTTTAGTTGCTTGGGAATCGTCGTTTGAAGATGGGCATGTGAAACTGCGAAAAAAATTTTGAGAGCGCAGGACGGCTGACGAAAGTCCGCGTAAAAACGCCCCCCGGGCCTAAAGTTTCACCGTGCAAAATTCCCGGTGAAGTTATTATGAAACTAGAATATATTCCGCAGATTCTGAAAGTTATTGCGATAGTTAGACTCTTTTAGTTGCTTGGGAATCGTCGTTTGAAGATGGGCATGTGAAACTGCGAAAAAAATTTTGAGAGCGCAGGACGGCTGCCGAAAGTCCGCGTAAAAACGCCCCCCGGGCCTAAAGTTTCACCGTGCAAAATTCCCGGTGAAGTTATTATGAAACTAGAATATATTCCACAGATTCTGAAAGTTATTGCGATAGTTAGACTCTTTTAGTTGCTTGGGAATCGTCGTTTGAAGATGGGCATGTGAAACTGCGAAAAAAATTTTGAGAGCGCAGGACGGCTGACGAAAGTCCGCGTAAAAACGCCCCCCGGGCCTAAAGTTTCACCGTGCAAAATTCCCGGTGAAGTTATTTATGAAACTAGAATATATTCCGCAGATTCTGAAAGTTATTGCGATAGTTAGACTCTTTTAGTTGCTTGGGAATCGTCGTTTGAAGATGGGCATGTGAAACTGCGAAAAAAATTTTGAGAGCGCAGGACGGCTGCCGAAAGTCCGCGTAAAAACGCCCCCCGGGCCTAAAGTTTCACCGTGCAAAATTCCCGGTGAAGTTATTATGAAACTAGAATATATTCCACAGATTCTGAAAGTTATTGCGATAGTTAGACTCTTTTAGTTGCTTGGGAATCGTCGTTTGAAGATGGGCATGTGAAACTGCGAAAAAAATTTTGAGAGCGCAGGACGGCTGACGAAAGTCCGCGTAAAAACGCCCCCCGGGCCTAAAGTTTCACCGTGCAAAATTCCCGGTGAAGTTATTATGAAACTAGAATATATTCCGCAGATTCTGAAAGTTATTGCGATAGTTAGACTCTTTTAGTTGCTTGGGAATCGTCGTTTGAAGATGGGCATGTGAAACTGCGAAAAAAATTTTGAGAGCGCAGGACGGCTGCCGAAAGTCCGCGTAAAAACGCCCCCCGGGCCTAAAGTTTCACCGTGCAAAATTCCCGGTGAAGTTATTATGAAACTAGAATATATTCCACAGATTCTGAAAGTTATTGCGATAGTTAGACTCTTTTAGTTGCTTGGGAATCGTCGTTTGAAGATGGGCATGTGAAACTGCGAAAAAAATTTTGAGAGCGCAGGACGGCTGACGAAAGTCCGCGTAAAAACGCCCCCCGGGCCTAAAGTTTCACCGTGCAAAATTCCCGGTGAAGTTATTATGAAACTAGAATATATTCCGCAGATTCTGAAAGTTATTGCGATAGTTAGACTCTTTTAGTTGCTTGGGAATCGTCGTTTGAAGATGGGCATGTGAAACTGCGAAAAAAATTTTGAGAGCGCAGGACGGCTGCCGAAAGTCCGCGTAAAAACGCCCCCCGGGCCTAAAGTTTCACCGTGCAAAATTCCCGGTGAAGTTATTATGAAACTAGAATATATTCCACAGATTCTGAAAGTTATTGCGATAGTTAGACTCTTTTAGTTGCTTGGGAATCGTCGTTTGAAGATGGGCATGTGAAACTGCGAAAAAAATTTTGAGAGCGCAGGACGGCTGACGAAAGTCCGCGTAAAAACGCCCCCCGGGCCTAAAGTTTCACCGTGCAAAATTCCCGGTGAAGTTATTATGAAACTAGAATATATTCCGCAGATTCTGAAAGTTATTGCGATAGTTAGACTCTTTTAGTTGCTTGGGAATCGTCGTTTGAAGATGGGCATGTGAAACTGCGAAAAAAATTTTGAGAGCGCAGGACGGCTGCCGAAAGTCCGCGTAAAAACGCCCCCCGGGCCTAAAGTTTCACCGTGCAAAATTCCCGGTGAAGTTATTATGAAACTAGAATATATTCCACAGATTCTGAAAGTTATTGCGATAGTTAGACTCTTTTAGTTGCTTGGGAATCGTCGTTTGAAGATGGGCATGTGAAACTGCGAAAAAAATTTGAGAGCGCAGGACGGCTGACGAAAGTCCGCGTAAAAACGCCCCCCGGGCCTAAAGTTTCACCGTGCAAAATTCCCGGTGAAGTTATTATGAAACTAGAATATATTCCGCAGATTCTGAAAGTTATTGCGATAGTTAGACTCTTTTAGTTGCTTAGGAATCGTCGTTTGAAGATGGGCATGTGAAACTGCGAAAAAAATTTTGAGAGCGCAGGACGGCTGCCGAAAGTCCGCGTAAAAACGCCCCCCGGGCCTAAAGTTTCACCGTGCAAAATTCCCGGTGAAGTTATTATGAAACTAGAATATATTCCACAGATTCTGAAAGTTATTGCGATAGTTAGACTCTTTTAGTTGCTTGGGAATCGTCGTTTGAAGATGGGCATGTGAAACTGCGAAAAAAATTTTGAGAGCGCAGGACGGCTGACGAAAGTCCGCGTAAAAACGCCCCCCGGGCCTAAAGTTTCACCGTGCAAAATTCCCGGTGAAGTTATTATGAAACTAGAATATATTCCGCAGATTCTGAAAGTTATTGCGATAGTTAGACTCTTTTAGTTGCTTGGGAATCGTCGTTTGAAGATGGGCATGTGAAACTGCGAAAAAAATTTTGAGAGCGCAGGACGGCTGCCGAAAGTCCGCGTAAAAACGCCCCCCGGGCCTAAAGTTTCACCGTGCAAAATTCCCGGTGAAGTTATTATGAAACTAGAATATATTCCACAGATTCTGAAAGTTATTGCGATAGTTAGACTCTTTTAGTTGCTTGGGAATCGTCGTTTTGAAGATGGGCATGTGAAACTGCGAAAAAAATTTTGAGAGCGCAGGACGGCTGACGAAAGTCCGCGTAAAAACGCCCCCCGGGCCTAAAGTTTCACCGTGCAAAATTCCCGGTGAAGTTATTATGAAACTAGAATATATTCCGCAGATTCTGAAAGTTATTGCGATAGTTAGACTCTTTTAGTTGCTTGGGAATCGTCGTTTGAAGATGGGCATGTGAAACTGCGAAAAAAATTTTGAGAGCGCAGGACGGCTGCCGAAAGTCCGCGTAAAAACGCCCCCCGGGCCTAAAGTTTCACCGTGCAAAATTCCCGGTGAAGTTATTATGAAACTAGAATATATTCCACAGATTCTGAAAGTTATTGCGATAGTTAGACTCTTTTAGTTGCTTGGGAATCGTCGTTTGAAGATGGGCATGTGAAACTGCGAAAAAAATTTTGAGAGCGCAGGACGGCTGACGAAAGTCCGCGTAAAAACGCCCCCGGGCCTAAAAGTTTCACCGTGCAAAATTCCCGGTGAAGTTATTATGAAACTAGAATATATTCCGCAGATTCTGAAAGTTATTGCGATAGTTAGACTCTTTTAGTTGCTTGGGAATCGTCGTTTGAAGATGGGCATGTGAAACTGCGAAAAAAATTTTGAGAGCGCAGGACGGCTGCCGAAAGTCCGCGTAAAAACGCCCCCCGGGCCTAAAGTTTCACCGTGCAAAATTCCCGGTGAAGTTATTATGAAACTAGAATATATTCCACAGATTCTGAAAGTTATTGCGATAGTTAGACTCTTTTAGTTGCTTGGGAATCGTCGTTTGAAGATGGGCATGTGAAACTGCGAAAAAAATTTTGAGAGCGCAGGACGGCTGACGAAAGTCCGCGTAAAAACGCCCCCCGGGCCTAAAGTTTCACCGTGCAAAATTCCCGGTGAAGTTATTATGAAACTAGAATATATTCCGCAGATTCTGAAAGTTATTGCGATAGTTAGACTCTTTTAGTTGCTTGGGAATCGTCGTTTGAAGATGGGCATGTGAAACTGCGAAAAAAATTTTGAGAGCGCAGGACGGCTGCCGAAAGTCCGCGTAAAAACGCCCCCCGGGCCTAAAGTTTCACCGTGCAAAATTCCCGGTGAAGTTATTATGAAACTAGAATATATTCCACAGATTCTGAAAGTTATTGCGATAGTTAGACTCTTTTAGTTGCTTGGGAATCGTCGTTTGAAGATGGGCATGTGAAACTGCGAAAAAAATTTTGAGAGCGCAGGACGGCTGACGAAAGTCCGCGTAAAAACGCCCCCCGGGCCTAAAGTTTCACCGTGCAAAATTCCCGGTGAAGTTATTATGAAACTAGAATATATTCCACAGATTCTGAAAGTTATTGCGATAGTTAGACTCTTTTAGTTGCTTGGGAATCGTCGTTTGAAGATGGGCATGTGAAACTGCGAAAAAAATTTTGAGAGCGCAGGACGGCTGACGAAAGTCCGCGTAAAAACGCCCCCCGGGCCTAAAGTTTCACCGTGCAAAATTCCCGGTGAAGTTATTATGAAACTAGAATATATTCCGCAGATTCTGAAAGTTATTGCGATAGTTAGACTCTTTTAGTTGCTTGGGAATCGTCGTTTGAAGATGGGCATGTGAAACTGCGAAAAAAATTTTGAGAGCGCAGGACGGCTGCCGAAAGTCCGCGTAAAAACGCCCCCCGGGCCTAAAGTTTCACCGTGCAAAATTCCCGGTGAAGTTATTATGAAACTAGAATATATTCCACAGATTCTGAAAGTTATTGCGATAGTTAGACTCTTTTAGTTGCTTGGGAATCGTCGTTTGAAGATGGGCATGTGAAACTGCGAAAAAAATTTTGAGAGCGCAGGACGGCTGACGAAAGTCCGCGTAAAAACGCCCCCCGGGCCTAAAGTTTCACCGTGCAAAATTCCCGGTGAAGTTATTATGAAACTAGAATATATTCCGCAGATTCTGAAAGTTATTGCGATAGTTAGACTCTTTTAGTTGCTTGGGAATCGTCGTTTGAAGATGGGCATGTGAAACTGCGAAAAAAATTTTGAGAGCGCAGGACGGCTGCCGAAAGTCCGCGTAAAAACGCCCCCCGGGCCTAAAGTTTCACCGTGCAAAATTCCCGGTGAAGTTATTATGAAACTAGAATATATTCCACAGATTCTGAAAGTTATTGCGATAGTTAGACTCTTTTAGTTGCTTGGGAATCGTCGTTTGAAGATGGGCATGTGAAACTGCGAAAAAAATTTTGAGAGCGCAGGACGGCTGACGAAAGTCCGCGTAAAAACGCCCCCCGGGCCTAAAGTTTCACCGTGCAAAATTCCCGGTGAAGTTATTATGAAACTAGAATATATTCCGCAGATTCTGAAAGTTATTGCGATAGTTAGACTCTTTTAGTTGCTTGGGAATCGTCGTTTGAAGATGGGCATGTGAAACTGCGAAAAAAATTTTGAGAGCGCAGGACGGCTGCCGAAAGTCCGCGTAAAAACGCCCCCCGGGCCTAAAGTTTCACCGTGCAAAATTCCCGGTGAAGTTATTATGAAACTAGAATATATTCCACAGATTCTGAAAGTTATTGCGATAGTTAGACTCTTTTAGTTGCTTGGGAATCGTCGTTTGAAGATGGGCATGTGAAACTGCGAAAAAAATTTTGAGAGCGCAGGACGGCTGACGAAAGTCCGCGTAAAAACGCCCCCCGGGCCTAAAGTTTCACCGTGCAAAATTCCCGGTGAAGTTATTATGAAACTAGAATATATTCCGCAGATTCTGAAAGTTATTGCGATAGTTAGACTCTTTTAGTTGCTTGGGAATCGTCGTTTGAAGATGGGCATGTGAAACTGCGAAAAAAATTTTGAGAGCGCAGGACGGCTGCCGAAAGTCCGCGTAAAAACGCCCCCCGGGCCTAAAGTTTCACCGTGCAAAATTCCCGGTGAAGTTATTATGAAACTAGAATATATTCCACAGATTCTGAAAGTTATTGCGATAGTTAGACTCTTTTAGTTGCTTGGGAATCGTCGTTTGAAGATGGGCATGTGAAACTGCGAAAAAAATTTTGAGAGCGCAGGACGGCTGACGAAAGTCCGCGTAAAAACGCCCCCCGGGCCTAAAGTTTCACCGTGCAAAATTCCCGGTGAAGTTATTATGAAACTAGAATATATTCCGCAGATTCTGAAAGTTATTGCGATAGTTAGACTCTTTTAGTTGCTTGGGAATCGTCGTTTGAAGATGGGCATGTGAAACTGCGAAAAAAATTTTGAGAGCGCAGGACGGCTGCCGAAAGTCCGCGTAAAAACGCCCCCCGGGCCTAAAGTTTCACCGTGCAAAATTCCCGGTGAAGTTATTATGAAACTAGAATATATTCCACAGATTCTGAAAGTTATTGCGATAGTTAGACTCTTTTAGTTGCTTGGGAATCGTCGTTTGAAGATGGGCATGTGAAACTGCGAAAAAAATTTTGAGAGCGCAGGACGGCTGACGAAAGTCCGCGTAAAAACGCCCCCCGGGCCTAAAGTTTCACCGTGCAAAATTCCCGGTGAAGTTATTATGAAACTAGAATATATTCCGCAGATTCTGAAAGTTATTGCGATAGTTAGACTCTTTTAGTTGCTTGGGAATCGTCGTTTGAAGATGGGCATGTGAAACTGCGAAAAAAATTTTGAGAGCGCAGGACGGCTGCCGAAAGTCCGCGTAAAAACGCCCCCCGGGCCTAAAGTTTCACCGTGCAAAATTCCCGGTGAAGTTATTATGAAACTAGAATATATTCCACAGATTCTGAAAGTTATTGCGATAGTTAGACTCTTTTAGTTGCTTGGGAATCGTCGTTTGAAGATGGGCATGTGAAACTGCGAAAAAAATTTTGAGAGCGCAGGACGGCTGCCGAAAGTCCGCGTAAAAACGCCCCCCGGGCCTAAAGTTTCACCGTGCAAAATTCCCGGTGAAGTTATTATGAAACTAGAATATATTCCACAGATTCTGAAAGTTATTGCGATAGTTAGACTCTTTTAGTTGCTTGGGAATCGTCGTTTGAAGATGGGCATGTGAAACTGCGAAAAAAATTTTGAGAGCGCAGGACGGCTGACGAAAGTCCGCGTAAAAACGCCCCCCGGGCCTAAAGTTTCACCGTGCAAAATTCCCGGTGAAGTTATTATGAAACTAGAATATATTCCGCAGATTCTGAAAGTTATTGCGATAGTTAGACTCTTTTAGTTGCTTGGGAATCGTCGTTTGAGGATGGGCATGTGAAACTGCGAAAAAAATTTTGAGAGCGCAGGACGGCTGCCGAAAGTCCGCGTAAAAACGCCCCCCGGGCCTAAAGTTTCACCGTGCAAAATTCCCGGTGAAGTTATTATGAAACTAGAATATATTCCACAGATTCTGAAAGTTATTGCGATAGTTAGACTCTTTTAGTTGCTTGGGAATCGTCGTTTGAAGATGGGCATGTGAAACTGCGAAAAAAATTTTGAGAGCGCAGGACGGCTGACGAAAGTCCGCGTAAAAACGCCCCCCGGGCCTAAAGTTTCACCGTGCAAAATTCCCGGTGAAGTTATTATGAAACTAGAATATATTCCGCAGATTCTGAAAGTTATTGCGATATTTAGACTCTTTTAGTTGCTTGGGAATCGTCGTTTGAAGATGGGCATGTGAAACTGCGAAAAAAATTTTGAGAGCGCAGGACGGCTGCCGAAAGTCCGCGTAAAAACGCCCCCCGGGCCTAAAGTTTCACCGTGCAAAATTCCCGGTGAAGTTATTATGAAACTAGAATATATTCCACAGATTCTGAAAGTTATTGCGATAGTTAGACTCTTTTAGTTGCTTGGGAATCGTCGTTTGAAGATGGGCATGTGAAACTGCGAAAAAAATTTTGAGAGCGCAGGACGGCTGACGAAAGTCCGCGTAAAAACGCCCCCCGGGCCTAAAGTTTCACCGTGCAAAATTCCCGGTGAAGTTATTATGAAACTAGAATATATTCCGCAGATTCTGAAAGTTATTGCGATAGTTAGACTCTTTTAGTTGCTTGGGAATCGTCGTTTGAAGATGGGCATGTGAAACTGCGAAAAAAATTTTGAGAGCGCAGGACAGCTGCCGAAAGTCCGCGTAAAAACGCCCCCCGGGCCTAAAGTTTCACCGTGCAAAATTCCCGGTGAAGTTATTATGAAACTAGAATATATTCCACAGATTCTGAAAGTTATTGCGATAGTTAGACTCTTTTAGTTGCTTGGGAATCGTCGTTTGAAGATGGGCATGTGAAACTGCGAAAAAAATTTTGAGAGCGCAGGACGGCTGACGAAAGTCCGCGTAAAAACGCCCCCCGGGCCTAAAGTTTCACCGTGCAAAATTCCCGGTGAAGTTATTATGAAACTAGAATATATTCCGCAGATTCTGAAAGTTATTGCGATAGTTAGACTCTTTTAGTTGCTTGGGAATCGTCGTTTGAAGATGGGCATGTGAAACTGCGAAAAAAATTTTGAGAGCGCAGGACGGCTGCCGAAAGTCCGCGTAAAAACGCCCCCCGGGCCTAAAGTTTCACCGTGCAAAATTCCCGGTGAAGTTATTATGAAACTAGAATATATTCCACAGATTCTGAAAGTTATTGCGATAGTTAGACTCTTTTAGTTGCTTGGGAATCGTCGTTTGAAGATGGGCATGTGAAACTGCGAAAAAAATTTTGAGAGCGCAGGACGGCTGACGAAAGTCCGCGTAAAAACGCCCCCCGGGCCTAAAGTTTCACCGTGCAAAATTCCCGGTGAAGTTATTATGAAACTAGAATATATTCCGCAGATTCTGAAAGTTATTGCGATAGTTAGACTCTTTTAGTTGCTTGGGAATCGTCGTTTGAAGATGGGCATGTGAAACTGCGAAAAAAATTTTGAGAGCGCAGGACGGCTGCCGAAAGTCCGCGTAAAAACGCCCCCCGGGCCTAAAGTTTCACCGTGCAAAATTCCCGGTGAAGTTATTATGAAACTAGAATATATTCCACAGATTCTGAAAGTTATTGCGATAGTTAGACTCTTTTAGTTGCTTGGGAATCGTCGTTTGAAGATGGGCATGTGAAACTGCGAAAAAAATTTTGAGAGCGCAGGACGGCTGACGAAAGTCCGCGTAAAAACGCCCCCCGGGCCTAAAGTTTCACCGTGCAAAATTCCCGGTGAAGTTATTATGAAACTAGAATATATTCCGCAGATTCTGAAAGTTATTGCGATAGTTAGACTCTTTTAGTTGCTTAAGAATCGTCGTTTGAAGATGGGCATGTGAAACTGCGAAAAAAATTTTGAGAGCGCAGGACGGCTGCCGAAAGTCCGCGTAAAAACGCCCCCCGGGCCTAAAGTTTCACCGTGCAAAATTCCCGGTGAAGTTATTATGAAACTAGAATATATTCCACAGATTCTGAAAGTTATTGCGATAGTTAGACTCTTTTAGTTGCTTGGGAATCGTCGTTTGAAGATGGGCATGTGAAACTGCGAAAAAAATTTTGAGAGCGCAGGACGGCTGACGAAAGTCCGCGTAAAAACGCCCCCCGGGCCTAAAGTTTCACCGTGCAAAATTCCCGGTGAAGTTATTATGAAACTAGAATATATTCCGCAGATTCTGAAAGTTATTGCGATAGTTAGACTCTTTTAGTTGCTTGGGAATCGTCGTTTGAAGATGGGCATGTGAAACTGCGAAAAAAATTTTGAGAGCGCAGGACGGCTGCCGAAAGTCCGCGTAAAAACGCCCCCCGGGCCTAAAGTTTCACCGTGCAAAATTCCCGGTGAAGTTATTATGAAACTAGAATATATTCCACAGATTCTGAAAGTTATTGCGATAGTTAGACTCTTTTAGTTGCTTGGGAATCGTCGTTTGAAGATGGGCATGTGAAACTGCGAAAAAAATTTTGAGAGCGCAGGACGGCTGACGAAAGTCCGCGTAAAAACGCCCCCCGGGCCTAAAGTTTCACCGTGCAAAATTCCCGGTGAAGTTATTATGAAACTAGAATATATTCCGCAGATTCTGAAAGTTATTGCGATAGTTAGACTCTTTTAGTTGCTTGGGAATCGTCGTTTGAAGATGGGCATGTGAAACTGCGAAAAAAATTTTGAGAGCGCAGGACGGCTGCCGAAAGTCCGCGTAAAAACGCCCCCCGGGCCTAAAGTTTCACCGTGCAAAATTCCCGGTGAAGTTATTATGAAACTAGAATATATTCCACAGATTCTGAAAGTTATTGCGATAGTTAGACTCTTTTAGTTGCTTGGGAATCGTCGTTTGAAGATGGGCATGTGAAACTGCGAAAAAAATTTTGAGAGCGCAGGACGGCTGACGAAAGTCCGCGTAAAAACGCCCCCCGGGCCTAAAGTTTCACCGTGCAAAATTCCCGGTGAAGTTATTATGAAACTAGAATATATTCCACAGATTCTGAAAGTTATTGCGATAGTTAGACTCTTTTAGTTGCTTGGGAATCGTCGTTTGAAGATGGGCATGTGAAACTGCGAAAAAAATTTTGAGAGCGCAGGACGGCTGACGAAAGTCCGCGTAAAAACGCCCCCCGGGCCTAAAGTTTCACCGTGCAAAATTCCCGGTGAAGTTATTATGAAACTAGAATATATTCCGCAGATTCTGAAAGTTATTGCGATAGTTAGACTCTTTTAGTTGCTTGGGAATCGTCGTTTGAAGATGGGCATGTGAAACTGCGAAAAAAATTTTGAGAGCGCAGGACGGCTGCCGAAAGTCCGCGTAAAAACGCCCCCCGGGCCTAAAGTTTCACCGTGCAAAATTCCCGGTGAAGTTATTATGAAACTAGAATATATTCCACAGATTCTGAAAGTTATTGCGATAGTTAGACTCTTTTAGTTGCTTGGGAATCGTCGTTTGAAGATGGGCATGTGAAACTGCGAAAAAAATTTTGAGAGCGCAGGACGGCTGACGAAAGTCCGCGTAAAAACGCCCCCCGGGCCTAAAGTTTCACCGTGCAAAATTCCCGGTGAAGTTATTATGAAACTAGAATATATTCCGCAGATTCTGAAAGTTATTGCGATAGTTAGACTCTTTTAGTTGCTTGGGAATCGTCGTTTGAAGATGGGCATGTGAAACTGCGAAAAAAATTTTGAGAGCGCAGGACGGCTGCCGAAAGTCCGCGTAAAAACGCCCCCCGGGCCTAAAGTTTCACCGTGCAAAATTCCCGGTGAAGTTATTATGAAACTAGAATATATTCCACAGATTCTGAAAGTTATTGCGATAGTTAGACTCTTTTAGTTGCTTGGGAATCGTCGTTTGAAGATGGGCATGTGAAACTGCGAAAAAAATTTTGAGAGCGCAGGACGGCTGACGAAAGTCCGCGTAAAAACGCCCCCCGGGCCTAAAGTTTCACCGTGCAAAATTCCCGGTGAAGTTATTATGAAACTAGAATATATTCCGCAGATTCTGAAAGTTATTGCGATAGTTAGACTCTTTTAGTTGCTTGGGAATCGTCGTTTGAAGATGGGCATGTGAAACTGCGAAAAAAATTTTGAGAGCGCAGGACGGCTGCCGAAAGTCCGCGTAAAAACGCCCCCCGGGCCTAAAGTTTCACCGTGCAAAATTCCCGGTGAAGTTATTATGAAACTAGAATATATTCCACAGATTCTGAAAGTTATTGCGATAGTTAGACTCTTTTAGTTGCTTGGGAATCGTCGTTTGAAGATGGGCATGTGAAACTGCGAAAAAAATTTTGAGAGCGCAGGACGGCTGACGAAAGTCCGCGTAAAAACGCCCCCCGGGCCTAAAGTTTCACCGTGCAAAATTCCCGGTGAAGTTATTATGAAACTAGAATATATTCCGCAGATTCTGAAAGTTATTGCGATAGTTAGACTCTTTTAGTTGCTTGGGAATCGTCGTTTGAAGATGGGCATGTGAAACTGCGAAAAAAATTTTGAGAGCGCAGGACGGCTGCCGAAAGTCCGCGTAAAAACGCCCCCCGGGCCTAAAGTTTCACCGTGCAAAATTCCCGGTGAAGTTATTATGAAACTAGAATATATTCCACAGATTCTGAAAGTTATTGCGATAGTTAGACTCTTTTAGTTGCTTGGGAATCGTCGTTTGAAGATGGGCATGTGAAACTGCGAAAAAAATTTTGAGAGCGCAGGACGGCTGACGAAAGTCCGCGTAAAAACGCCCCCCGGGCCTAAAGTTTCACCGTGCAAAATTCCCGGTGAAGTTATTATGAAACTAGAATATATTCCGCAGATTCTGAAAGTTATTGCGATAGTTAGACTCTTTTAGTTGCTTGGGAATCGTCGTTTGAAGATGGGCATGTGAAACTGCGAAAAAAATTTTGAGAGCGCAGGACGGCTGCCGAAAGTCCGCGTAAAAACGCCCCCCGGGCCTAAAGTTTCACCGTGCAAAATTCCCGGTGAAGTTATTATGAAACTAGAATATATTCCACAGATTCTGAAAGTTATTGCGATAGTTAGACTCTTTTAGTTGCTTGGGAATCGTCGTTTGAAGATGGGCATGTGAAACTGCGAAAAAAATTTTGAGAGCGCAGGACGGCTGACGAAAGTCCGCGTAAAAACGCCCCCCGGGCCTAAAGTTTCACCGTGCAAAATTCCCGGTGAAGTTATTATGAAACTAGAATATATTCCGCAGATTCTGAAAGTTATTGCGATAGTTAGACTCTTTTAGTTGCTTGGGAATCGTCGTTTGAAGATGGGCATGTGAAACTGCGAAAAAAATTTTGAGAGCGCAGGACGGCTGCCGAAAGTCCGCGTAAAAACGCCCCCCGGGCCTAAAGTTTCACCGTGCAAAATTCCCGGTGAAGTTATTATGAAACTAGAATATATTCCACAGATTCTGAAAGTTATTGCGATAGTTAGACTCTTTTAGTTGCTTGGGAATCGTCGTTTGAAGATGGGCATGTGAAACTGCGAAAAAAATTTTGAGAGCGCAGGACGGCTGACGAAAGTCCGCGTAAAAACGCCCCCCGGGCCTAAAGTTTCACCGTGCAAAATTCCCGGTGAAGTTATTATGAAACTAGAATATATTCCGCAGATTCTGAAAGTTATTGCGATAGTTAGACTCTTTTAGTTGCTTGGGAATCGTCGTTTGAAGATGGGCATGTGAAACTGCGAAAAAAATTTTGAGAGCGCAGGACGGCTGCCGAAAGTCCGCGTAAAAACGCCCCCCGGGCCTAAAGTTTCACCGTGCAAAATTCCCGGTGAAGTTATTATGAAACTAGAATATATTCCACAGATTCTGAAAGTTATTGCGATAGTTAGACTCTTTTAGTTGCTTGGGAATCGTCGTTTGAAGATGGGCATGTGAAACTGCGAAAAAAATTTTGAGAGCGCAGGACGGCTGACGAAAGTCCGCGTAAAAACGCCCCCCGGGCCTAAAGTTTCACCGTGCAAAATTCCCGGTGAAGTTATTATGAAACTAGAATATATTCCGCAGATTCTGAAAGTTATTGCGATAGTTAGACTCTTTTAGTTGCTTGGGAATCGTCGTTTGAAGATGGGCATGTGAAACTGCGAAAAAAATTTTGAGAGCGCAGGACGGCTGCCGAAAGTCCGCGTAAAAACGCCCCCCGGGCCTAAAGTTTCACCGTGCAAAATTCCCGGTGAAGTTATTATGAAACTAGAATATATTCCACAGATTCTGAAAGTTATTGCGATAGTTAGACTCTTTTAGTTGCTTGGGAATCGTCGTTTGAAGATGGGCATGTGAAACTGCGAAAAAAATTTTGAGAGCGCAGGACGGCTGACGAAAGTCCGCGTAAAAACGCCCCCCGGGCCTAAAGTTTCACCGTGCAAAATTCCCGGTGAAGTTATTATGAAACTAGAATATATTCCGCAGATTCTGAAAGTTATTGCGATAGTTAGACTCTTTTAGTTGCTTGGGAATCGTCGTTTGAAGATGGGCATGTGAAACTGCGAAAAAAATTTTGAGAGCGCAGGACGGCTGCCGAAAGTCCGCGTAAAAACGCCCCCGGGGCCTAAAGTTTCACCGTGCAAAATTCCCGGTGAAGTTATTATGAAACTAGAATATATTCCACAGATTCTGAAAGTTATTGCGATAGTTAGACTCTTTTAGTTGCTTGGGAATCGTCGTTTGAAGATGGGCATGTGAAACTGCGAAAAAAATTTTGAGAGCGCAGGACGGCTGACGAAAGTCCGCGTAAAAACGCCCCCCGGGCCTAAAGTTTCACCGTGCAAAATTCCCGGTGAAGTTATTATGAAACTAGAATATATTCCGCAGATTCTGAAAGTTATTGCGATAGTTAGACTCTTTTAGTTGCTTGGGAATCGTCGTTTGAAGATGGGCATGTGAAACTGCGAAAAAAATTTTGAGAGCGCAGGACGGCTGCCGAAAGTCCGCGTAAAAACGCCCCCCGGGCCTAAAGTTTCACCGTGCAAAATTCCCGGTGAAGTTATTATGAAACTAGAATATATTCACAATAACTTTCAGAATCTGCGGAATATATTCTAGTTTCATAATAACATCACCGCAAAATTCCCGGTGAAGTTATTATGAAACTAGAATATATTCCACAGAATCGTCGTTTGAAGATGGGCATGTGAAACTGCGAAAAAAATTTTGAGAGCGCAGGACGGCTGACGAAAGTCCGCGTAAAAACGCCCCCCGGGCCTAAAGTTTCACCGTGCAAAATTCCCGGTGAAGTTATTATGAAACTAGAATATATTCCGCAGATTCTGAAAGTTATTGCGATAGTTAGACTCTTTTAGTTGCTTGGGAATCGTCGTTTGAAGATGGGCATGTGAAACTGCGAAAAAAATTTTGAGAGCGCAGGACGGCTGCCGAAAGTCCGCGTAAAAACGCCCCCCGGGCCTAAAGTTTCACCGTGCAAAATTCCCGGTGAAGTTATTATGAAACTAGAATATATTCACAATAACTTTCAGAATCTGCGGAATATATTCTAGTTTCATAATAACATCACCGCAAAATTCCCGGTGAAGTTATTATGAAACTAGAATATATTCCACAGATTCTGAAAGTTATTGCGATAGTTAGACTCTTTAAGTTGCTTGGGAATCGTCGTTTGAAGATGGGCATGTGAAACTGCGAAAAAAATTTTGAGAGCGCAGGACGGCTGACGAAAGTCCGCGTAAAAACGCCCCCCGGGCCTAAAGTTTCACCGTGCAAAATTCCCGGTGAAGTTATTATGAAACTAGAATATATTCCGCAGATTCTGAAAGTTATTGCGATAGTTAGACTCTTTTAGTTGCTTGGGAATCGTCGTTTGAAGATGGGCATGTGAAACTGCGAAAAAAATTTTGAGAGCGCAGGACGGCTGCCGAAAGTCCGCGTAAAAACGCCCCCCGGGCCTAAAGTTTCACCGTGCAAAATTCCCGGTGAAGTTATTATGAAACTAGAATATATTCCACAGATTCTGAAAGTTATTGCGATAGTTAGACTCTTTTAGTTGCTTGGGAATCGTCGTTTGAAGATGGGCATGTGAAACTGCGAAAAAAATTTTGAGAGCGCAGGACGGCTGACGAAAGTCCGCGTAAAAACGCCCCCCGGGCCTAAAGTTTCACCGTGCAAAATTCCCGGTGAAGTTATTATGAAACTAGAATATATTCCGCAGATTCTGAAAGTTATTGCGATAGTTAGACTCTTTTAGTTGCTTGGGAATCGTCGTTTGAAGATGGGCATGTGAAACTGCGAAAAAAATTTTGAGAGCGCAGGACGGCTGCCGAAAGTCCGCGTAAAAACGCCCCCCGGGCCTAAAGTTTCACCGTGCAAAATTCCCGGTGAAGTTATTATGAAACTAGAATATATTCCACAGATTCTGAAAGTTATTGCGATAGTTAGACTCTTTTAGTTGCTTGGGAATCGTCGTTTGAAGATGGGCATGTGAAACTGCGAAAAAAATTTTGAGAGCGCAGGACGGCTGACGAAAGTCCGCGTAAAAACGCCCCCCGGGCCTAAAGTTTCACCGTGCAAAATTCCCGGTGAAGTTATTATGAAACTCGAATATATTCCGCAGATTCTGAAAGTTATTGCGATAGTTAGACTCTTTTAGTTGCTTGGGAATCGTCGTTTGAAGATGGGCATGTGAAACTGCGAAAAAAATTTTGAGAGCGCAGGACGGCTGCCGAAAGTCCGCGTAAAAACGCCCCCCGGGCCTAAAGTTTCACCGTGCAAAATTCCCGGTGAAGTTATTATGAAACTAGAATATATTCCACAGATTCTGAAAGTTATTGCGATAGTTAGACTCTTTTAGTTGCTTGGGAATCGTCGTTTGAAGATGGGCATGTGAAACTGCGAAAAAAATTTTGAGAGCGCAGGACGGCTGACGAAAGTCCGCGTAAAAACGCCCCCCGGGCCTAAAGTTTCACCGTGCAAAATTCCCGGTGAAGTTATTATGAAACTAGAATATATTCCGCAGATTCTGAAAGTTATTGCGATAGTTAGACTCTTTTAGTTGCTTGGGAATCGTCGTTTGAAGATGGGCATGTGAAACTGCGAAAAAAATTTTGAGAGCGCAGGACGGCTGCCGAAAGTCCGCGTAAAAACGCCCCCCGGGCCTAAAGTTTCACCGTGCAAAATTCCCGGTGAAGTTATTATGAAACTAGAATATATTCCACAGATTCTGAAAGTTATTGCGATAGTTAGACTCTTTTAGTTGCTTGGGAATCGTCGTTTGAAGATGGGCATGTGAAACTGCGAAAAAAATTTTGAGAGCGCAGGACGGCTGACGAAAGTCCGCGTAAAAACGCCCCCCGGGCCTAAAGTTTCACCGTGCAAAATTCCCGGTGAAGTTATTATGAAACTAGAATATATTCCGCAGATTCTGAAAGTTATTGCGATAGTTAGACTCTTTTAGTTGCTTGGGAATCGTCGTTTGAAGATGGGCATGTGAAACTGCGAAAAAAATTTTGAGAGCGCAGGACGGCTGCCGAAAGGCCGCGTAAAAACGCCCCCCGGGCCTAAAGTTTCACCGTGCAAATTTCCCGGTGAAGTTATTATGAAACTAGAATATATTCCACAGATTCTGAAAGTTATTGCGATAGTTAGACTCTTTTAGTTGCTTGGGAATCGTCGTTTGAAGATGGGCATGTGAAACTGCGAAAAAAATTTTGAGAGCGCAAGACGGCTGACGAAAGTCCGCGTAAAAACGCCCCCCGGGCCTAAAGTTTCACCGTGCAAAATTCCCGGTGAAGTTATTATGAAACTAGAATATATTCCGCAGATTCTGAAAGTTATTGCGATAGTTAGACTCTTTTAGTTGCTTGGGAATCGTCGTTTGAAGATGGGCATGTGAAACTGCGAAAAAAATTTTGAGAGCGCAGGACGGCTGCCGAAAGTCCGCGTAAAAACGCCCCCCGGGCCTAAAGTTTCACCGTGCAAAATTCCCGGTGAAGTTATTATGAAACTAGAATATATTCCACAGATTCTGAATGTTATTGCGATAGTTAGACTCTTTTAGTTGCTTGGGAATCGTCGTTTGAAGATGGGCATGTGAAACTGCGAAAAAAATTTTGAGAGCGCAGGACGGCTGACGAAAGTCCGCGTAAAAACGCCCCCCGGGCCTAAAGTTTCACCGTGCAAAATTCCCGGTGAAGTTATTATGAAACTAGAATATATTCCGCAGATTCTGAAAGTTATTGCGATAGTTAGACTCTTTTAGTTGCTTGGGAATCGTCGTTTGAAGATGGGCATGTGAAACTGCGAAAAAAAATTTTGAGAGCGCAGGACTGCTGCCGAAAGTCCGCGTAAAAACGCCCCCCGGGCCTAAAGTTTCACCGTGCAAAATTCCCGGTGAAGTTATTATGAAACTAGAATATATTCCACAGATTCTGAAAGTTATTGCGATAGTTAGACTCTTTTAGTTGCTTGGGAATCGTCGTTTGAAGATGGGCATGTGAAACTGCGAAAAAAATTTTGAGAGCGCAGGACGGCTGCCGAAAGTCCGCGTAAAAACGCCCCCCGGGCCTAAAGTTTCACCGTGCAAAATTCCCGGTGAAGTTATTATGAAACTAGAATATATTCCACAGATTCTGAAAGTTATTGCGATAGTTAGACTCTTTTAGTTGCTTGGGAATCGTCGTTTGAAGATGGGCATGTGAAACTGCGAAAAAAATTTTGAGAGCGCAGGACGGCTGACGAAAGTCCGCGTAAAAACGCCCCCCGGGCCTAAAGTTTCACCGTGCAAAATTCCCGGTGAAGTTATTATGAAACTAGAATATATTCCGCAGATTCTGAAAGTTATTGCGATAGTTAGACTCTTTTAGTTGCTTGGGAATCGTCGTTTGAAGATGGGCATGTGAAACTGCGAAAAAAATTTTGAGAGCGCAGGACGGCTGCCGAAAGTCCGCGTAAAAACGCCCCCCGGGCCTAAAGTTTCACCGTGCAAAATTCCCGGTGAAGTTATTATGAAACTAGAATATATTCCACAGATTCTGAAAGTTATTGCGATAGTTAGACTCTTTTAGTTGCTTGGGAATCGTCGTTTGAAGATGGGCATGTGAAACTGCGAAAAAAATTTTGAGAGCGCAGGACGGCTGACGAAAGTCCGCGTAAAAACGCCCCCCGGGCCTAAAGTTTCACCGTGCAAAATTCCCGGTGAAGTTATTATGAAACTAGAATATATTCCGCAGATTCTGAAAGTTATTGCGATAGTTAGACTCTTTTAGTTGCTTGGGAATCGTCGTTTGAAGATGGGCATGTGAAACTGCGAAAAAAATTTTGAGAGCGCAGGACGGCTGCCGAAAGTCCGCGTAAAAAACGCCCCCCGGGCCTAAAGTTTCACCGTGCAAAATTCCCGGTGAAGTTATTATGAAACTAGAATATATTCCACAGATTCTGAAAGTTATTGCGATAGTTAGACTCTTTTAGTTGCTTGGGAATCGTCGTTTGAAGATGGGCATGTGAAACTGCGAAAAAAATTTTGAGAGCGCAGGACGGCTGCCGAAAGTCCGCGTAAAAACGCCCCCCGGGCCTAAAGTTTCACCGTGCAAAATTCCCGGTGAAGTTATTATGAAACTAGAATATATTCCACAGATTCTGAAAGTTATTGCGATAGTTAGACTCTTTTAGTTGCTTGGGAATCGTCGTTTGAAGATGGGCATGTGAAACTGCGAAAAAAATTTTGAGAGCGCAGGACGGCTGACGAAAGTCCGCGTAAAAACGCCCCCCGGGCCTAAAGTTTCACCGTGCAAAATTCCCGGTGAAGTTATTATGAAACTAGAATATATTCCGCAGATTCTGAAAGTTATTGCGATAGTTAGACTCTTTTAGTTGCTTGGGAATCGTCGTTTGAAGATGGGCATGTGAAACTGCGAAAAAAATTTTGAGAGCGCAGGACGGCTGCCGAAAGTCCGCGTAAAAACGCCCCCCGGGCCTAAAGTTTCACCGTGCAAAATTCCCGGTGAAGTTATTATGAAACTAGAATATATTCCACAGATTCTGAAAGTTATTGCGATAGTTAGACTCTTTTAGTTGCTTGGGAATCGTCGTTTGAAGATGGGCATGTGAAACTGCGAAAAAAATTTTGAGAGCGCAGGACGGCTGACGAAAGTCCGCGTAAAAACGCCCCCCGGGCCTAAAGTTTCACCGTGCAAAATTCCCGGTGAAGTTATTATGAAACTAGAATATATTCCGCAGATTCTGAAAGTTATTGCGATAGTTAGACTCTTTTAGTTGCTTGGGAATCGTCGTTTGAAGATGGGCATGTGAAACTGCGAAAAAAATTTTGAGAGCGCAGGACGGCTGCCGAAAGTCCGCGTAAAAACGCCCCCCGGGCCTAAAGTTTCACCGTGCAAAATTCCCGGTGAAGTTATTATGAAACTAGAATATATTCCACAGATTCTGAAAGTTATTGCGATAGTTAGACTCTTTTAGTTGCTTGGGAATCGTCGTTTGAAGATGGGCATGTGAAACTGCGAAAAAAATTTTGAGAGCGCAGGACGGCTGACGAAAGTCCGCGTAAAAACGCCCCCCGGGCCTAAAGTTTCACCGTGCAAAATTCCCGGTGAAGTTATTATGAAACTAGAATATATTCCGCAGATTCTGAAAGTTATTGCGATAGTTAGACTCTTTTAGTTGCTTGGGAATCGTCGTTTGAAGATGGGCATGTGAAACTGCGAAAAAAATTTTGAGAGCGCAGGACGGCTGCCGAAAGTCCGCGTAAAAACGCCCCCCGGGCCTAAAGTTTCACCGTGCAAAATTCCCGGTGAAGTTATTATGAAACTAGAATATATTCCACAGATTCTGAAAGTTATTGCGATAGTTAGACTCTTTTAGTTGCTTGGGAATCGTCGTTTGAAGATGGGCATGTGAAACTGCGAAAAAAATTTTGAGAGCGCAGGACGGCTGACGAAAGTCCGCGTAAAAACGCCCCCCGGGCCTAAAGTTTCACCGTGCAAAATTCCCGGTGAAGTTATTATGAAACTAGAATATATTCCGCAGATTCTGAAAGTTATTGCGATAGTTAGACTCTTTTAGTTGCTTGGGAATCGTCGTTTGAAGATGGGCATGTGAAACTGCGAAAAAAATTTTGAGAGCGCAGGACGGCTGCCGAAAGTCCGCGTAAAAACGCCCCCCGGGCCTAAAGTTTCACCGTGCAAAATTCCCGGTGAAGTTATTATGAAACTAGAATATATTCCACAGATTCTGAAAGTTATTGCGATAGTTAGACTCTTTTAGTTGCTTGGGAATCGTCGTTTGAAGATGGGCATGTGAAACTGCGAAAAAAATTTTGAGAGCGCAGGACGGCTGACGAAAGTCCGCGTAAAAACGCCCCCCGGGCCTAAAGTTTCACCGTGCAAAATTCCCGGTGAAGTTATTATGAAACTAGAATATATTCCGCAGATTCTGAAAGTTATTGCGATAGTTAGACTCTTTTAGTTGCTTGGGAATCGTCGTTTGAAGATGGGCATGTGAAACTGCGAAAAAAATTTTGAGAGCGCAGGACGGCTGCCGAAAGTCCGCGTAAAAACGCCCCCCGGGCCTAAAGTTTCACCGTGCAAAATTCCCGGTGAAGTTATTATGAAACTAGAATATATTCCACAGATTCTGAAAGTTATTGCGATAGTTAGACTCTTTTAGTTGCTTGGGAATCGTCGTTTGAAGATGGGCATGTGAAACTGCGAAAAAAATTTTGAGAGCGCAGGACGGCTGACGAAAGTCCGCGTAAAAACGCCCCCCGGGCCTAAAGTTTCACCGTGCAAAATTCCCGGTGAAGTTATTATGAAACTAGAATATATTCCGCAGATTCTGAAAGTTATTGCGATAGTTAGACTCTTTTAGTTGCTTGGGAATCGTCGTTTGAAGATGGGCATGTGAAACTGCGAAAAAAATTTTGAGAGCGCAGGACGGCTGCCGAAAGTCCGCGTAAAAACGCCCCCCGGGCCTAAAGTTTCACCGTGCAAAATTCCCGGTGAAGTTATTATGAAACTAGAATATATTCCACAGATTCTGAAAGTTATTGCGATAGTTAGACTCTTTTAGTTGCTTGGGAATCGTCGTTTGAAGATGGGCATGTGAAACTGCGAAAAAAATTTTGAGAGCGCAGGACGGCTGACGAAAGTCCGCGTAAAAACGCCCCCCGGGCCTAAAGTTTCACCGTGCAAAATTCCCGGTGAAGTTATTATGAAACTAGAATATATTCCGCAGATTCTGAAAGTTATTGCGATAGTTAGACTCTTTTAGTTGCTTGGGAATCGTCGTTTGAAGATGGGCATGTGAAACTGCGAAAAAAATTTTGAGAGCGCAGGACGGCTGCCGAAAGTCCGCGTAAAAACGCCCCCCGGGCCTAAAGTTTCACCGTGCAAAATTCCCGGTGAAGTTATTATGAAACTAGAATATATTCCACAGATTCTGAAAGTTATTGCGATAGTTAGACTCTTTTAGTTGCTTGGGAATCGTCGTTTGAAGATGGGCATGTGAAACTGCGAAAAAAAATTTTGAGAGCGCAGGACGGCTGACGAAAGTCCGCGTAAAAACGCCCCCCGGGCCTAAAGTTTCACCGTGCAAAATTCCCGGTGAAGTTATTATGAAACTAGAATATATTCCGCAGATTCTGAAAGTTATTGCGATAGTTAGACTCTTTTAGTTGCTTGGGAATCGTCGTTTGAAGATGGGCATGTGAAACTGCGAAAAAAATTTTGAGAGCGCAGGACGGCTGCCGAAAGTCCGCGTAAAAACGCCCCCCGGGCCTAAAGTTTCACCGTGCAAAATTCCCGGTGAAGTTATTATGAAACTAGAATATATTCCACAGATTCTGAAAGTTATTGCGATAGTTAGACTCTTTTAGTTGCTTGGGAATCGTCGTTTGAAGATGGGCATGTGAAACTGCGAAAAAAAATTTTGAGAGCGCAGGACGGCTGACGAAAGTCCGCGTAAAAACGCCCCCGGGCCTAAAGTTTCACCGTGCAAAATTCCCGGTGAAGTTATTATGAAACTAGAATATATTCCGCAGATTCTGAAAGTTATTGCGATAGTTAGACTCTTTTAGTTGCTTGGGAATCGTCGTTTGAAGATGGGCATGTGAAACTGCGAAAAAAATTTTGAGAGCGCAGGACGGCTGCCGAAAGTCCGCGTAAAAACGCCCCCCGGGCCTAAAGTTTCACCGTGCAAAATTCCCGGTGAAGTTATTATGAAACTAGAATATATTCCACAGATTCTGAAAGTTATTGCGATAGTTAGACTCTTTTAGTTGCTTGGGAATCGTCGTTTGAAGATGGGCATGTGAAACTGCGAAAAAAATTTTGAGAGCGCAGGACGGCTGACGAAAGTCCGCGTAAAAACGCCCCCCGGGCCTAAAGTTTCACCGTGCAAAATTCCCGGTGAAGTTATTATGAAACTAGAATATATTCCGCAGATTCTGAAAGTTATTGCGATAGTTAGACTCTTTTAGTTGCTTGGGAATCGTCGTTTGAAGATGGGCATGTGAAACTGCGAAAAAAATTTTGAGAGCGCAGGACGGCTGCCGAAAGTCCGCGTAAAAACGCCCCCCGGGCCTAAAGTTTCACCGTGCAAAATTCCCGGTGAAGTTATTATGAAACTAGAATATATTCCACAGATTCTGAAAGTTATTGCGATAGTTAGACTCTTTTAGTTGCTTGGGAATCGTCGTTTGAAGATGGGCATGTGAAACTGCGAAAAAAATTTTGAGAGCGCAGGACGGCTGACGAAAGTCCGCGTAAAAAACGCCCCCCGGGCCTAAAGTTTCACCGTGCAAAATTCCCGGTGAAGTTATTATGAAACTAGAATATATTCCGCAGATTCTGAAAGTTATTGCGATAGTTAGACTCTTTTAGTTGCTTGGGAATCGTCGTTTGAAGATGGGCATGTGAAACTGCGAAAAAAATTTTGAGAGCGCAGGACGGCTGCCGAAAGTCCGCGTAAAAACGCCCCCCGGGCCTAAAGTTTCACCGTGCAAAATTCCCGGTGAAGTTATTATGAAACTAGAATATATTCCACAGATTCTGAAAGTTATTGCGATAGTTAGACTCTTTTAGTTGCTTGGGAATCGTCGTTTGAAGATGGGCATGTGAAACTGCGAAAAAAATTTTGAGAGCGCAGGACGGCTGACGAAAGTCCGCGTAAAAACGCCCCCCGGGCCTAAAGTTTCACCGTGCAAAATTCCCGGTGAAGTTATTATGAAACTAGAATATATTCCGCAGATTCTGAAAGTTATTGCGATAGTTAGACTCTTTTAGTTGCTTGGGAATCGTCGTTTGAAGATGGGCATGTGAAACTGCGAAAAAAATTTTGAGAGCGCAGGACGGCTGCCGAAAGTCCGCGTAAAAACGCCCCCCGGGCCTAAAGTTTCACCGTGCAAAATTCCCGGTGAAGTTATTATGAAACTAGAATATATTCCACAGATTCTGAAAGTTATTGCGATAGTTAGACTCTTTTAGTTGCTTGGGAATCGTCGTTTGAAGATGGGCATGTGAAACTGCGAAAAAAATTTTGAGAGCGCAGGACGGCTGACGAAAGTCCGCGTAAAAACGCCCCCCGGGCCTAAAGTTTCAGCAAAATTCCCGGTGAAGTTATTATGAAACTAGAATATATTCCGCAGATTCTGAAAGTTATTGCGATAGTTAGACTCTTTTAGTTGCTTGGGAATCGTCGTTTGAAGATGGGCATGTGAAACTGCGAAAAAAATTTTGAGAGCGCAGGACGGCTGCCGAAAGTCCGCGTAAAAACGCCCCCCGGGCCTAAAGTTTCACCGTGCAAAATTCCCGGTGAAGTTATTATGAAACTAGAATATATTCCACAGATTCTGAAAGTTATTGCGATAGTTAGACTCTTTTAGTTGCTTGGGAATCGTCGTTTGAAGATGGGCATGTGAAACTGCAAAAAAAATTTTGAGAGCGCAGGACGGCTGACGAAAGTCCGCGTAAAAACGCCCCCCGGGCCTAAAGTTTCACCGTGCAAAATTCCCGGTGAAGTTATTATGAAACTAGAATATATTCCGCAGATTCTGAAAGTTATTGCGATAGTTAGACTCTTTTAGTTGCTTGGGAATCGTCGTTTGAAGATGGGCATGTGAAACTGCGAAAAAAATTTTGAGAGCGCAGGACGGCTGCCGAAAGTCCGCGTAAAAACGCCCCCCGGGCCTAAAGTTTCACCGTGCAAAATTCCCGGTGAAGTTATTATGAAACTAGAATATATTCCACAGATTCTGAAAGTTATTGCGATAGTTAGACTCTTTTAGTTGCTTGGGAATCGTCGTTTGAAGATGGGCATGTGAAACTGCGAAAAAAATTTTGAGAGCGCAGGACGGCTGACGAAAGTCCGCGTAAAAACGCCCCCCGGGCCTAAAGTTTCACCGTGCAAAATTCCCGGTGAAGTTATTATGAAACTAGAATATATTCCGCAGATTCTGAAAGTTATTGCGATAGTTAGACTCTTTTAGTTGCTTGGGAATCGTCGTTTGAAGATGGGCATGTGAAACTGCGAAAAAAATTTTGAGAGCGCAGGACGGCTGCCGAAAGTCCGCGTAAAAACGCCCCCCGGGCCTAAAGTTTCACCGTGCAAAATTCCCGGTGAAGTTATTATGAAACTAGAATATATTCCACAGATTCTGAAAGTTATTGCGATAGTTAGACTCTTTTAGTTGCTTGGGAATCGTCGTTTGAAGATGGGCATGTGAAACTGCGAAAAAAATTTTGAGAGCGCAGGACGGCTGACGAAAGTCCGCGTAAAAACGCCCCCCGGGCCTAAAGTTTCACCGTGCAAAATTCCCGGTGAAGTTATTATGAAACTAGAATATATTCCGCAGATTCTGAAAGTTATTGCGATAGTTAGACTCTTTTAGTTGCTTGGGAATCGTCGTTTGAAGATGGGCATGTGAAACTGCGAAAAAAATTTTGAGAGCGCAGGACGGCTGCCGAAAGTCCGCGTAAAAACGCCCCCCGGGCCTAAAGTTTCACCGTGCAAAATTCCCGGTGAAGTTATTATGAAACTAGAATATATTCCACAGATTCTGAAAGTTATTGCGATAGTTAGACTCTTTTAGTTGCTTGGGAATCGTCGTTTGAAGATGGGCATGTGAAACTGCGAAAAAAATTTTGAGAGCGCAGGACGGCTGACGAAAGTCCGCGTAAAAACGCCCCCCGGGCCTAAAGTTTCACCGTGCAAAATTCCCGGTGAAGTTATTATGAAACTAGAATATATTCCGCAGATTCTGAAAGTTATTGCGATAGTTAGACTCTTTTAGTTGCTTGGGAATCGTCGTTTGAAGATGGGCATGTGAAACTGCGAAAAAAATTTTGAGAGCGCAGGACGGCTGCCGAAAGTCCGCGTAAAAACGCCCCCCGGGCCTAAAGTTTCACCGTGCAAAATTCCCGGTGAAGTTATTATGAAACTAGAATATATTCCACAGATTCTGAAAGTTATTGCGATAGTTAGACTCTTTTAGTTGCTTGGGAATCGTCGTTTGAAGATGGGCATGTGAAACTGCGAAAAAAATTTTGAGAGCGCAGGACGGCTGACGAAAGTCCGCGTAAAAACGCCCCCCGGGCCTAAAGTTTCACCGTGCAAAATTCCCGGTGAAGTTATTATGAAACTAGAATATATTCCGCAGATTCTGAAAGTTATTGCGATAGTTAGACTCTTTTAGTTGCTTGGGAATCGTCGTTTGAAGATGGGCATGTGAAACTGCGAAAAAAATTTTGAGAGCGCAGGACGGCTGCCGAAAGTCCGCGTAAAAACGCCCCCCGGGCCTAAAGTTTCACCGTGCAAAATTCCCGGTGAAGTTATTATGAAACTAGAATATATTCCACAGATTCTGAAAGTTATTGCGATAGTTAGACTCTTTTAGTTGCTTGGGAATCGTCGTTTGAAGATGGGCATGTGAAACTGCGAAAAAAATTTTGAGAGCGCAGGACGGCTGACGAAAGTCCGCGTAAAAACGCCCCCCGGGCCTAAAGTTTCACCGTGCAAAATTCCCGGTGAAGTTATTATGAAACTAGAATATATTCCGCAGATTCTGAAAGTTATTGCGATAGTTAGACTCTTTTAGTTGCTTGGGAATCGTCGTTTGAAGATGGGCATGTGAAACTGCGAAAAAAATTTTGAGAGCGCAGGACGGCTGCCGAAAGTCCGCGTAAAAACGCCCCCCGGGCCTAAAGTTTCACCGTGCAAAATTCCCGGTGAAGTTATTATGAAACTAGAATATATTCCACAGATTCTGAAAGTTATTGCGATAGTTAGACTCTTTTAGTTGCTTGGGAATCGTCGTTTGAAGATGGGCATGTGAAACTGCGAAAAAAATTTTGAGAGCGCAGGACGGCTGACGAAAGTCCGCGTAAAAACGCCCCCCGGGCCTAAAGTTTCACCGTGCAAAATTCCCGGTGAAGTTATTATGAAACTAGAATATATTCCGCAGATTCTGAAAGTTATTGCGATAGTTAGACTCTTTTAGTTGCTTGGGAATCGTCGTTTGAAGATGGGCATGTGAAACTGCGAAAAAAATTTTGAGAGCGCAGGACGGCTGCCGAAAGTCCGCGTAAAAACGCCCCCCGGGCCTAAAGTTTCACCGTGCAAAATTCCCGGTGAAGTTATTATGAAACTAGAATATATTCCACAGATTCTGAAAGTTATTGCGATAGTTAGACTCTTTTAGTTGCTTGGGAATCGTCGTTTGAAGATGGGCATGTGAAACTGCGAAAAAAATTTTGAGAGCGCAGGACGGCTGACGAAAGTCCGCGTAAAAACGCCCCCCGGGCCTAAAGTTTCACCGTGCAAAATTCCCGGTGAAGTTATTATGAAACTAGAATATATTCCGCAGATTCTGAAAGTTATTGCGATAGTTAGACTCTTTTAGTTGCTTGGGAATCGTCGTTTGAAGATGGGCATGTGAAACTGCGAAAAAAATTTTGAGAGCGCAGGACGGCTGCCGAAAGTCCGCGTAAAAACGCCCCCCGGGCCTAAAGTTTCACCGTGCAAAATTCCCGGTGAAGTTATTATGAAACTAGAATATATTCCACAGATTCTGAAAGTTATTGCGATAGTTAGACTCTTTTAGTTGCTTGGGAATCGTCGTTTGAAGATGGGCATGTGAAACTGCGAAAAAAATTTTGAGAGCGCAGGACGGCTGACGAAAGTCCGCGTAAAAACGCCCCCCGGGCCTAAAGTTTCACCGTGCAAAATTCCCGGTGAAGTTATTATGAAACTAGAATATATTCCGCAGATTCTGAAAGTTATTGCGATAGTTAGACTCTTTTAGTTGCTTGGGAATCGTCGTTTGAAGATGGGCATGTGAAACTGCGAAAAAAATTTTGAGAGCGCAGGACGGCTGACGAAAGTCCGCGTAAAAACGCCCCCCGGGCCTAAAGTTTCACCGTGCAAAATTCCCGGTGAAGTTATTATGAAACTAGAATATATTCCGCAGATTCTGAAAGTTATTGCGATAGTTAGACTCTTTTAGTTGCTTGGGAATCGTCGTTTGAAGATGGGCATGTGAAACTGCGAAAAAAATTTTGAGAGCGCAGGACGGCTGCCGAAAGTCCGCGTAAAAACGCCCCCCGGGCCTAAAGTTTCACCGTGCAAAATTCCCGGTGAAGTTATTATGAAACTAGAATATATTCCACAGATTCTGAAAGTTATTGCGATAGTTAGACTCTTTTAGTTGCTTGGGAATCGTCGTTTGAAGATGGGCATGTGAAACTGCGAAAAAAATTTTGAGAGCGCAGGACGGCTGACGAAAGTCCGCGTAAAAACGCCCCCCGGGCCTAAAGTTTCACCGTGCAAAATTCCCGGTGAAGTTATTATGAAACTAGAATATATTCCGCAGATTCTGAAAGTTATTGCGATAGTTAGACTCTTTTAGTTGCTTGGGAATCGTCGTTTGAAGATGGGCATGTGAAACTGCGAAAAAAATTTTGAGAGCGCAGGACGGCTGCCGAAAGTCCGCGTAAAAACGCCCCCCGGGCCTAAAGTTTCACCGTGCAAAATTCCCGGTGAAGTTATTATGAAACTAGAATATATTCCACAGATTCTGAAAGTTATTGCGATAGTTAGACTCTTTTAGTTGCTTGGGAATCGTCGTTTGAAGATGGGCATGTGAAACTGCGAAAAAAATTTTGAGAGCGCAGGACGGCTGACGAAAGTCCGCGTAAAAACGCCCCCCGGGCCTAAAGTTTCACCGTGCAAAATTCCCGGTGAAGTTATTATGAAACTAGAATATATTCCGCAGATTCTGAAAGTTATTGCGATAGTTAGACTCTTTTAGTTGCTTGGGAATCGTCGTTTGAAGATGGGCATGTGAAACTGCGAAAAAAATTTTGAGAGCGCAGGACGGCTGCCGAAAGTCCGCGTAAAAACGCCCCCCGGGCCTAAAGTTTCACCGTGCAAAATTCCCGGTGAAGTTATTATGAAACTAGAATATATTCCACAGATTCTGAAAGTTATTGCGATAGTTAGACTCTTTTAGTTGCTTGGGAATCGTCGTTTGAAGATGGGCATGTGAAACTGCGAAAAAAATTTTGAGAGCGCAGGACGGCTGACGAAAGTCCGCGTAAAAACGCCCCCCGGGCCTAAAGTTTCACCGTGCAAAATTCCCGGTGAAGTTATTATGAAACTAGAATATATTCCGCAGATTCTGAAAGTTATTGCGATAGTTAGACTCTTTTAGTTGCTTGGGAATCGTCGTTTGAAGATGGGCATGTGAAACTGCGAAAAAAATTTTGAGAGCGCAGGACGGCTGCCGAAAGTCCGCGTAAAAACGCCCCCCGGGCCTAAAGTTTCACCGTGCAAAATTCCCGGTGAAGTTATTATGAAACTAGAATATATTCCACAGATTCTGAAAGTTATTGCGATAGTTAGACTCTTTTAGTTGCTTGGGAATCGTCGTTTAAGATGGGCATGTGAAACTGCGAAAAAAATTTTGAGAGCGCAGGACGGCTGCCGAAAGTCCGCGTAAAAACGCCCCCCGGGCCTAAAGTTTCACCGTGCAAAATTCCCGGTGAAGTTATTATGAAACTAGAATATATTCCACAGATTCTGAAAGTTATTGCGATAGTTAGACTCTTTTAGTTGCTTGGGAATCGTCGTTTGAAGATGGGCATGTGAAACTGCGAAAAAAATTTTGAGAGCGCAGGACGGCTGACGAAAGTCCGCGTAAAAACGCCCCCCGGGCCTAAAGTTTCACCGTGCAAAATTCCCGGTGAAGTTATTATGAAACTAGAATATATTCCGCAGATTCTGAAAGTTATTGCGATAGTTAGACTCTTTTAGTTGCTTGGGAATCGTCGTTTGAAGATGGGCATGTGAAACTGCGAAAAAAATTTTGAGAGCGCAGGACGGCTGCCGAAAGTCCGCGTAAAAACGCCCCCCGGGCCTAAAGTTTCACCGTGCAAAATTCCCGGTGAAGTTATTATGAAACTAGAATATATTCCACAGATTCTGAAAGTTATTGCGATAGTTAGACTCTTTTAGTTGCTTGGGAATCGTCGTTTGAAGATGGGCATGTGAAACTGCGAAAAAAATTTTGAGAGCGCAGGACGGCTGACGAAAGTCCGCGTAAAAACGCCCCCCGGGCCTAAAGTTTCACCGTGCAAAATTCCCGGTGAAGTTATTATGAAACTAGAATATATTCCGCAGATTCTGAAAGTTATTGCGATAGTTAGACTCTTTTAGTTGCTTGGGAATCGTCGTTTGAAGATGGGCATGTGAAACTGCGAAAAAAATTTTGAGAGCGCAGGACGGCTGCCGAAAGTCCGCGTAAAAACGCCCCCCGGGCCTAAAGTTTCACCGTGCAAAATTCCCGGTGAAGTTATTATGAAACTAGAATATATTCCACAGATTCTGAAAGTTATTGCGATAGTTAGACTCTTTTAGTTGCTTGGGAATCGTCGTTTGAAGATGGGCATGTGAAACTGCGAAAAAAATTTTGAGAGCGCAGGACGGCTCACGAAAGTCCGCGTAAAAACGCCCCCCGGGCCTAAAGTTTCACCGTGCAAAATTCCCGGTGAAGTTATTATGAAACTAGAATATATTCCGCAGATTCTGAAAGTTATTGCGATAGTTAGACTCTTTTAGTTGCTTGGGAATCGTCGTTTGAAGATGGGCATGTGAAACTGCGAAAAAAATTTTGAGAGCGCAGGACGGCTGCCGAAAGTCCGCGTAAAAACGCCCCCCGGGCCTAAAGTTTCACCGTGCAAAATTCCCGGTGAAGTTATTATGAAACTAGAATATATTCCACAGATTCTGAAAGTTATTGCGATAGTTAGACTCTTTTAGTTGCTTGGGAATCGTCGTTTGAAGATGGGCATGTGAAACTGCGAAAAAAATTTTGAGAGCGCAGGACGGCTGACGAAAGTCCGCGTAAAAACGCCCCCCGGGCCTAAAGTTTCACCGTGCAAAATTCCCGGTGAAGTTATTATGAAACTAGAATATATTCCGCAGATTCTGAAAGTTATTGCGATAGTTAGACTCTTTTAGTTGCTTGGGAATCGTCGTTTGAAGATGGGCATGTGAAACTGCGAAAAAAATTTTGAGAGCGCAGGACGGCTGCCGAAAGTCCGCGTAAAAACGCCCCCCGGGCCTAAAGTTTCACCGTGCAAAATTCCCGGTGAAGTTATTATGAAACTAGAATATATTCCACAGATTCTGAAAGTTATTGCGATAGTTAGACTCTTTTAGTTGCTTGGGAATCGTCGTTTGAAGATGGGCATGTGAAACTGCGAAAAAAATTTTGAGAGCGCAGGACGGCTGACGAAAGTCCGCGTAAAAACGCCCCCCGGGCCTAAAGTTTCACCGTGCAAAATTCCCGGTGAAGTTATTATGAAACTAGAATATATTCCGCAGATTCTGAAAGTTATTGCGATAGTTAGACTCTTTTAGTTGCTTGGGAATCGTCGTTTGAAGATGGGCATGTGAAACTGCGAAAAAAATTTTGAGAGCGCAGGACGGCTGCCGAAAGTCCGCGTAAAAACGCCCCCCGGGCCTAAAGTTTCACCGTGCAAAATTCCCGGTGAAGTTATTATGAAACTAGAATATATTCCACAGATTCTGAAAGTTATTGCGATAGTTAGACTCTTTTAGTTGCTTGGGAATCGTCGTTTGAAGATGGGCATGTGAAACTGCGAAAAAAATTTTGAGAGCGCAGGACGGCTGACGAAAGTCCGCGTAAAAACGCCCCCCGGGCCTAAAGTTTCACCGTGCAAAATTCCCGGTGAAGTTATTATGAAACTAGAATATATTCCGCAGATTCTGAAAGTTATTGCGATAGTTAGACTCTTTTAGTTGCTTGGGAATCGTCGTTTGAAGATGGGCATGTGAAACTGCGAAAAAAATTTTGAGAGCGCAGGACGGCTGCCGAAAGTCCGCGTAAAAACGCCCCCCGGGCCTAAAGTTTCACCGTGCAAAATTCCCGGTGAAGTTATTATGAAACTAGAATATATTCCACAGATTCTGAAAGTTATTGCGATAGTTAGACTCTTTTAGTTGCTTGGGAATCGTCGTTTGAAGATGGGCATGTGAAACTGCGAAAAAAATTTTGAGAGCGCAGGACGGCTGACGAAAGTCCGCGTAAAAACGCCCCCCGGGCCTAAAGTTTCACCGTGCAAAATTCCCGGTGAAGTTATTATGAAACTAGAATATATTCCGCAGATTCTGAAAGTTATTGCGATAGTTAGACTCTTTTAGTTGCTTGGGAATCGTCGTTTGAAGATGGGCATGTGAAACTGCGAAAAAAATTTTGAGAGCGCAGGACGGCTGACGAAAGTCCGCGTAAAAACGCCCCCCGGGCCTAAAGTTTCACCGTGCAAAATTCCCGGTGAAGTTATTATGAAACTAGAATATATTCCGCAGATTCTGAAAGTTATTGCGATAGTTAGACTCTTTTAGTTGCTTGGGAATCGTCGTTTGAAGATGGGCATGTGAAACTGCGAAAAAAATTTTGAGAGCGCAGGACGGCTGCCGAAAGTCCGCGTAAAAACGCCCCCCGGGCCTAAAGTTTCACCGTGCAAAATTCCCGGTGAAGTTATTATGAAACTAGAATATATTCCACAGATTCTGAAAGTTATTGCGATAGTTAGACTCTTTTAGTTGCTTGGGAATCGTCGTTTGAAGATGGGCATGTGAAACTGCGAAAAAAATTTTGAGAGCGCAGGACGGCTGACGAAAGTCCGCGTAAAAACGCCCCCCGGGCCTAAAGTTTCACCGTGCAAAATTCCCGGTGAAGTTATTATGAAACTAGAATATATTCCGCAGATTCTGAAAGTTATTGCGATAGTTAGACTCTTTTAGTTGCTTGGGAATCGTCGTTTGAAGATGGGCATGTGAAACTGCGAAAAAAATTTTGAGAGCGCAAAACGGCTGCCGAAAGTCCGCGTAAAAACGCCCCCCGGGCCTAAAGTTTCACCGTGCAAAATTCCCAGTGAAGTTATTATGAAACTAGAATATATTCCACAGATTCTGAAAGTTATTGCGATAGTTAGACTCTTTTAGTTGCTTGGGAATCGTCGTTTGAAGATGGGCATGTGAAACTGCGAAAAAAATTTTGAGAGCGCAGGACGGCTGACGAAAGTCCGCGTAAAAACGCCCCCCGGGCCTAAAGTTTCACCGTGCAAAATTCCCGGTGAAGTTATTATGAAACTAGAATATATTCCGCAGATTCTGAAAGTCTTTGCGATAGTTAGACTCTTTTAGTTGCTTGGGAATCGTCGTTTGAAGATGGGCATGTGAAACTGCGAAAAAAATTTTGAGAGCGCAGGACGGCTGCCGAAAGTCCGCGTAAAAACGCCCCCCGGGCCTAAAGTTTCACCGTGCAAAATTCCCGGTGAAGTTATTATGAAACTAGAATATATTCCACAGATTCTGAAAGTTATTGCGATAGTTAGAATCTTTTAGTTGCTTGGGAATCGTCGTTTGAAGATGGGCATGTGAAACTGCGAAAAAAATTTTGAGAGCGCAGGACGGCTGACGAATGTCCGCGTAAAAACGCCCCCCGGGCCTAAAGTTTCACCGTGCAAAATTCCCGGTGAAGTTATTATGAAACTAGAATATATTCCGCAGATTCTGAAAGTTATTGCGATAGTTAGACTCTTTTAGTTGCTTGGGAATCGTCGTTTGAAGATGGGCATGTGAAACTGCGAAAAAAATTTTGAGAGCGCAGGACGGCTGCCGAAAGTCCGCGTAAAAACGCCCCCCGGGCCTAAAGTTTCACCGTGCAAAATTCCCGGTGAAGTTATTATGAAACTAGAATATATTCCACAGATTCTGAAAGTTATTGCGATAGTTAGACTCTTTTAGTTGCTTGGGAATCGTCGTTTGAAGATGGGCATGTGAAACTGCGAAAAAAATTTTGAGAGCGCAGGACGGCTGACGAAAGTCCGCGTAAAAACGCCCCCCGGGCCTAAAGTTTCACCGTGCAAAATTCCCGGTGAAGTTATTATGAAACTAGAATATATTCCGCAGATTCTGAAAGTTATTGCGATAGTTAGACTCTTTTAGTTGCTTGGGAATCGTCGTTTGAAGATGGGCATGTGAAACTGCGAAAAAAATTTTGAGAGCGCAGGACGGCTGCCGAAAGTCCGCGTAAAAACGCCCCCCGGGCCTAAAGTTTCACCGTGCAAAATTCCCGGTGAAGTTATTATGAAACTAGAATATATTCCACAGATTCTGAAAGTTATTGCGATAGTTAGACTCTTTTAGTTGCTTGGGAATCGTCGTTTGAAGATGGGCATGTGAAACTGCGAAAAAAATTTTGAGAGCGCAGGACGGCTGACGAAAGTCCGCGTAAAAACGCCCCCCGGGCCTAAAGTTTCACCGTGCAAAATTCCCGGTGAAGTTATTATGAAACTAGAATATATTCCGCAGATTCTGAAAGTTATTGCGATAGTTAGACTCTTTTAGTTGCTTGGGAATCGTCGTTTGAAGATGGGCATGTGAAACTGCGAAAAAAATTTTGAGAGCGCAGGACGGCTGCCGAAAGTCCGCGTAAAAACGCCCCCCGGGCCTAAAGTTTCACCGTGCAAAATTCCCGGTGAAGTTATTATGAAACTAGAATATATTCCACAGATTCTGAAAGTTATTGCGATAGTTAGACTCTTTTAGTTGCTTGGGAATCGTCGTTTGAAGATGGGCATGTGAAACTGCGAAAAAAATTTTGAGAGCGCAGGACGGCTGACGAAAGTCCGCGTAAAAACGCCCCCCGGGCCTAAAGTTTCACCGTGCAAAATTCCCGGTGAAGTTATTATGAAACTAGAATATATTCCGCAGATTCTGAAAGTTATTGCGATAGTTAGACTCTTTTAGTTGCTTGGGAATCGTCGTTTGAAGATGGGCATGTGAAACTGCGAAAAAAATTTTGAGAGCGCAGGACGGCTGCCGAAAATCCGCGTAAAAACGCCCCCCGGGCCTAAAGTTTCACCGTGCAAAATTCCAAGTGAAGTTATTATGAAACTAGAATATATTCCACAGATTCTGAAAGTTATTGCGATAGTTAGACTCTTTTAGTTGCTTGGGAATCGTCGTTTGAAGATGGGCATGTGAAACTGCGAAAAAAATTTTGAGAGCGCAGGACGGCTGACGAAAGTCCGCGTAAAAACGCCCCCCGGGCCTAAAGTTTCACCGTGCAAAATTCCCGGTGAAGTTTTTATGAAACTAGAATATATTCCGCAGATTCTGAAAGTCTTTGCGATAGTTAGACTCTTTTAGTTGCTTGGGAATCGTCGTTTGAAGATGGGCATGTGAAACTGCGAAAAAAATTTTGAGAGCGCAGGACGGCTGCCGAAAGTCCGCGTAAAAACGCCCCCCGGGCCTAAAGTTTCACCGTGCAAAATTCCCGGTGAAGTTATTATGAAACTAGAATATATTCCACAGATTCTGAAAGTTATTGCGATAGTTAGACTCTTTTAGTTGCTTGGGAATCGTCGTTTGAAGATGGGCATGTGAAACTGCGAAAAAAATTTTGAGAGCGCAGGACGGCTGACGAAAGTCCGCGTAAAAACGCCCCCCGGGCCTAAAGTTTCACCGTGCAAAATTCCCGGTGAAGTTATTATGAAACTAGAATATATTCCGCAGATTCTGAAAGTTATTGCGATAGTTAGACTCTTTTAGTTGCTTGGGAATCGTCGTTTGAAGATGGGCATGTGAAACTGCGAAAAAAATTTTGAGTGCGCAGGACGGCTGCCGAAAGTCCGCGTAAAAACGCCCCCCGGGCCTAAAGTTTCACCGTGCAAAATTCCCGGTGAAGTTATTATGAAACTAGAATATATTCCACAGATTCTGAAAGTTATTGCGATAGTTAGACTCTTTTAGTTGCTTGGGAATCGTCGTTTGAAGATGGGCATGTGAAACTGCGAAAAAAATTTTGAGAGCGCAGGACGGCTGACGAAAGTCCGCGTAAAAACGCCCCCCGGGCCTAAAGTTTCACCGTGCAAAATTCCCGGTGAAGTTATTATGAAACTAGAATATATTCCGCAGATTCTGAAAGTTATTGCGATAGTTAGACTCTTTTAGTTGCTTGGGAATCGTCGTTTGAAGATGGGCATGTGAAACTGCGAAAAAAATTTTGAGAGCGCAGGACGGCTGCCGAAAGTCCGCGTAAAAACGCCCCCCGGGCCTAAAGTTTCACCGTGCAAAATTCCCGGTGAAGTTATTATGAAACTAGAATATATTCCACAGATTCTGAAAGTTATTGCGATAGTTAGACTCTTTTAGTTGCTTGGGAATCGTCGTTTGAAGATGGGCATGTGAAACTGCGAAAAAAATTTTGAGAGCGCAGGACGGCTGACGAAAGTCCGCGTAAAAACGCCCCCCGGGCCTAAAGTTTCACCGTGCAAAATTCCCGGTGAAGTTATTATGAAACTAGAATATATTCCGCAGATTCTGAAAGTTATTGCGATAGTTAGACTCTTTTAGTTGCTTGGGAATCGTCGTTTGAAGATGGGCATGTGAAACTGCGAAAAAAATTTTGAGAGCGCAGGACGGCTGCCGAAAGTCCGCGTAAAAACGCCCCCCGGGCCTAAAGTTTCACCGTGCAAAATTCCCGGTGAAGTTATTATGAAACTAGAATATATTCCACAGATTCTGAAAGTTATTGCGATAGTTAGACTCTTTTAGTTGCTTGGGAATCGTCGTTTGAAGATGGGCATGTGAAACTGCGAAAAAAATTTTGAGAGCGCAGGACGGCTGACGAAAGTCCGCGTAAAAACGCCCCCCGGGCCTAAAGTTTCACCGTGCAAAATTCCCGGTGAAGTTATTATGAAACTAGAATATATTCCGCAGATTCTGAAAGTTATTGCGATAGTTAGACTCTTTTAGTTGCTTGGGAATCGTCGTTTGAAGATGGGCATGTGAAACTGCGAAAAAAATTTTGAGAGCGCAGGACGGCTGCCGAAAGTCCGCGTAAAAACGCCCCCCGGGCCTAAAGTTTCACCGTGCAAAATTCCCGGTGAAGTTATTATGAAACTAGAATATATTCCACAGATTCTGAAAGTTATTGCGATAGTTAGACTCTTTTAGTTGCTTGGGAATCGTCGTTTGAAGATGGGCATGTGAAACTGCGAAAAAAATTTTGAGAGCGCAGGACGGCTGCCGAAAGTCCGCGTAAAAACGCCCCCCGGGCCTAAAGTTTCACCGTGCAAAATTCCCGGTGAAGTTATTATGAAACTAGAATATATTCCACAGATTCTGAAAGTTATTGCGATAGTTAGACTCTTTTAGTTGCTTGGGAATCGTCGTTTGAAGATGGGCATGTGAAACTGCGAAAAAAATTTTGAGAGCGCAGGACGGCTGACGAAAGTCCGCGTAAAAACGCCCCCCGGGCCTAAAGTTTCACCGTGCAAAATTCCCGGTGAAGTTATTATGAAACTAGAATATATTCCGCAGATTCTGAAAGTTATTGCGATAGTTAGACTCTTTTAGTTGCTTGGGAATCGTCGTTTGAAGATGGGCATGTGAAACTGCGAAAAAAATTTTGAGAGCGCAGGACGGCTGCCGAAAGTCCGCGTAAAAACACGCCCCCGGGCCTAAAGTTTCACCGTGCAAAATTCCCGGTGAAGTTATTATGAAACTAGAATATATTCCACAGATTCTGAAAGTTATTGCGATAGTTAGACTCTTTTAGTTGCTTGGGAATCGTCGTTTGAAGATGGGCATGTGAAACTGCGAAAAAAATTTTGAGAGCGCAGGACGGCTGACGAAAGTCCGCGTAAAAACGCCCCCCGGGCCTAAAGTTTCACCGTGCAAAATTCCCGGTGAAGTTATTATGAAACTAGAATATATTCCGCAGATTCTGAAAGTTATTGCGATAGTTAGACTCTTTTAGTTGCTTGGGAATCGTCGTTTGAAGATGGGCATGTGAAACTGCGAAAAAAATTTTGAGAGCGCAGGACGGCTGCCGAAAGTCCGCGTAAAAACGCCCCCCGGGCCTAAAGTTTCACCGTGCAAAATTCCCGGTGAAGTTATTATGAAACTAGAATATATTCCGCAGATTCTGAAAGTTATTGCGATAGTTAGACTCTTTTAGTTGCTTGGGAATCGTCGTTTGAAGATGGGCATGTGAAACTGCGAAAAAAATTTTGAGAGCGCAGGACGGCTGCCGAAAGTCCGCGTAAAAACGCCCCCCGGGCCTAAAGTTTCACCGTGCAAAATTCCCGGTGAAGTTATTATGAAACTAGAATATATTCCACAGATTCTGAAAGTTATTGCGATAGTTAGACTCTTTTAGTTGCTTGGGAATCGTCGTTTGAAGATGGGCATGTGAAACTGCGAAAAAAATTTTGAGAGCGCAGGACGGCTGACGAAAGTCCGCGTAAAAACGCCCCCCGGGCCTAAAGTTTCACCGTGCAAAATTCCCGGTGAAGTTATTATGAAACTAGAATATATTCCGCAGATTCTGAAAGTTATTGCGATAGTTAGACTCTTTTAGTTGCTTGGGAATCGTCGTTTGAAGATGGGCATGTGAAACTGCGAAAAAAATTTTGAGAGCGCAGGACGGCTGACGAAAGTCCGCGTAAAAACGCCCCCCGGGCCTAAAGTTTCACCGTGCAAAATTCCCGGTGAAGTTATTATGAAACTAGAATATATTCCGCAGATTCTGAAAGTTATTGCGATAGTTAGACTCTTTTAGTTGCTTGGGAATCGTCGTTTGAAGATGGGCATGTGAAACTGCGAAAAAAATTTTGAGAGCGCAGGACGGCTGACGAAAGTCCGCGTAAAAACGCCCCCCGGGCCTAAAGTTTCACCGTGCAAAATTCCCGGTGAAGTTATTATGAAACTAGAATATATTCCACAGATTCTGAAAGTTATTGCGATAGTTAGACTCTTTTAGTTGCTTGGGAATCGTCGTTTGAAGATGGGCATGTGAAACTGCGAAAAAAATTTTGAGAGCGCAGGACGGCTGACGAAAGTCCGCGTAAAAACGCCCCCGGGCCTAAAGTTTCACCGTGCAAAATTCCCGGTGAAGTTATTATGAAACTAGAATATATTCCGCAGATTCTGAAAGTTATTGCGATAGTTAGACTCTTTTAGTTGCTTGGGAATCGTCGTTTGAAGATGGGCATGTGAAACTGCGAAAAAAATTTTGAGAGCGCAGGACGGCTGCCGAAAGTCCGCGTAAAAACGCCCCCCGGGCCTAAAGTTTCACCGTGCAAAATTCCCGGTGAAGTTATTATGAAACTAGAATATATTCCGCAGATTCTGAAAGTTATTGCGATAGTTAGACTCTTTTAGTTGCTTGGGAATCGTCGTTTGAAGATGGGCATGTGAAACTGCGAAAAAAATTTTGAGAGCGCAGGACGGCTGCCGAAAGTCCGCGTAAAAACGCCCCCCGGGCCTAAAGTTTCACCGTGCAAAATTCCCGGTGAAGTTATTATGAAACTAGAATATATTCCACAGATTCTGAAAGTTATTGCGATAGTTAGACTCTTTTAGTTGCTTGGGAATCGTCGTTTGAAGATGGGCATGTGAAACTGCGAAAAAAATTTTGAGAGCGCAGGACGGCTGACGAAAGTCCGCGTAAAAACGCCCCCCGGGCCTAAAGTTTCACCGTGCAAAATTCCCGGTGAAGTTATTATGAAACTAGAATATATTCCGCAGATTCTGAAAGTTATTGCGATAGTTAGACTCTTTTAGTTGCTTGGGAATCGTCGTTTGAAGATGGGCATGTGAAACTGCGAAAAAAATTTTGAGAGCGCAGGACGGCTGCCGAAAGTCCGCGTAAAAACGCCCCCCGGGCCTAAAGTTTCACCGTGCAAAATTCCCGGTGAAGTTATTATGAAACTAGAATATATTCCGCAGATTCTGAAAGTTATTGCGATAGTTAGACTCTTTTAGTTGCTTGGGAATCGTCGTTTGAAGATGGGCATGTGAAACTGCGAAAAAAATTTTGAGAGCGCAGGACGGCTGCCGAAAGTCCGCGTAAAAACGCCCCCCGGGCCTAAAGTTTCACCGTGCAAAATTCCCGGTGAAGTTATTATGAAACTAGAATATATTCCACAGATTCTGAAAGTTATTGCGATAGTTAGACTCTTTTAGTTGCTTGGGAATCGTCGTTTGAAGATGGGCATGTGAAACTGCGAAAAAAATTTTGAGAGCGCAGGACGGCTGACGAAAGTCCGCGTAAAAACGCCCCCCGGGCCTAAAGTTTCACCGTGCAAAATTCCCGGTGAAGTTATTATGAAACTAGAATATATTCCGCAGATTCTGAAAGTTATTGCGATAGTTAGACTCTTTTAGTTGCTTGGGAATCGTCGTTTGAAGATGGGCATGTGAAACTGCGAAAAAAATTTTGAGAGCGCAGGACGGCTGACGAAAGTCCGCGTAAAAACGCCCCCCGGGCCTAAAGTTTCCCCGTGCAAAATTCCCGGTGAAGTTATTATGAAACTAGAATATATTCCGCAGATTCTGAAAGTTATTGCGATAGTTAGACTCTTTTAGTTGCTTGGGAATCGTCGTTTGAAGATGGGCATGTGAAACTGCGAAAAAAATTTTGAGAGCGCAGGACGGCTGCCGAAAGTCCGCGTAAAAACGCCCCCCGGGCCTAAAGTTTCACCGTGCAAAATTCCCGGTGAAGTTATTATGAAACTAGAATATATTCCACAGATTCTGAAAGTTATTGCGATAGTTAGACTCTTTTAGTTGCTTGGGAATCGTCGTTTGAAGATGGGCATGTGAAACTGCGAAAAAAATTTTGAGAGCGCAGGACGGCTGACGAAAGTCCGCGTAAAAACGCCCCCCGGGCCTAAAGTTTCACCGTGCAAAATTCCCGGTGAAGTTATTATGAAACTAGAATATATTCCGCAGATTCTGAAAGTTATTGCGATAGTTAGACTCTTTTAGTTGCTTGGGAATCGTCGTTTGAAGATGGGCATGTGAAACTGCGAAAAAAATTTTGAGAGCGCAGGACGGCTGCCGAAAGTCCGCGTAAAAACGCCCCCCGGGCCTAAAGTTTCACCGTGCAAAATTCCCGGTGAAGTTATTATGAAACTAGAATATATTCCGCAGATTCTGAAAGTTATTGCGATAGTTAGACTCTTTTAGTTGCTTGGGAATCGTCGTTTGAAGATGGGCATGTGAAACTGCGAAAAAAATTTTGAGAGCGCAGGACGGCTGCCGAAAGTCCGCGTAAAAACGCCCCCCGGGCCTAAAGTTTCACCGTGCAAAATTCCCGGTGAAGTTATTATGAAACTAGAATATATTCCACAGATTCTGAAAGTTATTGCGATAGTTAGACTCTTTTAGTTGCTTGGGAATCGTCGTTTGAAGATGGGCATGTGAAACTGCGAAAAAAATTTTGAGAGCGCAGGACGGCTGACGAAAGTCCGCGTAAAAACGCCCCCCGGGCCTAAAGTTTCACCGTGCAAAATTCCCGGTGAAGTTATTATGAAACTAGAATATATTCCGCAGATTCTGAAAGTTATTGCGATAGTTAGACTCTTTTAGTTGCTTGGGAATCGTCGTTTGAAGATGGGCATGTGAAACTGCGAAAAAAATTTTGAGAGCGCAGGACGGCTGCCGAAAGTCCGCGTAAAAACGCCCCCCGGGCCTAAAGTTTCACCGTGCAAAATTCCCGGTGAAGTTATTATGAAACTAGAATATATTCCGCAGATTCTGAAAGTTATTGCGATAGTTAGACTCTTTTAGTTGCTTGGGAATCGTCGTTTGAAGATGGGCATGTGAAACTGCGAAAAAAATTTTGAGAGCGCAGGACGGCTGCCGAAAGTCCGCGTAAAAACGCCCCCCGGGCCTAAAGTTTCACCGTGCAAAATTCCCGGTGAAGTTATTATGAAACTAGAATATATTCCACAGATTCTGAAAGTTATTGCGATAGTTAGACTCTTTTAGTTGCTTGGGAATCGTCGTTTAAAGATGGGCATGTGAAACTGCGAAAAAAATTTTGAGAGCGCAGGACGGCTGACGAAAGTCCGCGTAAAAACGCCCCCCGGGCCTAAAGTTTCACCGTGCAAAATTCCCGGTGAAGTTATTATGAAACTAGAATATATTCCGCAGATTCTGAAAGTTATTGCGATAGTTAGACTCTTTTAGTTGCTTGGGAATCGTCGTTTGAAGATGGGCATGTGAAACTGCGAAAAAAATTTTGAGAGCGCAGGACGCTGCCGAAAGTCCGCGTAAAAACGCCCCCCGGGCCTAAAGTTTCACCGTGCAAAATTCCCGGTGAAGTTATTATGAAACTAGAATATATTCCGCAGATTCTGAAAGTTATTGCGATAGTTAGACTCTTTTAGTTGCTTGGGAATCGTCGTTTGAAGATGGGCATGTGAAACTGCGAAAAAAATTTTGAGAGCGCAGGACGGCTGCCGAAAGTCCGCGTAAAAACGCCCCCCGGGCCTAAAGTTTCACCGTGCAAAATTCCCGGTGAAGTTATTATGAAACTAGAATATATTCCACAGATTCTGAAAGTTATTGCGATAGTTAGACTCTTTTAGTTGCTTGGGAATCGTCGTTTGAAGATGGGCATGTGAAACTGCGAAAAAAATTTTGAGAGCGCAGGACGGCTGACGAAAGTCCGCGTAAAAACGCCCCCCGGGCCTAAAGTTTCACCGTGCAAAATTCCCGGTGAAGTTATTATGAAACTAGAATATATTCCGCAGATTCTGAAAGTTATTGCGATAGTTAGACTCTTTTAGTTGCTTGGGAATCGTCGTTTGAAGATGGGCATGTGAAACTGCGAAAAAAATTTTGAGAGCGCAGGACGGCTGACGAAAGTCCGCGTAAAAACGCCCCCCGGGCCTAAAGTTTCACCGTGCAAAATTCCCGGTGAAGTTATTATGAAACTAGAATATATTCCGCAGATTCTGAAAGTTATTGCGATAGTTAGACTCTTTTAGTTGCTTGGGAATCGTCGTTTGAAGATGGGCATGTGAAACTGCGAAAAAAATTTTGAGAGCGCAGGACGGCTGCCGAAAGTCCGCGTAAAAACGCCCCCCGGGCCTAAAGTTTCACCGTGCAAAATTCCCGGTGAAGTTATTATGAAACTAGAATATATTCCACAGATTCTGAAAGTTATTGCGATAGTTAGACTCTTTTAGTTGCTTGGGAATCGTCGTTTGAAGATGGGCATGTGAAACTGCGAAAAAAATTTTGAGAGCGCAGGACGGCTGACGAAAGTCCGCGTAAAAACGCCCCCCGGGCCTAAAGTTTCACCGTGCAAAATTCCCGGTGAAGTTATTATGAAACTAGAATATATTCCGCAGATTCTGAAAGTTATTGCGATAGTTAGACTCTTTTAGTTGCTTGGGAATCGTCGTTTGAAGATGGGCATGTGAAACTGCGAAAAAAATTTTGAGAGCGCAGGACGGCTGCCGAAAGTCCGCGTAAAAACGCCCCCCGGGCCTAAAGTTTCACCGTGCAAAATTCCCGGTGAAGTTATTATGAAACTAGAATATATTCCGCAGATTCTGAAAGTTATTGCGATAGTTAGACTCTTTTAGTTGCTTGGGAATCGTCGTTTGAAGATGGGCATGTGAAACTGCGAAAAAAATTTTGAGAGCGCAGGACGGCTGCCGAAAGTCCGCGTAAAAACGCCCCCCGGGCCTAAAGTTTCACCGTGCAAAATTCCCGGTGAAGTTATTATGAAACTAGAATATATTCCACAGATTCTGAAAGTTATTGCGATAGTTAGACTCTTTTAGTTGCTTGGGAATCGTCGTTTGAAGATGGGCATGTGAAACTGCGAAAAAAATTTTGAGAGCGCAGGACGGCTGACGAAAGTCCGCGTAAAAACGCCCCCCGGGCCTAAAGTTTCACCGTGCAAAATTCCCGGTGAAGTTATTATGAAACTAGAATATATTCCGCAGATTCTGAAAGTTATTGCGATAGTTAGACTCTTTTAGTTGCTTGGGAATCGTCGTTTGAAGATGGGCATGTGAAACTGCGAAAAAAATTTTGAGAGCGCAGGACGGCTGCCGAAAGTCCGCGTAAAAACGCCCCCCGGGCCTAAAGTTTCACCGTGCAAAATTCCCGGTGAAGTTATTATGAAACTAGAATATATTCCACAGATTCTGAAAGTTATTGCGATAGTTAGACTCTTTTAGTTGCTTGGGAATCGTCGTTTGAAGATGGGCATGTGAAACTGCGAAAAAAATTTTGAGAGCGCAGGACGGCTGACGAAAGTCCGCGTAAAAACGCCCCCCGGGCCTAAAGTTTCACCGTGCAAAATTCCCGGTGAAGTTATTATGAAACTAGAATATATTCCGCAGATTCTGAAAGTTATTGCGATAGTTAGACTCTTTTAGTTGCTTGGGAATCGTCGTTTGAAGATGGGCATGTGAAACTGCGAAAAAAATTTTGAGAGCGCAGGACGGCTGACGAAAGTCCGCGTAAAAACGCCCCCCGGGCCTAAAGTTTCACCGTGCAAAATTCCCGGTGAAGTTATTATGAAACTAGAATATATTCCGCAGATTCTGAAAGTTATTGCGATAGTTAGACTCTTTTAGTTGCTTGGGAATCGTCGTTTGAAGATGGGCATGTGAAACTGCGAAAAAAATTTTGAGAGCGCAGGACGGCTGCCGAAAGTCCGCGTAAAAACGCCCCCCGGGCCTAAAGTTTCACCGTGCAAAATTCCCGGTGAAGTTATTATGAAACTAGAATATATTCCACAGATTCTGAAAGTTATTGCGATAGTTAGACTCTTTTAGTTGCTTGGGAATCGTCGTTTGAAGATGGGCATGTGAAACTGCGAAAAAAATTTTGAGAGCGCAGGACGGCTGACGAAAGTCCGCGTAAAAACGCCCCCCGGGCCTAAAGTTTCACCGTGCAAAATTCCCGGTGAATTTATTATGAAACTAGAATATATTCCGCAGATTCTGAAAGTTATTGCGATAGTTAGACTCTTTTAGTTGCTTGGGAATCGTCGTTTGAAGATGGGCATGTGAAACTGCGAAAAAAATTTTGAGAGCGCAGGACGGCTGCCGAAAGTCCGCGTAAAAACGCCCCCCGGGCCTAAAGTTTCACCGTGCAAAATTCCCGGTGAAGTTATTATGAAACTAGAATATATTCCGCAGATTCTGAAAGTTATTGCGATAGTTAGACTCTTTTAGTTGCTTGGGAATCGTCGTTTGAAGATGGGCATGTGAAACTGCGAAAAAAATTTTGAGAGCGCAGGACGGCTGCCGAAAGTCCGCGTAAAAACGCCCCCCGGGCCTAAAGTTTCACCGTGCAAAATTCCCGGTGAAGTTATTATGAAACTAGAATATATTCCACAGATTCTGAAAGTTATTGCGATAGTTAGACTCTTTTAGTTGCTTGGGAATCGTCGTTTGAAGATGGGCATGTGAAACTGCGAAAAAAATTTTGAGAGCGCAGGACGGCTGACGAAAGTCCGCGTAAAAACGCCCCCCGGGCCTAAAGTTTCACCGTGCAAAATTCCCGGTGAAGTTATTATGAAACTAGAATATATTCCGCAGATTCTGAAAGTTATTGCGATAGTTAGACTCTTTTAGTTGCTTGGGAATCGTCGTTTGAAGATGGGCATGTGAAACTGCGAAAAAAATTTTGAGAGCGCAGGACGGCTGCCGAAAGTCCGCGTAAAAACGCCCCCCGGGCCTAAAGTTTCACCGTGCAAAATTCCCGGTGAAGTTATTATGAAACTAGAATATATTCCGCAGATTCTGAAAGTTATTGCGATAGTTAGACTCTTTTAGTTGCTTGGGAATCGTCGTTTGAAGATGGGCATGTGAAACTGCGAAAAAAATTTTGAGAGCGCAGGACGGCTGCCGAAAGTCCGCGTAAAAACGCCCCCCGGGCCTAAAGTTTCACCGTGCAAAATTCCCGGTGAAGTTATTATGAAACTAGAATATATTCCACAGATTCTGAAAGTTATTGCGATAGTTAGACTCTTTTAGTTGCTTGGGAATCGTCGTTTGAAGATGGGCATGTGAAACTGCGAAAAAAATTTTGAGAGCGCAGGACGGCTGACGAAAGTCCGCGTAAAAACGCCCCCCGGGCCTAAAGTTTCACCGTGCAAAATTCCCGGTGAAGTTATTATGAAACTAGAATATATTCCGCAGATTCTGAAAGTTATTGCGATAGTTAGACTCTTTTAGTTGCTTGGGAATCGTCGTTTGAAGATGGGCATGTGAAACTGCGAAAAAAATTTTGAGAGCGCAGGACGGCTGACGAAAGTCCGCGTAAAAACGCCCCCCGGGCCTAAAGTTTCACCGTGCAAAATTCCCGGTGAAGTTATTATGAAACTAGAATATATTCCGCAGATTCTGAAAGTTATTGCGATAGTTAGACTCTTTTAGTTGCTTGGGAATCGTCGTTTGAAGATGGGCATGTGAAACTGCGAAAAAAATTTTGAGAGCGCAGGACGGCTGACGAAAGTCCGCGTAAAAACGCCCCCCGGGCCTAAAGTTTCACCGTGCAAAATTCCCGGTGAAGTTATTATGAAACTAGAATATATTCCACAGATTCTGAAAGTTATTGCGATAGTTAGACTCTTTTAGTTGCTTGGGAATCGTCGTTTGAAGATGGGCATGTGAAACTGCGAAAAAAATTTTGAGAGCGCAGGACGGCTGACGAAAGTCCGCGTAAAAACGCCCCCCGGGCCTAAAGTTTCACCGTGCAAAATTCCCGGTGAAGTTATTATGAAACTAGAATATATTCCGCAGATTCTGAAAGTTATTGCGATAGTTAGACTCTTTTAGTTGCTTGGGAATCGTCGTTTGAAGATGGGCATGTGAAACTGCGAAAAAAATTTTGAGAGCGCAGGACGGCTGCCGAAAGTCCGCGTAAAAACGCCCCCCGGGCCTAAAGTTTCACCGTGCAAAATTCCCGGTGAAGTTATTATGAAACTAGAATATATTCCGCAGATTCTGAAAGTTATTGCGATAGTTAGACTCTTTTAGTTGCTTGGGAATCGTCGTTTGAAGATGGGCATGTGAAACTGCGAAAAAAATTTTGAGAGCGCAGGACGGCTGCCGAAAGTCCGCGTAAAAACGCCCCCCGGGCCTAAAGTTTCACCGTGCAAAATTCCCGGTGAAGTTATTATGAAACTAGAATATATTCCACAGATTCTGAAAGTTATTGCGATAGTTAGACTCTTTTAGTTGCTTGGGAATCGTCGTTTGAAGATGGGCATGTGAAACTGCGAAAAAAATTTTGAGAGCGCAGGACGGCTGACGAAAGTCCGCGTAAAAACGCCCCCCGGGCCTAAAGTTTCACCGTGCAAAATTCCCGGTGAAGTTATTATGAAACTAGAATATATTCCGCAGATTCTGAAAGTTATTGCGATAGTTAGACTCTTTTAGTTGCTTGGGAATCGTCGTTTGAAGATGGGCATGTGAAACTGCGAAAAAAATTTTGAGAGCGCAGGACGGCTGCCGAAAGTCCGCGTAAAAACGCCCCCCGGGCCTAAAGTTTCACCGTGCAAAATTCCCGGTGAAGTTATTATGAAACTAGAATATATTCCGCAGATTCTGAAAGTTATTGCGATAGTTAGACTCTTTTAGTTGCTTGGGAATCGTCGTTTGAAGATGGGCATGTGAAACTGCGAAAAAAATTTTGAGAGCGCAGGACGGCTGCCGAAAGTCCGCGTAAAAACGCCCCCCGGGCCTAAAGTTTCACCGTGCAAAATTCCCGGTGAAGTTATTATGAAACTAGAATATATTCCACAGATTCTGAAAGTTATTGCGATAGTTAGACTCTTTTAGTTGCTTGGGAATCGTCGTTTGAAGATGGGCATGTGAAACTGCGAAAAAAATTTTGAGAGCGCAGGACGGCTGACGAAAGTCCGCGTAAAAACGCCCCCCGGGCCTAAAGTTTCACCGTGCAAAATTCCCGGTGAAGTTATTATGAAACTAGAATATATTCCGCAGATTCTGAAAGTTATTGCGATAGTTAGACTCTTTTAGTTGCTTGGGAATCGTCGTTTGAAGATGGGCATGTGAAACTGCGAAAAAAATTTTGAGAGCGCAGGACGGCTGCCGAAAGTCCGCGTAAAAACGCCCCCCGGGCCTAAAGTTTCACCGTGCAAAATTCCCGGTGAAGTTATTATGAAACTAGAATATATTCCGCAGATTCTGAAAGTTATTGCGATAGTTAGACTCTTTTAGTTGCTTGGGAATCGTCGTTTGAAGATGGGCATGTGAAACTGCGAAAAAAATTTTGAGAGCGCAGGACGGCTGCCGAAAGTCCGCGTAAAAACGCCCCCCGGGCCTAAAGTTTCACCGTGCAAAATTCCCGGTGAAGTTATTATGAAACTAGAATATATTCCACAGATTCTGAAAGTTATTGCGATAGTTAGACTCTTTTAGTTGCTTGGGAATCGTCGTTTGAAGATGGGCATGTGAAACTGCGAAAAAAATTTTGAGAGCGCAGGACGGCTGACGAAAGTCCGCGTAAAAACGCCCCCCGGGCCTAAAGTTTCACCGTGCAAAATTCCCGGTGAAGTTATTATGAAACTAGAATATATTCCGCAGATTCTGAAAGTTATTGCGATAGTTAGACTCTTTTAGTTGCTTGGGAATCGTCGTTTGAAGATGGGCATGTGAAACTGCGAAAAAAATTTTGAGAGCGCAGGACGGCTGCCGAAAGTCCGCGTAAAAACGCCCCCCGGGCCTAAAGTTTCACCGTGCAAAATTCCCGGTGAAGTTATTATGAAACTAGAATATATTCCGCAGATTCTGAAAGTTATTGCGATAGTTAGACTCTTTTAGTTGCTTGGGAATCGTCGTTTGAAGATGGGCATGTGAAACTGCGAAAAAAATTTTGAGAGCGCAGGACGGCTGCCGAAAGTCCGCGTAAAAACGCCCCCCGGGCCTAAAGTTTCACCGTGCAAAATTCCCGGTGAAGTTATTATGAAACTAGAATATATTCCACAGATTCTGAAAGTTATTGCGATAGTTAGACTCTTTTAGTTGCTTGGGAATCGTCGTTTGAAGATGGGCATGTGAAACTGCGAAAAAAATTTTGAGAGCGCAGGACGGCTGACGAAAGTCCGCGTAAAAACGCCCCCCGGGCCTAAAGTTTCACCGTGCAAAATTCCCGGTGAAGTTATTATGAAACTAGAATATATTCCGCAGATTCTGAAAGTTATTGCGATAGTTAGACTCTTTTAGTTGCTTGGGAATCGTCGTTTGAAGATGGGCATGTGAAACTGCGAAAAAAATTTTGAGAGCGCAGGACGGCTGACGAAAGTCCGCGTAAAAACGCCCCCCGGGCCTAAAGTTTCACCGTGCAAAATTCCCGGTGAAGTTATTATGAAACTAGAATATATTCCGCAGATTCTGAAAGTTATTGCGATAGTTAGACTCTTTTAGTTGCTTGGGAATCGTCGTTTGAAGATGGGCATGTGAAACTGCGAAAAAAATTTTGAGAGCGCAGGACGGCTGCCGAAAGTCCGCGTAAAAACGCCCCCCGGGCCTAAAGTTTCACCGTGCAAAATTCCCGGTGAAGTTATTATGAAACTAGAATATATTCCACAGATTCTGAAAGTTATTGCGATAGTTAGACTCTTTTAGTTGCTTGGGAATCGTCGTTTGAAGATGGGCATGTGAAACTGCGAAAAAAATTTTGAGAGCGCAGGACGGCTGACGAAAGTCCGCGTAAAAACGCCCCCCGGGCCTAAAGTTTCACCGTGCAAAATTCCCGGTGAAGTTATTATGAAACTAGAATATATTCCGCAGATTCTGAAAGTTATTGCGATAGTTAGACTCTTTTAGTTGCTTGGGAATCGTCGTTTGAAGATGGGCATGTGAAACTGCGAAAAAAATTTTGAGAGCGCAGGACGGCTGACGAAAGTCCGCGTAAAAACGCCCCCCGGGCCTAAAGTTTCACCGTGCAAAATTCCCGGTGAAGTTATTATGAAACTAGAATATATTCCGCAGATTCTGAAAGTTATTGCGATAGTTAGACTCTTTTAGTTGCTTGGGAATCGTCGTTTGAAGATGGGCATGTGAAACTGCGAAAAAAATTTTGAGAGCGCAGGACGGCTGCCGAAAGTCCGCGTAAAAACGCCCCCCGGGCCTAAAGTTTCACCGTGCAAAATTCCCGGTGAAGTTATTATGAAACTAGAATATATTCCACAGATTCTGAAAGTTATTGCGATAGTTAGACTCTTTTAGTTGCTTGGGAATCGTCGTTTGAAGATGGGCATGTGAAACTGCGAAAAAAATTTTGAGAGCGCAGGACGGCTGACGAAAGTCCGCGTAAAAACGCCCCCCGGGCCTAAAGTTTCACCGTGCAAAATTCCCGGTGAAGTTATTATGAAACTAGAATATATTCCGCAGATTCTGAAAGTTATTGCGATAGTTAGACTCTTTTAGTTGCTTGGGAATCGTCGTTTGAAGATGGGCATGTGAAACTGCGAAAAAAATTTTGAGAGCGCAGGACGGCTGCCGAAAGTCCGCGTAAAAACGCCCCCCGGGCCTAAAGTTTCACCGTGCAAAATTCCCGGTGAAGTTATTATGAAACTAGAGTATATTCCGCAGATTCTGAAAGTTATTGCGATAGTTAGACTCTTTTAGTTGCTTGGGAATCGTCGTTTGAAGATGGGCATGTGAAACTGCGAAAAAAATTTTGAGAGCGCAGGACGGCTGCCGAAAGTCCGCGTAAAAACGCCCCCCGGGCCTAAAGTTTCACCGTGCAAAATTCCCGGTGAAGTTATTATGAAACTAGAATATATTCCACAGATTCTGAAAGTTATTGCGATAGTTAGACTCTTTTAGTTGCTTGGGAATCGTCGTTTGAAGATGGGCATGTGAAACTGCGAAAAAAATTTTGAGAGCGCAGGACGGCTGACGAAAGTCCGCGTAAAAACGCCCCCCGGGCCTAAAGTTTCACCGTGCAAAATTCCCGGTGAAGTTATTATGAAACTAGAATATATTCCGCAGATTCTGAAAGTTATTGCGATAGTTAGACTCTTTTAGTTGCTTGGGAATCGTCGTTTGAAGATGGGCATGTGAAACTGCGAAAAAAATTTTGAGAGCGCAGGACGGCTGACGAAAGTCCGCGTAAAAACGCCCCCCGGGCCTAAAGTTTCACCGTGCAAAATTCCCGGTGAAGTTATTATGAAACTAGAATATATTCCGCAGATTCTGAAAGTTATTGCGATAGTTAGACTCTTTTAGTTGCTTGGGAATCGTCGTTTGAAGATGGGCATGTGAAACTGCGAAAAAAATTTTGAGAGCGCAGGACGGCTGACGAAAGTCCGCGTAAAAACGCCCCCCGGGCCTAAAGTTTCACCGTGCAAAATTCCCGGTGAAGTTATTATGAAACTAGAATATATTCCACAGATTCTGAAAGTTATTGCGATAGTTAGACTCTTTTAGTTGCTTGGGAATCGTCGTTTGAAGATGGGCATGTGAAACTGCGAAAAAAATTTTGAGAGCGCAGGACGGCTGACGAAAGTCCGCGTAAAAACGCCCCCCGGGCCTAAAGTTTCACCGTGCAAAATTCCCGGTGAAGTTATTATGAAACTAGAATATATTCCGCAGATTCTGAAAGTTATTGCGATAGTTAGACTCTTTTAGTTGCTTGGGAATCGTCGTTTGAAGATGGGCATGTGAAACTGCGAAAAAAATTTTGAGAGCGCAGGACGGCTGCCGAAAGTCCGCGTAAAAACGCCCCCCGGGCCTAAAGTTTCACCGTGCAAAATTCCCGGTGAAGTTATTATGAAACTAGAATATATTCCGCAGATTCTGAAAGTTATTGCGATAGTTAGACTCTTTTAGTTGCTTGGGAATCGTCGTTTGAAGATGGGCATGTGAAACTGCGAAAAAAATTTTGAGAGCGCAGGACGGCTGCCGAAAGTCCGCGTAAAAACGCCCCCCGGGCCTAAAGTTTCACCGTGCAAAATTCCCGGTGAAGTTATTATGAAACTAGAATATATTCCACAGATTCTGAAAGTTATTGCGATAGTTAGACTCTTTTAGTTGCTTGGGAATCGTCGTTTGAAGATGGGCATGTGAAACTGCGAAAAAAATTTTGAGAGCGCAGGACGGCTGACGAAAGTCCGCGTAAAAACGCCCCCCGGGCCTAAAGTTTCACCGTGCAAAATTCCCGGTGAAGTTATTATGAAACTAGAATATATTCCGCAGATTCTGAAAGTTATTGCGATAGTTAGACTCTTTTAGTTGCTTGGGAATCGTCGTTTGAAGATGGGCATGTGAAACTGCGAAAAAAATTTTGAGAGCGCAGGACGGCTGCCGAAAGTCCGCGTAAAAACGCCCCCCGGGCCTAAAGTTTCACCGTGCAAAATTCCCGGTGAAGTTATTATGAAACTAGAATATATTCCGCAGATTCTGAAAGTTATTGCGATAGTTAGACTCTTTTAGTTGCTTGGGAATCGTCGTTTGAAGATGGGCATGTGAAACTGCGAAAAAAATTTTGAGAGCGCAGGACGGCTGCCGAAAGTCCGCGTAAAAACGCCCCCCGGGCCTAAAGTTTCACCGTGCAAAATTCCCGGTGAAGTTATTATGAAACTAGAATATATTCCACAGATTCTGAAAGTTATTGCGATAGTTAGACTCTTTTAGTTGCTTGGGAATCGTCGTTTGAAGATGGGCATGTGAAACTGCGAAAAAAATTTTGAGAGCGCAGGACGGCTGACGAAAGTCCGCGTAAAAACGCCCCCCGGGCCTAAAGTTTCACCGTGCAAAATTCCCGGTGAAGTTATTATGAAACTAGAATATATTCCGCAGATTCTGAAAGTTATTGCGATAGTTAGACTCTTTTAGTTGCTTGGGAATCGTCGTTTGAAGATGGGCATGTGAAACTGCGAAAAAAATTTTGAGATCGCAGGACGGCTGACGAAAGTCCGCGTAAAAACGCCCCCCGGGCCTAAAGTTTCACCGTGCAAAATTCCCGGTGAAGTTATTATGAAACTAGAATATATTCCGCAGATTCTGAAAGTTATTGCGATAGTTAGACTCTTTTAGTTGCTTGGGAATCGTCGTTTGAAGATGGGCATGTGAAACTGCGAAAAAAATTTTGAGAGCGCAGGACGGCTGCCGAAAGTCCGCGTAAAAACGCCCCCCGGGCCTAAAGTTTCACCGTGCAAAATTCCCGGTGAAGTTATTATGAAACTAGAATATATTCCACAGATTCTGAAAGTTATTGCGATAGTTAGACTCTTTTAGTTGCTTGGGAATCGTCGTTTGAAGATGGGCATGTGAAACTGCGAAAAAAATTTTGAGAGCGCAGGACGGCTGACGAAAGTCCGCGTAAAAACGCCCCCCGGGCCTAAAGTTTCACCGTGCAAAATTCCCGGTGAAGTTATTATGAAACTAGAATATATTCCGCAGATTCTGAAAGTTATTGCGATAGTTAGACTCTTTTAGTTGCTTGGGAATCGTCGTTTGAAGATGGGCATGTGAAACTGCGAAAAAAATTTTGAGAGCGCAGGACGGCTGACGAAAGTCCGCGTAAAAACGCCCCCCGGGCCTAAAGTTTCACCGTGCAAAATTCCCGGTGAAGTTATTATGAAACTAGAATATATTCCGCAGATTCTGAAAGTTATTGCGATAGTTAGACTCTTTTAGTTGCTTGGGAATCGTCGTTTGAAGATGGGCATGTGAAACTGCGAAAAAAATTTTGAGAGCGCAGGACGGCTGCCGAAAGTCCGCGTAAAAACGCCCCCCGGGCCTAAAGTTTCACCGTGCAAAATTCCCGGTGAAGTTATTATGAAACTAGAATATATTCCGCAGATTCTGAAAGTTATTGCGATAGTTAGACTCTTTTAGTTGCTTGGGAATCGTCGTTTGAAGATGGGCATGTGAAACTGCGAAAAAAATTTTGAGAGCGCAGGACGGCTGCCGAAAGTCCGCGTAAAAACGCCCCCCGGGCCTAAAGTTTCACCGTGCAAAATTCCCGGTGAAGTTATTATGAAACTAGAATATATTCCACAGATTCTGAAAGTTATTGCGATAGTTAGACTCTTTTAGTTGCTTGGGAATCGTCGTTTGAAGATGGGCATGTGAAACTGCGAAAAAAATTTTGAGAGCGCAGGACGGCTGACGAAAGTCCGCGTAAAAACGCCCCCCGGGCCTAAAGTTTCACCGTGCAAAATTCCCGGTGAAGTTATTATGAAACTAGAATATATTCCGCAGATTCTGAAAGTTATTGCGATAGTTAGACTCTTTTAGTTGCTTGGGAATCGTCGTTTGAAGATGGGCATGTGAAACTGCGAAAAAAATTTTGAGAGCGCAGGACGGCTGACGAAAGTCCGCGTAAAAACGCCCCCCGGGCCTAAAGTTTCACCGTGCAAAATTCCCGGTGAAGTTATTATGAAACTAGAATATATTCCGCAGATTCTGAAAGTTATTGCGATAGTTAGACTCTTTTAGTTGCTTGGGAATCGTCGTTTGAAGATGGGCATGTGAAACTGCGAAAAAAATTTTGAGAGCGCAGGACGGCTGCCGAAAGTCCGCGTAAAAACGCCCCCCGGCCTAAAGTTTCACCGTGCAAAATTCCCGGTGAAGTTATTATGAAACTAGAATATATTCCACAGATTCTGAAAGTTATTGCGATAGTTAGACTCTTTTAGTTGCTTGGGAATCGTCGTTTGAAGATGGGCATGTGAAACTGCGAAAAAAATTTTGAGAGCGCAGGACGGCTGACGAAAGTCCGCGTAAAAACGCCCCCCGGGCCTAAAGTTTCACCGTGCAAAATTCCCGGTGAAGTTATTATGAAACTAGAATATATTCCGCAGATTCTGAAAGTTATTGCGATAGTTAGACTCTTTTAGTTGCTTGGGAATCGTCGTTTGAAGATGGGCATGTGAAACTGCGAAAAAAATTTTGAGAGCGCAGGACGGCTGCCGAAAGTCCGCGTAAAAACGCCCCCCGGGCCTAAAGTTTCACCGTGCAAAATTCCCGGTGAAGTTATTATGAAACTAGAATATATTCCACAGATTCTGAAAGTTATTGCGATAGTTAGACTCTTTTAGTTGCTTGGGAATCGTCGTTTGAAGATGGGCATGTGAAACTGCGAAAAAAATTTTGAGAGCGCAGGACGGCTGACGAAAGTCCGCGTAAAAACGCCCCCCGGGCCTAAAGTTTCACCGTGCAAAATTCCCGGTGAAGTTATTATGAAACTAGAATATATTCCGCAGATTCTGAAAGTTATTGCGATAGTTAGACTCTTTTAGTTGCTTGGGAATCGTCGTTTGAAGATGGGCATGTGAAACTGCGAAAAAAATTTTGAGAGCGCAGGACGGCTGCCGAAAGTCCGCGTAAAAACGCCCCCCGGGCCTAAAGTTTCACCGTGCAAAATTCCCGGTGAAGTTATTATGAAACTAGAATATATTCCGCAGATTCTGAAAGTTATTGCGATAGTTAGACTCTTTTAGTTGCTTGGGAATCGTCGTTTGAAGATGGGCATGTGAAACTGCGAAAAAAATTTTGAGAGCGCAGGACGGCTGCCGAAAGTCCGCGTAAAAACGCCCCCCGGGCCTAAAGTTTCACCGTGCAAAATTCCCGGTGAAGTTATTATGAAACTAGAATATATTCCGCAGATTCTGAAAGTTATTGCGATAGTTAGACTCTTTTAGTTGCTTGGGAATCGTCGTTTGAAGATGGGCATGTGAAACTGCGAAAAAAATTTTGAGAGCGCAGGACGGCTGCCGAAAGTCCGCGTAAAAACGCCCCCCGGGCCTAAAGTTTCACCGTGCAAAATTCCCGGTGAAGTTATTATGAAACTAGAATATATTCCGCAGATTCTGAAAGTTATTGCGATAGTTAGACTCTTTTAGTTGCTTGGGAATCGTCGTTTGAAGATGGGCATGTGAAACTGCGAAAAAAATTTTGAGAGCGCAGGACGGCTGCCGAAAGTCCGCGTAAAAACGCCCCCCGGGCCTAAAGTTTCACCGTGCAAAATTCCCGGTGAAGTTATTATGAAACTAGAATATATTCCGCAGATTCTGAAAGTTATTGCGATAGTTAGACTCTTTTAGTTGCTTGGGAATCGTCGTTTGAAGATGGGCATGTGAAACTGCGAAAAAAATTTTGAGAGCGCAGGACGGCTGACGAAAGTCCGCGTAAAAACGCCCCCCGGGCCTAAAGTTTCACCGTGCAAAATTCCCGGTGAAGTTATTATGAAACTAGAATATATTCCGCAGATTCTGAAAGTTATTGCGATAGTTAGACTCTTTTAGTTGCTTGGGAATCGTCGTTTGAAGATGGGCATGTGAAACTGCGAAAAAAATTTTGAGAGCGCAGGACGGCTGCCGAAAGTCCGCGTAAAAACGCCCCCCGGGCCTAAAGTTTCACCGTGCAAAATTCCCGGTGAAGTTATTATGAAACTAGAATATATTCCGCAGATTCTGAAAGTTATTGCGATAGTTAGACTCTTTTAGTTGCTTGGGAATCGTCGTTTGAAGATGGGCATGTGAAACTGCGAAAAAAATTTTGAGAGCGCAGGACGGCTGCCGAAAGTCCGCGTAAAAACGCCCCCCGGGCCTAAAGTTTCACCGTGCAAAATTCCCGGTGAAGTTATTATGAAACTAGAATATATTCCGCAGATTCTGAAAGTTATTGCGATAGTTAGACTCTTTTAGTTGCTTGGGAATCGTCGTTTGAAGATGGGCATGTGAAACTGCGAAAAAAATTTTGAGAGCGCAGGACGGCTGCCGAAAGTCCGCGTAAAAACGCCCCCCGGGCCTAAAGTTTCACCGTGCAAAATTCCCGGTGAAGTTATTATGAAACTAGAATATATTCCGCAGATTCTGAAAGTTATTGCGATAGTTAGACTCTTTTAGTTGCTTGGGAATCGTCGTTTGAAGATGGGCATGTGAAACTGCGAAAAAAATTTTGAGAGCGCAGGACGGCTGACGAAAGTCCGCGTAAAAACGCCCCCCGGGCCTAAAGTTTCACCGTGCAAAATTCCCGGTGAAGTTATTATGAAACTAGAATATATTCCGCAGATTCTGAAAGTTATTGCGATAGTTAGACTCTTTTAGTTGCTTGGGAATCGTCGTTTGAAGATGGGCATGTGAAACTGCGAAAAAAATTTTGAGAGCGCAGGACGGCTGCCGAAAGTCCGCGTAAAAACGCCCCCCGGGCCTAAAGTTTCACCGTGCAAAATTCCCGGTGAAGTTATTATGAAACTAGAATATATTCCGCAGATTCTGAAAGTTATTGCGATAGTTAGACTCTTTTAGTTGCTTGGGAATCGTCGTTTGAAGATGGGCATGTGAAACTGCGAAAAAAATTTTGAGAGCGCAGGACGGCTGCCGAAAGTCCGCGTAAAAACGCCCCCCGGGCCTAAAGTTTCACCGTGCAAAATTCCCGGTGAAGTTATTATGAAACTAGAATATATTCCGCAGATTCTGAAAGTTATTGCGATAGTTAGACTCTTTTAGTTGCTTGGGAATCGTCGTTTGAAGATGGGCATGTGAAACTGCGAAAAAAATTTTGAGAGCGCAGGACGGCTGACGAAAGTCCGCGTAAAAACGCCCCCCGGGCCTAAAGTTTCACCGTGCAAAATTCCCGGTGAAGTTATTATGAAACTAGAATATATTCCGCAGATTCTGAAAGTTATTGCGATAGTTAGACTCTTTTAGTTGCTTGGGAATCGTCGTTTGAAGATGGGCATGTGAAACTGCGAAAAAAATTTTGAGAGCGCAGGACGGCTGCCGAAAGTCCGCGTAAAAACGCCCCCCGGGCCTAAAGTTTCACCGTGCAAAATTCCCGGTGAAGTTATTATGAAACTAGAATATATTCCGCAGATTCTGAAAGTTATTGCGATAGTTAGACTCTTTTAGTTGCTTGGGAATCGTCGTTTGAAGATGGGCATGTGAAACTGCGAAAAAAATTTTGAGAGCGCAGGACGGCTGCCGAAAGTCCGCGTAAAAACGCCCCCCGGGCCTAAAGTTTCACCGTGCAAAATTCCCGGTGAAGTTATTATGAAACTAGAATATATTCCACAGATTCTGAAAGTTATTGCGATAGTTAGACTCTTTTAGTTGCTTGGGAATCGTCGTTTGAAGATGGGCATGTGAAACTGCGAAAAAAATTTTGAGAGCGCAGGA